>CAVLJG010000009.1:59680824-60280824 GCA_963669975.1 Acanthoscelides obtectus | reverse complement strand
ACTCGAGAGAGTTCAAACTTGTACTGAAGGCGGATCATATGTTGCCCTGTCTCCCCTCCGAGTCCAGCGCCTCCAGTGTTGCCGGATCAAAGGCTACGTTGCCAGTCTCATTTCTTAACTTACAGACTTCGTATCTGCGAAGAAGTGAGAATTTCCATTTCATAAATTTCAATATTTAAGAGTAAAAGGAGTTTAGTAGCTAGTTTTGCTTACGAATATAAATCTTTAAAGGTATCGAAAACATTTGTATTTTATTGTAGTCTCTTTTACTATAAAAATAAATTAAAAGGAGCGATCTATGTAGAAAAAATACGACGCAATAAATGTCGTTTTGATAGCATAATTGGTTTTTTTTAATAGCAGGGACCGAGCATTGTCTTAACTCTTCCTGGAGCAAATTAAAAGCGGACGGTCGTCAAATTCTGTGACAGGTAAGATGTAATTCTTCCAAACGAGCGTAACGCTGACTGTATAAAATTTAATTTTGGGCCGAATTAACGCATTAATTCCTTTCAGTTTTATAGCGGGGGAGTTAATTAGAAGTTGCATAGTAAAATTCTAGGCAGCCCGCTTTGTGGCCAGATGACTTCATGGTCATTTATATAGTGTTAAAAGTATCAGAAAATAGGGACTCAAGCCAATAAGCAAGAGGAATAGGATAATGGCAGAAATTTTCGATTTCGTGACCGTTTCATATTATGTTTTGTGATCTCTCCAATATGAAACCTCTATTTATCATATAACAATGTATATAGGAACGTTTTAGAAAGTAATAATATGAACATTACTCCAAATTTGAAGGATAAGAACTGATTAATTTTTTAAATATCCGACTCAAAAGTTTCTGTTTTCGAAGTACTAATGTCTCACACTATTTCATTTTATATAAAAAATAATTGTAGAAATCTCCAAAAAATTGATCTTATGAACCTTGAACAGTGCTAAAAATATTGAAACATTATAATGTAATCATCTAGTTTTTTTTTAAATAATTATTTGCAAGATAATAAATCCAAAGTTTCTGTAATATAAAAACACTTTGTTGCCAGGTTAGTGTTTCCATAACTAAACAATTTTTGGAAGACGTTCGCAAATGTCGAGATTACCTAACTCTGTGTTTTGCTTATTCCTTCACAACGTAGAACAAAAGTCCTTAATATGTTGTCCAACATGCTCTTACGTCCAGGTTTCATCCCCTATATTAATAACGATAAACAAAAGCCGTTAGCAGGTGGTAGAACGACATGTGCTTTCAGTATAACGACGAAACGTAGCAGGCATTGCGCGGGAGAATGGAAGCATCATCCAGGAAATGCCTTGCTTTTATTCGAGGTATTCTTTCTAATGGTTGACGGAGGGGTTGTAACGGAATTACGGGGACCGTCTTCACACACGCGGTGACAGGTGTGCCTTTCTGTAAGGGGTTGATTTTGATGGCGTTTGAACATCTGCATTCTGCTGGGTATGAGACGAGAATACTTATACAGTGTGATTCACAAACACGTGGCAATATTTTTAGGACATAAAAAAGATAAAAAATGAATGTTCCGTTACCGAGACACAGAGTGTTTTTATTATAATTAAATCATAAAAATAAAAAAAATATATCTTCGGAGTGGATGAAGATACCGTCTCCAAATTTTGTACTTGTACTAACATCGTAGTGAAAAATTTTCGTGTCTGAGGCTACACCAGTGACTTTGAATTTGAAAATTGTGACCACAACAGACGAGAGAGGAAATTTTTACGCCAGTGACATTTTTGTAACATTCTTTGCGTTTTTGAATGAGGTATACAATTGTACATGAACCTTTGGAGAAATGTTTATTGTTTTTATCGAAGAAAAAGTGCTCGTGTATTTGAGGTGAAATCCGTATAAAAAACACCAACCAGTTTTTGAAAATACTCTGAATTTATTGAAGTTTAAAATTGAAAATTGTATATTGTGAATCAGGAGACTAATTATAACTAACCATACCATTATTAGAACAATGTTCATGTGTTCTTATTCAGCTCATCAGCGACGTAGGAATCTACAATACTTAGTAACCGAATATTTTTAATCAGTATTTACAGGAACTTTTTTTGTTATTTTTGGATGTGCCTACTACTCTGGAAACGTCACCTCGTTTTTGTGTATAGGCTCGTGGATGGATGTTTGTTACACACAATAAAGTCAAATACCACCCTATGAAGTAGTAAATGCACCTGTCAAAATTATTCTAGGGTCGACACGCATCAAAGGATTACTTCCGATGGTTTCTAATTCCATTAAAACATAACAATCCCTTCATGTAACAAGACTCCGTTTTTATATTTCTTTCATTCCTTACCCATAGTTCCGCATTAGATAAATTTTCATTCAAAGGTTTTAAGAATCATAGAGGAATCTAGCATTAGCATATGGTCAGACAGACAAACCAACGTGAATAAGTAACATGATTTCAGAGATGTATATGTTATGAAACATCCAAAAAATGTATTATACCATTTTCCAAAGCGTTCGCGATTACAATATCTCCTCGTCAGTAGGCATAGTGAGTAAGAATATAAAGTTATTCTTCTGTCCTAAGGTTGTTGTCGGTTTCAGAGATTACTTTGTTTGTTAATTCATTATATTATCTAAACTTCTTCAAATGTCTAAATATTTGGAATTCAAGATAATACAGCTACAATTTATACAGAAATGTAAAGAAACTTGATTTCTTATTTTAAGTTTTTCAAGTAAATCACCATCTGTATTATAATGCGATTAATAAAACACCTTTCATATCTCGAAGCATTAATCACCGCAACTTCCTATGCCAGACATCATACCGAATGATGTTTTTCACCTTTTCTGTAGCGTTCAAGGCATTATCTTCCCCTTGTGATTCAATTTCTGTATAATGTATTCGTCTGCTGCAGTCTAAAAAGGCTTTGAGAGTAAAAATTGCTTTTACATATTTATGAGATATAAATAGATTTTCCATAATCGTATGATACTCGAGATTGTGTCGTATTCTCTTGCTTGGGCTCCACAATATTTCGGATGCAACTAAATTATCATCTCATTATCGTAGTAACTGCTAGTTCGAATCCATGTTTGTAATCGATTATTATCCAATGAGAATATCAAGGCCCAGCCTCGAGTACTGCTCACATGTTTGGGGTGCTGCCACTCAGAATGCAATGGCATCAGTGGCAAGAGCTTAGAGGAACAAGTATATTTGTTATATTGGTAGAAAGTACCACATCACCGAAAGCCCATCAATAAGAATGATGGCAACTATCACTGTTAAATTGTTTTTTAATCCTGACAGTTTGATTTTTAAAGCTTAAAAGGATTTATAGTGCTTCAGTGGCGAAGCGTCCATCTAACCATTGTTACCATTGGTAACAGTTAAAAATCTTAATAAATATTTTATGACTAAGTACTGTGAAATAATTTCATTTCTTTGTTTACCAACAGCCCCTAGAAAATAATGCGCCCTATAGTGTCTAGGTTTTGCGAACACGATGAAGCTGACTTTGTTGTCGGGTGTTACCATTTTCATTTATGGATACACTTGGTAGTCCGTCGGGGACTTTCGGTGCCGGATCGTGCCTGATCGCGGTCGCCCGAGTGCGTGGGGCGCTGCGCGACTACTATGTGGGCTTGTTACCATTTTTTGATTTGGTTAATCACTTCTCACTCGTTCGTAGCCGTTTTGGTTACTGGCTGCAGTGTGCGTGCAATTAAACATGGATGAGTATCGCTGCGTAATCGATCAACTACTTGAAAAGTCATTCTCCTTGTATAATTTTTAAGAAGAAAAGGAGATCATTGAAAATGGAAGAACAACACTTATTTTAGATAATTTTAAAAAGGAATAAAAAAACGTAGTTTGATATTTTAAATTAAGTTGGTATATGGAAAGTCTGGTTATGTGGTTGCAAAAAAACAGATTGTATTGTTGGCGATGTCTTCTGTTTTATACAGAAAAAAAAATGGGTGGACCAGCAGCCTAGTCAACGATTTAAATAGTTTTAGGGCTCTAAAGAGAAGACATGAAATTTCTCCGTTACATGTGAGATGTGTAGCCAATTAAATTCAGTTTGGCAAAACAAGAATCGAAAGTTGTCTTAACCAAACTTTTAGGCAGCACACTTCTAGATACCGTATGTTTCTTGGCAAAACAGGAATTACCGTTCATTTTGAAGGGGATGACTCTGACAATAGAGGAAATTACAGGGAATTGTTAACATTCATTGCCAAAAAAGATCAAAAATTTTCCGAACATCCAAAAACGTCGACTGTTTTTTCGGACGGCTTGAATTAGTCATAGCATAAGACGATGAGGTATATCAAGTGCCCCAGACTCTCAGTCCAGGAATGTTTACCTTAATTTATAAATAGTTTAAATAAAATACCTAAGATAAGCAAAAACATATTTGGGAGGATCAAAATAAACTTTTTTTAATAAGATTTTTCACATCTGGTTTAGGAAAAGTCACGCGTCACCACTGTAGTGCTTCCTAGTAGCTTTCCATATTGATTAGATATAACTACGGACATTAAAAAGCTTCCTGATATTAATTTTTATTGTCTTTTTTGCAACTTGTTTTATCGCATTTTTCGACTCGGAAAGGATGCTTATGACTTCATGTTTATTAAGCATGTAGGCGTACATGGAAGTATAAAGTATTACTTAAATTATGCAATGGTTTGATGGCTACAATTAATATCAGGCATAACATTTGAAAAATGTGAAAGCGAAAGCTTCAAATAACATATTAAGAACATCGTACAAAGACATTACATGATTCGATTTCACGTAACATTCAATGGTTGTAACGAAAAACACACATATACTAAGTGACATATAAATCCGAACACCCAGTTTAAATGGTTTTATTTTAATAAAATTTTGTATAAGTACTTAATGAAGCATAATAAGTATATGATAAAAATTTCAAAATGATTGCACTGCTTTGAAGCCCTTTGACCTTTAATAATGTGTGGATGCACCCTGATGTGCTACGCATTCTCCAACGCACCTAGGCATGCTTCTGATCAGGTGGTCAATGTCCTCCTGTGGTATCTCATTCCAGGCAACCACCAACTCCTCTCGAAGTGCTTCTAGAGTCTGAGGAGGACGTTGCAAATTGAGCAATCTCCTACCCATCATATCCCACACGTGCTCAATTGGGGATAAGTCGGGAGATCTTGGTGGCCATGGTAACAATGTGACATCATTATGTTGAAAGAAGTCTATTGTGACTCTTGCAACATGTGGTCGGGCATTATCTTGTTGGAAAGTTGGATCTGCCAGGGTGTCAAGATAGGGTAAAAGATGGGGTTCTAGAACTTCGTGGATATAACGCTGCGCGTTCATGTTACCTCTGATGAAGATTAAAGGTGACCTGGAACCATAAGCTATAGCACCCCAAATCATAACTCCAACAGTGTGATGAACATGTCTTTCAACAAAAAACTGTGGATTCCTCCTTTCACCACGTCGCCTTCTAACCCTGACACGACCATCGTGCATGCCTAAAAAAAATCGAGACTCGTCACTAAAGACAATACTGTTCCATTCCTGATCCTAGAATGACCGTTGTCTGCACCACTCAAGGCGATTACGTCGGTGTTCTCGAGTTAAAGGGAGGACCCAGTGTGGCCGATATGAAAACAAGCCAAAACTTCTCATTCGTCGGTAAACACTTCGCATGCCAATAGGTCTTTCGTGTTCTACAAACCATTTATTTGCAATGGACCTGGTAGTGGAGAAACGGTCCCTTAAGGCCAATAATCTTAGGCGGCGATCTTCACGGTCTGTTGTTCTACGGCGGCGTCCAGTGCCCCTTGCTCTTTGCGTACGGCCTTCTCGAAGCCATGCCTGACAACACCTAACCACAGTGTCTACACTTCTTTGCACTCTACCTGCAATTGCCCGAAAAGAAAGTCCAGCTTCCCGAAGTCCCACTATACGGCCCCTATCAAACTCACTAAGTTGACGAAATCGTACAGGTCTCCGTACTCTAGGCATCGTAACCGATCGTAAAGGATGTCAAGAACCAAAATCCGCCAACGTTGGTTCTTTACTGCGGCTGAAATATTCATTTTTAGAGCTTTAGTGAATTAAAAAAAGCAGTATAAAAACCGGATTGTCCAACTGATAAGGCTGAAAATTTTTTCACTTGTTATTTACTGTAAGATAAATACATTCACCAACTTTTATTAAAATAAAACCATTTAAACTGGGTGTTCGGATTTATATGTCACTTAGTATAATTGATTCAGATCATCACAAGGTAGGATTATTGAGTTTCTTTTAAATTAATCATACTTTGGATAAATTATAGCAGAACTATGCCTGTCTTACCATTTTGTTTCGCTACTTTTTTTGGGTTCGTCTTTGTGTCTTTCAACTTTCTCCTTTAACTAGGTATGTAAAGCAACAGGTTCTATAAAGATTTTGCAGATAGTATGCAAGCAAAAATGAGAATAATGATATATAATATTATGGTTTGCCGACGAATAGTATTTATTTTGTTCACGATTTTGTATGTCCAATTAAAGTCAACATCAACAGTGTGCTTTGGACAAGGAAGATTGAAAACAAACAATTACTCTGATCAACCCTCAACAACCTTCTATGTTCCATGAAATGAAACAGCGACAAATGTCACCATGAGCGTCACATTCTTTACAATGGTAGGCTGCAATTATTAGGGTGCTTTTTCCGACTAATTTCCAGATCCCACATGAAATGTCCATCATTTGTTAATTCGGTAGCTTTCCGAAACTGGAGACGCCGAAAAAAAATCGTCTTTGACTCCATCTCGCACGTCGGAAGCAATGATAAAATAGCATTGAACATGTACGCATGGCGTTGTTGCGCAGAAAAGCAGCTAAAGGCAATCTTTATATTCGGTCATATTTTCTCAGTCACATCTTGTTCCAGTCCAATAGTTGGACAATATTTAATAAGACCCTTTGAGTTACCACCCAGACTAAATGGCCAAAAGTATTTACAATTACCCACCCTGGTGGAAGATCTTCCATTACAAACACGCAATAATATGTGGTTTATGCACGACGGCGCTCCACCTTAGATAGCACCTAAGTAGAGTGTATCCAGACCAGTGGATAGGCCGATCAGGATCTGTATCGTGGTGGGCTAGATCACCAGATTTAAGTCCTATGGATTTCTTCTTCTGGGGCGATTTAAAACGACGCGCTTACAATACGTCAGTGGAAACTGTAGATGATCTTCGACAAAGAATTTTCCACCATAGTCAGGAAATAAAAAATAACATCCAAATGCTATGGAGAGTGCAGCAAGGATTAGTTCGTCGAGCTCGAGAGTGTGTTAGGTAAGGTAAAATTGTAACTTTGACACCCTGTATCTCGCAAACTATCAACTTTTGGACTAAGGTATGCTTAGGTCAATTCACATATTTTGGTCTGTAGCACCGCCAGTTTCGAGATTTCCCAATCTTCCGTAGACACCTTGTATAGACAAAAACTTCAGTTTCAGGGGGCTACAGGCCAAGCGGCTCGAACAATTTTAACATACGAGCTGTTCTTGATTCTGATCTTGATCTCATTTTTACGTACGAGATGTTTCTAGAAATCTATTCACAGCGCAAGTGAGATGGTATACCAAATATTCGTAAAATCAAGATAGCCGATTTTAAACTTCAACCTTGGAATTTCCATTTCTAGGTTTATAGCCCAAACGGCTTGATGGATTTTGATATCTGAGGTGACGTGAGATTGACCACGACTGCACAATTAAAAATTCACTTTTCCAGTTAGTGCAGTAGAGCTTCTTGTATTTAAGTTTACTTGTTCAGAAATGCACATTGATTTGCTTAAAACTCAACAAACAATGAACATCATGTTATATCAGTATTCTTCTCTTGGAGGGGTCTATCTGAAAATGCAACAATACTCGTATGTGGGACATTCCGATTAAAAAATCGATAAATATTGACATGTTACAATATGACGCCCAACGGAATTTTCAAGCGGTACTAAAATATAGTAATCGTGCATTACTTTCATCACTCCGAATTTCCGTCTAACTTGACCCATTCGAAAAATTCATAGGGGAGGGGTACTTTCTTAATAGCAGTATATAATCATCCATGCAGTATTCTACTACTACGAGTAGCAATTAATCCAAAATTACACACATCATGCTAGTGAAATGCGGGTTGTGGTAATTTAGTCAAATATCAGCAAAACGCCTGTTGCGCTATTTCTCCAATCATCAGTGACACTCACGGCATCTGGGCTATCCGAAAAGGGCAGTACCTGCAGTCGAAACTACCATATTGCGATTTCTTACGTAATAAGCACGCAGCGGATCTTGTTTCTTGGTAATGGTAGAAAACACTAGCTATTCCAGTCCATATCCGGGAAACATGAAATGGAAATCATCATGCTCTTCGGTGCCAAGAGAGAAAAATCGTTCCTGGATTTTCCAATTGCAGACTGCCGAAGTATAGATAGTCGTATAATGGTCGCTACCAGGAGACAAATTCTTAAAAAGTTACGCCACTGTGCCAACCCCACAACACAAACCTACGACAATCTACCGAAACCCACCATCAGAGCGAATAAAGAACATCAGGGGACAGCCGCTCTTGGAGCTCGTTACCGAACGACGCACACGCGTCATCGTAATGCCCTTTTTTTCTGTTACCCAATCAAATAGCGATATATCTTCGGGGTACGATGGGCGGCTGGCTGGAGGTCCCTCGACGGACGTTCAGGGCCCTACATTTTCCTCGCTTTAATTTAATTTCTTTGTAATTCGGCAAGTGGGAGACTGGCTGATTGAATTAAAGAAAATATAAAGGAGTACTCCCAACTCCCCAAGTACACCAACACCGCAGGACCGGCCTTGTTGGTTTCTGGTCTCAATATTGGACGCTTTTTAAACAGTAATTCTGTTATTACATACAATGCTGGTTTCCCGTTTTTTTTAAATTGCATAGATTATGAATCTGTTATCTGTGATTGACGGGAGAAACCAAAAGTTTCATTTTCCTACTCCAAACAAAGCTTTTTAGGTCTTAAAAATTTTTTGTTGACCATATTCAAAGTCAGTAACACCAGATTATCCAAGTGTCTCGCCGAGGTTCGTTCACTTGTAGCGAAAATTAAATTTTTGAAGGATTAAATGCATTCTATTGAGGCAACATTTCAAAATCGCAATCCGAAATGTCGAACAGAATCGTAAATCACGAATCATCTCGAGGCTCCAGAAGGTCAATCTTCCTGCTTCAAATAGGGCTTCATGGCCACTCGATCACCATACTCGAAGTAAGCGTTTCAAATTACTCAATTTAATAGAGTCGCGTTGGCTTCTAACAACCGATTATAAAATTGGATATTTTGCTTTCAGAAACGTTAGTCTTTATTGAGGAAACATTAAAAAAAGTTTTGCGTATTTGCAAATTCGATTAAAATCGGGTGCGTTTATCACGAATCTAATATTAGTCTTATTTTCCAACTCTAATTAGACCTTCGTGGCACCCAGCAAACAGTTTTATTTGCTTGTAAAACAACGGGTTACGAGAATGAAAATATGTTTTGAGAACCTTGAATTTTTAAAGGACAACAAATTTAGTTTGTAATCTCAGCCAAAACCTCGTGGCACGAATCTGATGTCATTTTCAGCTGAGCTTAACAGGAAGCCTTCCTTTCATGGATTTCTAAATACGATAGCTTTTTTATGTATTTTGGCCAAATGTATGAATCTCTTTTTGTGAAAATGACTATTCCGTCAAAGAAGCGTTCCAAATTACCCCCGAAAGTGTTGGTAATTTGTAAGAAACAGTAAATTTTCCCTCTGTGAACTCTAAAATGTAACCACTGAATATTAAAAATTCTTGCGCATATCCTACCACCACCCCTACATCACATCTAAAATTTGACTTCTATATAAAAGTTAAACTGGATTAGAGAAGCGTCTATAATCAAGTTCAGAATACGTATTATTTTTCACTTTAACGTAGTCAACACGTCAAGTTTTTTCCCCTACTGATAGAGACGGTTCTGGCACCATAGATCGTAAGGGATACACTGTAATCGTTATGTCCTTCGAAATGATATCAGTTTAATGAAAACGTATTGTTGTTTGCACCCCACAAGCTATCAAGCATTTATAAATGAATCATTACGTAATGCTATAATAGGGTTATTGGTTATGGATGCTGAAGAAGTGGGGAAATATATCGTCAGCATGATTCTGGTAACATCTCTGACAAAAAGACTATTATACCCCAAGAGTTGCCGAAGTTTGACCCTCATGTTTTTCATGAAATTTTGTATAAGCATCCTTGAAACATATAAAAATAAGAATTTGAGTTCCTGTTTATAATGGATTATCATCAACACAAGTTAGATGCTCTGAGAAAAAACATTTTCAATCCCCCGAACGTGAATCCTGGGAATACTACTACTACGCCCGTTCCACGCTACGCCACTGCGACGAATCTGGCAACGCTGGACAGCAGCCACCCAACTGGCAACGCAAATATATCCTGAGAAGATGTGTTGAAAATATTCCTCGAACAAGTTTTATGGCAAATTTGGGGAATTCAATGATGAGTGCAATATGTCTATTAAGTGCGTTTAATTACTGGGGATGTAGGTGTGTAAATATAGTAAAACCAAAAAGAGAGACATCTTTACCCCCTATAACCGCCAACCCCTAATTCCTTACTAGTACATATTTTTTCAGAAATGATCAGGAACCTATGAAACGTCAAAAAAGTAAGTTTCAGATTTTTGTCTTTTTCGTTTTTTGTCTCCAGCATTGCCGCCACCGAGCTAAGATATTTCATCCTTGTCATAGTAGTAACCTTGTGTGAACATTTCATCAAAATCCGAGCGGTACTTTCCAAGTTATGAAGTGGTCAAATATCGACAGAAATGAGTGATATTTTTCGTGATGTGCTTGTCATAATAACATCCAAAAAAACATATCTCATTTCCGAAATTTCTGGCAACGAAAAAACTTAACCGCCATTATTTCTGTAAGTTTTAAGCGTAGGAAATTAATTTTGCGTTCAGTACTTGCCAGCCCCTCAAAAGTAAAGTTTTTGACTGCAAAAATTGCGTGATCAAATACTGACAGCACTTGAGATATGATTTAATACGCGTGATCTGCGAACAGCGAAGAAAGATGAGTTAATATAAAATAATGATTAGGAATTGAAAATAGAAAAATGGAAATTGAAACTACTCTAAACTGTATCCATCGAAGAAACAAAGTAAAATCAAACATATACACCCGTATTGCACGTGATCAAGAACTTAACCCTAGGAGACGCTACAGGGCCGTATCAAGCTATTGTGACTGATCTATCAAAAAATGTCGTACAAGATATGTGTTGCTGTAAATTCTATCAAAAGCATAGTAAATTATCAGGAATATACCACGCCTTTCTAATCATATTTCGACATTAGGAATCAGTGCAAAAAATGCTGTATTCACCATTTCAGCAAAATGTTACTAAAACGCACACGAAAAAAACTTGTGGACCATCTCAATTGAAATTGTTCATATTTTATTATTAACTTACATATATACCCAATAATATTTACAAATCAACCTTCTATTCACAATGCAGAGCAAATTTTTTTGAGCAAATAGAAACTACAGACGTAGTAGTAGTAGTACAAAAGTTTATTACAGACTCCATAAAGTTTGTTAGTTTGATTGCTATTAAAATTTACATGAGAAATAGGAAGAAGGTCAAAATGGCACTAGTATGCTTTGGAACTCCTAAATTAACCCTAATTTTGTGTAATTATAAATTTGGAATTTCCACATTAATAACTAGAAACTTACACTTTGATTGCAGTCTATAATGAACTTACCTGTCTTGCCAAAAAGCCCGTTAAACTGCCAGTCTTAATGGTATCAATCGATTTATATGCTGTATTCCGAGGAGCTTGAATCATCAGAATTGTTGATGTCAATTATAAGGGGTTCAACTTGGGTGTCAATGATATTGTCCATATCCCACATTTTGGTTTCAACCTTCTCTTGGACATGGTCAATACATGTTCTCTATTTTGCTGGCGTAATTCTATCGACAGCAACATCAAACAGTTTTTTTTAGGTCAGAAAAATTAAAAGTGCTGTTATTTGACGCCACGTATTGCTTGATGTCGGCCCAAATCAACTCGATAGGATTCAGTTCGCAGTGATAGGGAGGCAGCCTGAGAATCGTTTTATTTTGGTTTTTGGCCATTTCGTCAACAATTTTTAAATCATATTTATACTTATGTCGCTTGACTATATTTATCAGCTCAGCTTTGACCATTGTTTGGTCGAAGTCGATCTTCTTTGAGACAAGCCACTGTTGAATGTCTGCCTTTTTGGTGGCCATTGTTGGAATTTTTTCCAATTTTCTGGAGTGGTACGGGGCATTATCCATCACAATAATTGCGTTATCATCAAGTGTCGGCAAAATTTTTTTGAACCAATTTTCAAATGAGTTACCATCCATTTCTTCGTGATAGTCTCCAGTTTTTTGGATTCAAATGCCCACAATGCTTCAGGAACAAATCCATCTACGCTACCTATGTGGCAAATGATCAGGCGTTTTCCCTTGCCTGAAAGTAATTAGTTATTTTACTTCTCAGCGAGCGCACTAAATGACGAAATTAAGCAACTTACTCTTTTTAGGTTAGTGTAGGATAGGGTCTTAGATTAGTTTTTGGGTGAAGGAAATACTCAGAAACTTGGATGAGATAGCAAAACTGAGTTCGGAGCTTCCAAATCATTGATTCGATCAGAAAATGAATTATCTGCATCCAAAAAAGTTCATTTACTTCGAAACTTACCTGCAGGATTTTTCAATCCCGTCGAAAGGCCATCTAAAAAAGCCTGCCTTGAGGACCTCACAGATCTGTCTACCCAAACGTTTCCCTGCGTATGCCCCGCGTTCACCCATGTTTCGTCTAAATAATAAATTTTTCTTCCTTCAGCGCGGAATTGCCTAATTTTCCTAAGGTATTCTCTCCTCCAGATAACAATTTCCTCCTTTTCTATCAATAAACTATTCCTTCCTCTTTTCAAAAATCGAAAGTCTAGTTCTTTCAACAGCTTATGGAACGTAGATCTTTTAAAATTTGGCAGGTCCTCATCATCATTCACTTGCTTCAATACTTTATCTATTGTAGGTATTTCATTCCTGAAGAAAAAGTGATGTACTTTTCTTCTAATGGCACTTTTGTCAAAGTCATCTATTTTTTCGATGATTTTTTTTCTCGCTGGATATGTTTTTGGCTCAGATAGTGAGTGATTTTGTCTATATTCCTTCAAGATTTTGTAAACACTTGATCAACCTACTCCAGAAATTTCAGCAACCTTACATACGATATTTTCTATAGCCAATCCACTATTCTCTTGCATCTGGTTCTTGTAGATATTTAGAATAATTTGTTTTTCACCTGCGCTAAGATGAAGCTTTTTAGCCCTTTTTCTGGGTGACGTTAAGCTGATTTCAACCACTTCATCAGCTGTATCTGTGTCAGACATTTTAGACTAATATTAAATTTCCGCAAGAAAAATCAAGTCAAGACGTGCATAAAACGTTCGCGCTCATAAACAGGTATCCGTAACTGATTACAATCCTGTGCGTGGTGACGAACCATCAACGTGACGCTGAGAGTTCCCTCTACTATGCAGCGTTGCCAGGCTTAATGTCACAATGATCATGTTTTATTGGGAAAATTGTCAGAAATCGCCGAATGTTGAACAGAAAGATTAAAAGAAGTCTAACCTTGAAATGTGAGGCTACAAATCGATATTCTTATAGGGGGAAGGGTAGGGAGCTGTTATGGTTCCTATTAACCTTGGTGAAAGTTGGAAACGGTAATATCATATATGGCATACATTCGGTTGAAGGTGTGTGCAGGGAAAATAGATTGCGGATAAGATTTTAATAGATAAATCTGCACAAAAAAACACAAAAGGAGATTTTTGTATTTCCGTGAAGAATATCTCAAGGTTATTTCAGATGTACTCATCGAAACTTTATGGAAGGATTATCGAAACCTTATTTTCAATTGCGATAGGGCCACATACCTCGACATCGCATTAATGTGAAAAATAAGACAATAGAAAAAAATTCCCTCACTGATGCTATGTCTTAGGAAAAATTTAACTATAAAGATTGCACAAAAATTTTCTTCACCTTTTTGAGCTTGTTTTCGCATCTCCGTATATGCCGTTCATAATTTGCTGCAGATCAAATTGGAATATACCTTTGTGATGCCATTAATTGTTATATAATGTCCTTTACAACAGTTATTGCACGTATTGCACCAACAGATTGATTTGTGATCCATGCGAATGTGATCAACCACTCTGGCGAAAACTCGCCGAGCGTGGCAAGCGTGCGACTTTGTCTGGAGGCTCGTCGCTACAAGCCAATCAGGAAGATTCCGACAGAGCGCCATGGCTACCGATCACGCGTTGATCACGAATCAACCACTGTTTACGATTACTTTGTAGCTTCGTTAGATACACTTTAGTGTACTTACTATGTTTCCCTGTCGCGACCTACCACATTCTAGAAACAATCTTGTTGTCAGACGCAATACCAGTGGGAGGCTGTGTGAGAGACGTTGTGACAGGCATATCAATTCGGTTAGTCAGCTAACGATATCGATTATATCGGAGGGATTTTATACATGGTGGATATGATAACGCCCCTCACAATAACCCAAATGGGGTCCAACCCCTAAACTTCGAAAGCTGAAGTAGAACCGGTTAGTTGGAGCATCGGGATGGTCTTGTTGTCTGTGAAACTACTTTTACAGAAGCTACATTTGATTTCGTAATTACTCATGATTTTGTACAAGTGTTTTGTTATAGAGCTGACGAAAATGTTATCAAAATCTGAGTGCTGAATTGAGAGTTGGTAAAAGTTAAACTAGATCAGAGTACCGCGGAGAGATCATGTCTGCTATTTAATGGAACTCAGTTCACATTTAATAGCCCAGCCACCATGTGGCCTACTTGTCATTGAATCAAAAAAGCACAAAACAGCTGTCCATGGTTGGCTCGCTGTCTTTTTGGTCGGACAGATGAAAGCATTATGTTTATTTCATTCAGCGGCAAGTAGACCACATCTACTATACAGCTAAAATCGTCAGCCATCCAGCGGTCACATGGTGACTGGGCTACAAAACGTGACCTTTACACTTTAAGTCATTCAATATAGAATTAATATATTGAAAAATAGTTCCAAATCATCCTTACAACGAGTTTAATTTTAAATATTTGTTAATCTGATATACTGCCAACTTATATTCGTTATTTTGCTTCCTCTTCAATTTAGTGTGGTTCACCTTGTAAAGAAGGAGTCACGCCGTCTGTTTAGGATCCTCAGCACACCGAGATCTTCCTTCGAGGGAGAGATTTATTGTAATCCCCCTTGTCATCTGCACTGACAGTGATGGGGCATTATGTTGGAGAAAACTGGCGAAAGTATAAGAAATACGGATTATGCGATAGGATAAGTTTTGTGCGATGATGCGACGGTTACTCGTAGACTAATGGCATTGGGGGTCGGTGATGAAACTGCTCGTGCTGAGTAGACTGTCTACCTGTCGACGGAATCACATGGATCTACGAAGTTTAAAAAATCGAGAATGAGCCCCAATTTTCCTGAATTTGGGGCACCTTCGGAACATCGACGGCTAGGCAACCAATTATGCAACCAGAATAGAAAACGCGGGAGTGCATCGGGAGCCGTCGATTCACCAAATGAATGATCCAGAGAACCCGTTTCGGGACGAAACGGTCTTGGGGAGGGGGCAGTGTAAGGCCATCGTAATGCGGGTCCCACACGATGCTTCCAACGTTGTATACAACATTGTTTACAACTTTCGACACCCCTCAATTGGCAAGTATGTCTCCTACACGATGGAATGATTTTTTTAGTATCGGACGTTCGACGCATGGTGGTGCCAACGCCTATTATCGGTGTCAGTGTCGCGCTTGAACCTTTACAAGGAAAAACTATAGAAAATGAACGTTGAAACAATTTTTTCGAACTCCGAACAATAATTTCGGATCTGTCTTGAGAGACTAAAGCTTAAGTCTGTCAGAAGCCTCAGAAATGTCGAAAAAAGTTTGACCGTTTTTTGTTTGTTTTTCGACGATAACTCTGCCGCCACTGTACCGATTTTCAAAAAATGCAGAGCTTTTTCGTCATTTTCATAGTCAAAATTTCATCATTTATCAGTTATCATTTATTTAATCTTTTTCGTTAGTTATGAAATGCAAGTCAATATAT
Organism: Acanthoscelides obtectus; assembly: GCA_963669975.1. Taxonomy (NCBI): domain Eukaryota; kingdom Metazoa; phylum Arthropoda; class Insecta; order Coleoptera; family Chrysomelidae; genus Acanthoscelides; species Acanthoscelides obtectus. The sequence goes on along the minus strand of CAVLJG010000009.1, from coordinate 60,264,522 downwards.
TTCTCAACTAGTCTTTCTTTGCATCAGGACACTATAATGAAGCAACTGTAGGCACTTGATAATTTATAATTTACTACATAACTCACCTGCGAAACGTACAAAATATTAGCAATATGAAAAAAGTGTTATTATGGCAGCCTATGCTTTGTATGTATATTAATTTAATTCATTCTCAAAAATTAGTTACGGAACATATATAATATTTTTCGTCGCTACTGGTCCTAATCTAAAACCATCAAACACATGACATCTCGTGTGGGAGCGTAACGAACCATGCTTCCAACGTTGTAACACCCTTTGACGCGGATTAAATTTACCGACAAGAGCCCGAACGTGCCATGTGGCGAACGTTGGACACACGTAATCTGTCAACGCTCTCCCACACGATGTGGCGAATGACCATGTGTCCAACGTTGTAAGGCATTCGCCACATCGTGTAGGAGCGGTTTAACTGGATCAATGAGGCACCTTCGTAACCTCGATGCTTAGGCAACCAATTATGCGATCGAAGTACCATCGTCCAATCGACATGGTCATAAATTTGTAATAAATTAGTTGCTAGTTGCTAGTGTTGTGATAATTTAGTGGGAGAGTAATACATTAGACTTTAAATAATAAAAAACTGTGTTTTCGTTACACGGTGATAAGAAAGTCCATGTCATTCATTTTTATCCATCGTTCGACCAAATGCTACTTTATATTTGCGCAATCTGATTAACCGCTGATACGATTTGGTTGAGGATAAGCACTATGCTATGGGGTGATCGTAGGTTAGCTATATTTTTTTATTTGCAAATTTACGGCGAAGTTGTTACTGCATCACGTGAATAAACTCAGAAAGTATTTTAATCGCAAAAATATAGAATTTTGAGGAATCAAGTTTGTTGGTTACATATGTCGCTGCAAAAAGTGGCAAAATGCGTCAGCCTGGCGCTTATAACATGTTTATTTTTTTGTTCGCTGAAATCGAATGTAGAAGCTTTTTATATTCGGTACCAAAACAGAAGGGTAACATAACACACTACACGCTACTGCTAGCGCGGCATTTCTTTGAATCGGCAGGTTCGGTGCACGCGGATCCCGCTGTATTCATAGGCACGCCGCGTTGACAGTGGCGTACGATATGTAATGCTACTCACCTCCGTTTTACTTCCAACCATAGTCCAGCATTGCCTCATTTTCGAGATATCGATAAGACTTCTAGCTAGTATAAAACAAAACTAAACAATAAAATATCCTTGCGTATTTGCCATCTGGATAAAAACTGTATATCATGTGCGTCCATTCGGGATTCGGTATCACTTGTTTCTGCCGGTCCGTCTACTGTCTGACCGATAGTCCTTAGCCTCTTTATATCTCGAAAGCACTGCTCGGATTTTAATGAAATTTTGAAACATGGTTACTGCTATAATAAGATTTGTGGATGATCAGTTGGAAACATTTTAGAACGTCTTCAGACTGTGTGATTTGATTTTTTGGGACTGATAATTTTTAGGCGTAGTACAAAATATATTTAGTGGGCTGTAATTTTAAAAACATCCAAACTTCGCTCACGATTTTTTTCAATTATATCTGATATTTTCAGCTACCGATATCACAAACAACATCTAAAATGTGTGTGTACCTAGGATTTTTCTCAAAAACAAAAACGCAAGCTTCGAGTTTGTACGTTTTACATGTTTTCCCAGCATGAACTATACATTAAAGTTATCAAAAATCTCATGTTACCCTCCACAAATGTAGAAAGAATAATGAATTTTCGACTAAAACTTCAAGAAACTTGACTCAAATAAAGCTCTGTATTGTATTTAATATCCTTGTTTTGAGCTTTGAAGGTTTCTGACAGTCGGTCCCTACAAACGAATTCAGACTAGGTAGAAGGAGCTAGTCAAGGATTTGTTTGTCTCCTAATTCTCGGAAACAAAGGGCACTTAAAATAAGTCATTAAATTCGTATATTTAGTGTTATTTTTTAGCAGTGATTTTTAGAACTGTGGTGTTAAATGATTTCAAAACATTCTACTTCCTGTATAATTTGCAAAGAGCGGCACAAGCCTAATGAAGGTAGATGTTTCCATCGGTAAGTACGATTATTATTTTGATACAACGCTGCCACTTTGGTAGGCATTGGTAGACAAGTGAGTAGAAAACTACGCAATTTTAGTGACAAACAATGCAATGCAAACATACAGGCATGGCTCCTTCTAATCTATTCGAATTCGTTGGCCCCCTCAGTAAGCATTCCTGGACGCTCCTGTAACGTGAGGGTGTATCCCTGTTGTACTTAAAGTGCTCGCATTGCTCTGTCAAACTTGAAGAGGGATCTCTCGTCCGGTTCTTGACTCAGACCGCTCAAAGGCTAAGGACAGTAATCGCTCGCTACTCGGCATCCCTATTACGAGACACATCCACTCTACTCCCTGTTCCTTATATTGTCGCTAATTTGAGACGCACCAAGTGGCGGCTTTGTCTTAAAGTAGCTATGCTTACACCGAATGCTATTTGATGAGATACAAGCTTCATAATGTGTTCATTAGATGAAGAACAAACTTTACTGAGGTTATACAAATATTTTAAAGTTTATTTGTTCTAATATGAAACGAATATTTTTAATAACGCTTCCTTAAGAATTAAAAATAATAATAATGTGACTTTATTGGTAATCTTCCACATCATGCCAAGTTTAGCTTGATGGCTACTTAACCACAATATGGACGATACATAACAAAAAGTTTACACACGCAGCATAAAACAAAGAACAGTTATGAAATTATGCTATTTACAAGTTACAAGCATAACAAGCCTGAAAGAAACGAGTAACATCAGGAAGATAAACGAATGAACAAGAATTAAAGAACAACTCGAGCGTTGAGAGATTTCTGCATACAGCTGGTTTCTAACCGATTTCTTAAAGGCAGATAAACTTTTTTGTTTGTTCGACGTACTGAGTGAATTGTACAGATTTTTGATACAATGAAGTACGGTGAAGAGGAATATCGAACTGGACTTCATAGCGTAATCTTCTTGTATATAGGTTTTTTCGAGGAACTAACGTACGTGCTAGGTACATAGATGTCTTGGTGATGATTATTTTATGTCTAAAAACTAACATTAAAAACTCGAAAAGATTTTTGAGAGCTTCAGTCATCTGAAATCTTAGATGCAACACGGCTGTACCTAGCAAGACCGAAAACAAAACGACAGTAACAGCATTGATTTTTTTGCAATCTGGCTTTTGTTATGGAGTCAAGACAAGGATAAAATAGGATGAAACAGTAAAACAGTAAAGCAGCCTAGACATAACCAAGCTCTCTACTAAGTTCTTTCGAGTCTTGAAATTAAGAATAGAACGATTGGAATACGTTATACACAATACATGATGTGCTACAATATATTATGTGAGCATTCTCACTGATCTAAATAAGAAAAATCCGTGACCCGTTTTTTCAAAGGAATATCCTAGAGTGCTCGCTTGGAGACTGTCTCGATCTCCGAATCTTGTTATGCCCACATCGACGTTTCCACAAACAGACTTTGTGTGCGATGCGGGATGGAAACATCCAGGAAAACAAAATATACTCCGGAATCATCAAGAGCATCTTGTATGCATTTACCATAAACCAGGGAGGGATCCATGGTAGGTGTCTTGGTAGCTCGGAATCCCTCCCCCAGAAATATCCGAGCTCTAAAAAAAATTCAAACGCTTTTTTTTCAATTTCTAACACAAACAAGAACTGTTTCCGGTAAAACACTGTACGAGTGCTATCCAAAAAAAAGCGAGAAATTTCTTCTAATTTCAAATTCATATTATGGATCCCCAAAAAAATATATTTCAGATCCGTCCCTGCCAAATTAATTATTGCTACTGGAGATTTTCATTTATTCGATTCGTGAAAAAAAAGCTTTCCACCGATCCTCTGCTGGAGGCAGGACCCGATTTAATATCTTTTCTTTCTGAACCTAATAACATGGTTGTCTTGAGACTTTGGAGTATGTATACTAGGATTTGCAAGAGCTGTACGTTGTGTAAAGGAAAAACCAACACTGCATTCTTCTTTGCAAAAATACACGAACACAAAATACCAAATTAACTTCTGTCTGTTTGTATGAATGCAGTATAAAATAAAATGGAAAATATTTTTTGATTATCTTATTTTCCCTATTTGTAGCTAAGCTACCGAGAAGGCTGAAAAAACCTTCTAATCTTGGGACTGCCATGACAGCGATCTCCGATCACGATCCGCACGGGTATTATGTAAAAAACTTATAAAACGTCAAAAAAAACTATAAATTGTCATCTTGCAGACCAGGTAGTTGATTCCACGTTTGCTCACTAGGATCGTTGTGAGCGTCCATCTCTGGAGGAATGACTCGACTACACGCATTGTTGGTTGCATATGTTTTTTGAAGCCGAGTAGTCTGTAGTTTTCGTCTCTGAGAAGAAAGTTGGTTGAATAGCAAGATCCCATCTGGATGATTATGTGTATTGCTGCATGTTTATAAAATCAGTGATATTTGTTGTGTGAAAAAATCATTACTGAATATGCTGCCAATGAAGTATATGTATTAGCTGTGCTCGAAGTGTTATTTATATGTTGTTCTTTCTGAAGACAGAATATGTTGAAAGTTATGAATTACGATTTTTTATTTATATTTATGTCTTGTCTCTCTCAGCAAATTTGTATATTTAATTTCCAGAACGCATAAGAAAAAGTAGATGCGCAACTAAATTCTAGCTTTGAATCTCAAGTAAATGAATTTGAGACAAGGATCCAATGGAATTATGACGAACCCATATTATTAGCACACAAATCCTCACTAAGCACCTATGCATTGCCGTTTCCTTCTAGCTATAGTATAGAACTCACAGGTTAGACCTCCAGTAATGCCATCTCTGAAGCAGATTTAACATCACATCAGATCCAAACACTGATAACTGAAGCCTCATGACATTTAGGCAACACGTACATTTACAAAACGAGTTCACAAGTGTCCATCAGCTAGTACTAAGTTAATTCTTGGAGAAAAATTTACATTATGTCACAAAAAACCAATACAATGTCAAAAAAAATCGACATAATGTAACTTTTCAAGATACGTAACACCCGTGCCGGCTGTCAGGTCTCATACAAGTACGCTCTTGTTTTTCCTACTGCCCTATTTATTTTCTATTAATCAATATACCACGCCTATATAGCTATGAACTAATTTCCTGATAACTGGCAGATATTCTCACATTACCGCAAAACGTACAAAAGCTCAGCTTTCCACTTTAAAACAAAAGTTGTCAAAGCTACTCGTGAATTGTTGCAGGCCTAGTATCTGCTGCGGAACATCGGATATAATGCCGCATTGTTGGTTTTTAATTAAAAAATAGTGAATGCGGTGACGTTAAAAAGTATCCCGAGGGTATTTTCACCGCTCTGGACAAAAGAGATGAACGGAAAGTGCTGAATGCAATATTTATGCCGGAAAATATTTTCGTTCGGAACCTGGAAACCATAGAATAATTTATTAAAAACTGGGTCGTTCCAGAATCTATTGATGGACCATTTTTTATCCCTTGAAATGAATGAATAAGTAAGATGTTTGATTAGCCAAAACTAATGTTAACTGACTGTACTTCGTATGGAAATGCTTGATGAAAATTGGCCCAGTCCAGAAAGTTGAAAGACGTGAGCAAATGGCGTTATCTATTCTTCAAAACATTTTTGACTACGGCACAAACGAAATAGGAAAACATAGTAAAACCAAGTTTGTGAACACACAGGCTAGTAGATAGCTTAGTTTCAAAACAACTAAATCTTAGTAAACATTTTCTCTTTATAGAGGGTTAGAGGACTATTTGGTTTTTTTGATTATCAGCCGTTATCACCGAACCCATTCTCAAGAAGCTCAAGGCTTCTCCATTTTTTAGTACCGCAATAAGCGTGTGTCAAACTTCGAAGCTGTAGGTAAAAGGGGTCAAAGATCAATACCTCGATTCTAAAATCTTAATTTCTGACTTTACAGTATATATTTTTAACACAGAACTTCGATTTCTGTGTCGATTGGCCCAGTATGAGAAAAACTGTTTAGAGGATTTGTTCCAGTAAGAAGTTCAATTCATGTTTGGAACATATTATTCTTCCACGGAATATCCAGTGACGTAATTCGAACAAGAACTATAGTGTATTTACACCCAAGATAGAATGGATGCGTGATTGCCAAATGCAAGGACGGCGTACAGGGCCGCATTCAGGGCTACCTCCGAATGATGGACTACCACCAACGTGTTGTAAAACAAAGATGACAGTATTTAACGAAATTATCTAATATAGTGAAGTAGTTATAGTTAAGGGTGTCGCAAAATCAAATTTTTATTCTTGAAGGGGTGCTAAGTTTTTCTACAGATTTTTCAAACTAGACAACATGGAGAAATACATACCAGAGGTAACCAGCTGCTCACTATGCACAATGAATCCGTAGTCAACGAGGGGTAGAGATGACACTTTTGTACATGGAATAAATATAAGGCTGTTCAATCAATTGAAAACAGATTTTGAAGGTGCACTTCGGATTTGCATTGTCTGTAGTTTATCTGTAAGTTAATATTTCACTATAACTAGGATTCCCATAATATGTATTCTGTGACAAAACAAAAACGCGAAACTTACTCAGACTCACTTGAAGAGCTATCGTCATTAATGTTTATTATGATGGATTCAAAATTTCTCTCAATTATGTTGTCCAGCTCCCACATTGCTACCTCGACTTTCTCCTGAACATGCTGCACACATGTTTGCCATCTTTCTGGTGTGACCCTCTGTATAGCAATTCTGAACAGCTCTTGCATGTCAGAAAATTTATGTAATGTTGTATTGTGTGCAGCAACAAAATTCTTAACATCTGCCCATATGAGCTCAATGGGGTTGAGCTCACAGTGGTAAGGCGGCAAACGGAGTACTGTTTTGTGGAGTGCTTTGGCCAATTCATCTATGACATATTTATCATGTCTTGGTCTGTGTTTTTTCACAATATCTAATAGTTGTAATTTCAGTAAGGAAGGGTCGAAAGTTATATTTTTGGAACGGAGCCAGCTCTGAAGTTCTGATTTCCTAGAAGCTGAAGTTGGGATTTTTTCTATTTTGCGAGAATGATAGGGATCATTATCCAAAACAACCACATAATTGTCTTCAAGACGTGGTAAAATGGCTGAAAACCACTTCTCGAATGCTTCCCTATTCATCTCATCATGGTAGTCAGTGGTCTTTTTTGACTCAAAAGACGATAAGCCGTCATCCAAGAAGCCATCTACACCCCAATGTGGCAAATAATGAGCCTTTTTCCTTTGCCTAAAAAGATAAAATCCGCTAAGTACACATGCACGTCTTGTAGGTACGAAGATAGAGAGATATTGTGCGCAAAAATTGATACCGTGAAGTACTTCGATCTATTTACCTGCTGGATTTTTCAATCCGGTCGACAGTCCATTTAGAAATGCCCTTCTGGATGAAGTCACAGTTTTATCAACCCATACCTTCGGAGTAGTGTGCCCAGCGTTAATCCAGGTTTCGTCCAGGAAATAGATCTTCATGTGCTGATCCCTGAATGATTTAATTTTGGTCAGGTACTCTCTCCTCCACAGAACAATTTCTTCTCTATCCATAAGTAAGCTGTTACGACCTCGTTTCTTCCATTCGAAATTAAGATGCTTCAAAAGTTTATGAATAGTCGAACGTTTGAAATTTGGTAACATAGCATCCTCGTTAACCTCCCGTAGTACTTTATCAACTGTCGGTATTTCGTTTCTGAAAAAGAACTCGTGCACTTTCCTCCGAATCGCATGCTTGTCAGCGTCATCCAACGATCTTATGATACTTTTGCGATTTTACCCGTCGTTGGCTTGGAAAAAGCATGCTTTTTCTTATGTTCGTTCAAAACATTGTACACTGTCGCTTGGGATACCAACATTTTATCTGCCACTTTCAGAGCTATTTTCGGGTTAGTTGATGTTTCGCATTCCTTCCGCTCTATCTTGAATGTATTCAATACGACGTCTTTCATGTCTACGCTAAGATGTCTTTTTTTGATCGCTTTCTAGGAGGGCTAAGGGAGTAGCCTACAGCCTCGTCAGCAGTATCTGTACTGGACATGTTCAGGATTGGTTCAAAACAAATAATAACGAGGAATAACAATAACAAACAGAAACTCAACAAATTACTCGAATACACTTAACAACAACAACAGCAACAACCAAGCAAGGTGAATACGAAAACACGAGCACGCAGTGATACACGCGACGGTCGGTGGCCTGAATGCAACTCTGCCTGCCCTGCCCCTGCCGCGCCAGGCGACCGCTTGAAATATAATGGCGAATTGACCAATAAGAGGCGTTGTCCCCACCTGTTACCGAGAGATCACGCGCTAACTGTTATTATTTACATCTCATTTTGAATTTGGATTCAGTTTAGTACCAACTCTGCTGGAACGACACAAAACGCTAATATTGGCACACGGTTTTGTATTGCGAATTTCATTCGGTTTTTACTAGTGATGGGAAACACATCAGTACAATACAAATGCCCAAATAATGCAATTATATTTACATTGTTATTCAAAATTTTTGTTTTCAAGTGTAAACCACAAAACAATGGTACAAACCAAATAGATACAAACTCAAAAAAGAAACCAATATATCCAAAATGTCCTCTCCAATTGTTAACCCAACACTTGACTTCCAACTGCGCACACCCATACTTTTCTGTATAATAAGTGTTCCTTATTTAATCAAGATCACATTTTTCAAGTTCTAAAGGTACTGGAACAACGGAACATCAGTAAAATGAACGGGACTGTTGGAACGAATATTTTAAAATGCGAAGACGCGTTCACTTCCCAACTTGTTCCATGTCTGAACTTGAAACAAAGCTAGTGCACATGGATATCGTGGATATCATAGTTCAAAAACCGAGAAGTATAAAAAGAAGCCTTTCTGATTAATGAATCATATCGATCGTACTTTGCCAGCTCCTCCAGCCATCTGCGCTCCAAAACTTAAAAAAAAGAGCTCACGGAACTTAAAGCTGAGAAGCAACTTCCAACTTCGAGAGATAAGTTTTTTTTGCTAGCCGATAAAGTTAAAAACCATTATTATGTTACCGATCTCTCTCCATTATTTCCACGGTAGTCGATCTGTCGGGGCCAGACTAATCTATAGCTCTTGACAAGCGCGGTTGCCTTCAGAGAGTTGGAAAATAAAAATAAACCACCTCAAGTTGAGATGTATACGGTTGATAGTTTGATTTCGTTTTTCCGTCCTTCCTATTCCGTTTTATCGGGCATGCATGTCAAAGCAGATGGTAGTTGATTAATAGATTCAAAAATCCTAAAAGGGAGCTGGAATTTGTGCATTCCAAATAAAATACGTCTGAAGGGCCTCAATTTAGTGAATGTAATTTTTGCTAAATAAATATTTTGTCAGATTATTAGAAGAGTGGCTTCTAAATTTGATTAACATAGAGAAGCCATGCCTGTGCGAAAATACGCATAACGCGTAACGTGGTATCTCTCTACATTCACTTACGCTTTCAGGGTGTCGGCAAAGTTGAGACTTTACACGGCCTATAGATCTTAAGAAAATAACCGGTTTTTCCTAGTAGCATATACGACGATTGTCAATTAAATGATGAGTCTGGCAACGTAGTGTTCGATCTGGCAACACTGAAGGCGCCGGGCTTGGAGGGGAGACAGGGAAACATATGATCCGCCTTCAGTACAAGTTTGAACTCGCTTGAGTCCTTTGGTTGTCCGTAGCGATTTTTTCGATTCAAGATACCGACAAAATCCGGGATCTTGTGCAGTTGATAGTCAGAATGATCGGGAAAGAGTTAAATTTGTACGAAGTATTAGGTTCCTCAAATCGATCAAACGTAAACCGAACCAGTCCGATCCTGTATATTGATCAGATCCAAAGTGAATAGCACGACGCACATCATTGCAGGCGCCGGCAGCGTAGGTATACAAAACATGAATTCACCAATCGGTTCAAGAAAAACCAAAATTTCTCACTCGTTCAGCAATATCGAATGTCTTAAAAATGCTACCGAGACTTCGCGAGTGTATGTAGATCGCTTTAATTCAGGGCCGCGTAGATCGCTATACCTTGTGCACAGAGCGTTTGCAGGAATGTCGAGGCATAATGGGAGACCTAGACAACCTCGAATGGTGCAAACTGAGGAAGGAGTATTGAATATTGTCGAATAAAATCCTTCATCTAGCACTAGCGAAGTGGCTAGACCTTGTGCAAGTCTCCAAGACTAAAGTGTGGCAAACGCTGCGTGTTGATGGATTGTACCCTTTTGTACGACCCCTCCAAGCAAGAGTGCGTTTTTATGAGTGGTTTTCCGTCGTTGAAAACTTCTGGGGATATGAAGTCTCAAGAATGATTACAAGGGAAGTTGCTAGGTGGTCTTTCATTGGAAGGTACGCCCTGAATACCACATTTATTCAGCAGAACCCAAATTTACCAATATAAAAAATAATATATGTCTATACGTTAACAAAACAAAAACAAGGTTTCTCAATAATATATGAGCGACTAAGTTTAAAAACTTGTATGCGTCAAAACAGACCAAAACAGTAATTAATTGATAAATATCGTGCAATATATATTTTTGTATAAAATCACTCAACAATACAAACAAAACTTGAAACACGATATACACAAAATGAAAGAAAGTTTCATATTTTTGTTGTAAGTCATAGATTTAACTTAAGATCACAGAAAAAAAGTGTCACAATAATATCAAAAAGAAAGAAAAGAAACAAATAGACAGATCAATCTACCTCAAAGCAACTTAAAATAAACGCATAAATTATTCACGATTTTCCCAACAGAACATATTAAACGAAACATTAAATTTTTTATTATTTCCAATATTCCTGAGATTAGCAGGAATCAAATTGTAAAATTTCGGTGCAAAATATGTCACAAAACGCAAATTTAAGTCTCGCCTGGACTGCGGGACGTTCAGGTTATGAGTGGCGTTTGCTCGGGTCATATAATTGTGGGACACATAATTTGTATTTAATCTCCTACTTGCATGTACAAAACTACATACTGCAAGGATATATAAGATTTTAATATTGTTTATTTCTTGAGAATAAAGTTGCATCGTGGGATATAGTCTAGGTTTTTTTAGAATAATCCTTACAATATGGTTCTGCACCACTTTTAACTGCCCAAGATTTGAACCGTACATCCCACCCCACACAATTATGCCATATACCAATAGTGGCACCACAACTGCTTTGTAAATCATTAATAGTAGAACGTAGAATTTATGGATGAAAAATCTAATTTTTTTGCTCAAATACAGCATATGTCGGTCCCACTTCAAGTGCTTATCAACAACAACCCCCAAATATTTAATTTCATTTACTTCTTTCAAAGGCTCATCTATATTATCAAGTTTAATTTGATTAAATGCTGGTCTATTAGCCATGGTTATAGAGAAGGCAATATAATGGGTTTTTTTATATTCAGAGTTAATTTAAATGTGCCCAGAAGGTTTTTAATTTTTGCAAAATCAGTCTTCAATTTTTTACCCGTTGATTCCCATGTCTCTCCATGAAACACCACCACGGTGTCATCAGCATAGGCAATTACATCGCCATCAACTGCAGGACTGCAGAGATAATTTACATATACTGGTGACTTCGAAGTTGAGTCATTTATTTTAACAGTGAGTAGATCTGATCAAAAGAAATGTTTTTTTCCTTTGACATTTTTCTGGTAAAATTAAAGTAACAAAGGTATAGCCCTTTAGAAGTTTGAGTACCGCCCTGTCTCAATAATAATATTATGTGCTCGTGTTTGGCAACAACGGATATAATCCGCATTATCGGTTCATCGCATCGGAAACAAAAAAGCAAAAGAATTTGAAACGCTTATCACGATGTTTTTAGTTGTATTCAGTCAATGTGTCAGTCGGTAACGCGTGAGTGAATAGTGGTGTTTGTTGCGTGGCTCAAACGAAATAAAAAATGGCACATGTTTACGAAAATGGTGAACTTATGGACATGATTCTTATTCACGGGGAGGGAGTCTTTACAAAATGCTGCCGCGGCATCACGGATTTATGCGGATCGGTTTCCCAATCGAGTGCAACCAACCCCTCGTGCCTTTGTTAATGTAGTACAAAGGGCTCGTGAATCAGGTGACTTAAGACCTCACAGGGGAGGGCATGCCGGTGCTCCAAGACCGCGCGATCAAATACAGGTCCGCACTGAAATACTTGTAGGGAGGATACTTTATAAAACAAGGTAACATTTTTTTTTATTTTTTTTTTTAATTTTTACACACATGTTTTGGTTTATCTTCCTTCTACAATCATTATCTGAAAATTAATGACTCAACTTCAAAGTCACCCTGTATATTTTGATTGAAAATTTTGGTCAGAGTTCTATATCATGAAGTTTTCCATGAGAAAAAACTGAAATATCGTATCTGCAATATGGGTGAAAGCTCTTATAGTTGTGAATAAATCGGGTGCCTAGATTCCAAATTCATTCTATGCGAGGACTCAACGTGGTGTTCCAGACCAATATAGATAATAAATGAATAATAACTTCGGAGTTCATGACATACCAACAAAAAAGTTTAAAAAGTTTTCAAATTATTGATAATTTTAGAGCAAGCTGAAGCAGTGTAAGACCTCATTTTAGAATTTTTTGCTTTGATGTCGTTCTATTCACAGGCAAATCAAATAAATATCTGCAATTCAACGTTTCATATAACTTTCATTTTTTTATTTTGTTTAGGTACAACGGTTTGTAAAAAAACACCTCTTCATATTTATCTGTCATGCAAAACAATGATTATAAATTCATCATTACTTTGTGTGTCCATGCTGAACCACAATATCAAGGTGATTATCCAACCCACAACAAATAAATATTTGAAGAGATACTTTCACTTTTTTATTTAGATGATTAGTTTGTTTATAAATGTGATTATCCAAGCTTGAAACGCGTTGTTTCACTCATAGCGAAATCGCGTATGTGCAATTTAGAACGCTATGATTGATACTAAACGTTTTTAATAGCTAATAGTTATACGCGAATGTATCAAAGATATTGACGTAATTGATTCCTGACCTAGCCTACATTTCATTCATTGCAGCTATCCTGTTCGATAAAATTTTATCGCAATATGCAGACAGATAACTGGTAGAGACAAAATTAATTCAAATGTTTTGGTTTTATTCAGGGTAATAAATGTGCTCCAAGACCGCACGATCAAATACAGGTTCGCACTGAAATACTTGTCGGGAGGGTACTTTATAAAACAAGGTAACATTTTTTTTAAATTTTTTTTTTATTTTTACACACATATTTTGGTTTATCTTCCTTCTACAATCATTATCTGAAAATTAATGACTCAACTTCAAAGTATATTAAAAAGAATCAGTCCAAGTACTGTACCCTGTGGAACTCCATGCTCAACCGTCTTTGGTTCACTTAGAACGTCCGCAATCCTGACACACTGAATCCTATGCATTAAATAATCTCTAAATACACTTAACACAGCACCCCTAACTCCATGTCCCTTCAGTACTTGGAGGAGCATAGGATGAGATACCGTGTCAAATGCCTTTGCTAAATCCAAAAACAAAGCGATGCACTTATCACCGTTATTTAAATGATACATTATTTTAGACGCTAATTCGTAAACCACATGTGATGTGTTAAAAGGAAAATTGATTCTGTTTAGATTACTTCTTAGGGAATTATTGTGATCCTACTTGGCAATATGGCTGTGGCGATATAAATTGTCTATGAACGTCCAACTACAGCATAAGGTTGGAGAATTTGTCAATCGATGATCAAAGATACAATATGTTTACTTTATAATCGCGGAAACCTCGCTTATTCTCTAGACTAGACGATGGATGCCTTTTGATACATCCTTGCTCTTCACGAAAGCAGTATCTAAATCATGGTAGAGTAATAAGCTGAAGTTATTTGTTGATCTCATTTTTTTTTGAGATTATGAGTAGAAAATTCAGTTACGTGTACATACATACAGGCCAAGCTAATAAAAGCGTGTTAAAAGAAAGCGCAAAGAAGCAGCCAGTTAGTATATTGGTAAAGGAGAGCTAGATCACCGATAGCAGGGCGATGTGAGCCTTGAACACCCTGTGCAGGGTATTTGTCAGGTTGACAGAATTCTTGCTCTGAGAATTAACTCGCGAAAATCCAGGAAGAAGGCGTTTAATAAGATGGAAACAGATCCTGGGGATCAGCAGGATGCAACTCCCAGCTGCCCCAATATTGGCGAGAGTTAACGTGCCCCGCCAGACCGAGAATGTCTGTCCGACAAGGATGCCTTCATTAGCCAGTTATTGGAGAACAATAAAAAGCAGCAGGAAATTACGGAAATAGAAATAACAAACATGCAAGAAGCTTTAAAGTATCGAAAAAACGCAGATCCAAGAAGAGCTCCAGCGATTTTCCACCACAGCCAAGTAAGCCCAGTCAGCTTCTTACTTCATCTTCATCTCCTTTGCCTCAAACAAAACTTTTTACCACTCAAACTCTAACCTCGGCTTCTGACTGAACCAAGCCCTCCAGGTTCGAGACTACCCCCATCAAAGCGGGTCACGCCGATAGCACTGCGCGAACCAGGAAAGTGGAAGTTTCTATTTCACTCATGTGTTGCTGCGTGCCGCAGTGGACTATACTCCGGCTCAAGTACCTAAACACAAAAGGCCCCGTCAGGCTCTCTAAATTATAAATCTTTTGGCAATACTCTAACCAAATTAAGCACCATTCGGAATACAGATTAAATAAATTTCGTTCTTATTAATTGATTCTATTCCCCTTTCTTCTCCCCTTTCTGCTTTTCTTCCTTTCTTTCGTCTTCCACTATCTTCTACTTAATAAAAAATCTCTCCTGGCTGGGCTCAGGAAGATTTTGAAGAAAGAGAACATCATTCTGCTAGACAAGAACCAAGGTCCTGCGGACCGCTTAAATAACAAACGACGAGACGAAATAGAAAAGGGCGATGAGAGAGGACGAATTTCAATTATGTTTTAGCTGATATTTTCTCGAATTTTTGTCATTACTTTATTTAAACTGACAATTTTATGTATTCTGCTGTGCCAAACAGATCGTACTTTTCCACCCCATTAAACAGTCTCTTCCAACATTTTCGTTTGCCCAACTTGTTTAGGTGATGAGAATGTAGACCTGCAGCCACCAGAGCTTTAAGTATTTATTTTCTAATTTAGCCTTAGGACTAAATCTTTCTCTCTCTACATCTATATGCCTTAGCATGAGAAAAGCTGATTACTTCTGCTCGGCATTGATAGACTTTCCTATATCTTTATAGCGATTGTATGTTTGTTCGCATTGCTTATAATTGTTCTAGTCATGAGTAGTGCCAGCTGAATTAGCAGCAATTCTAATCAACGTGTATGCGCGTGAAATTATTTCCTACACAACTTGTATGTAATTACTTAAACCAAAACTAGAGATAGAAAGAGAGAGTAATAGCATGAGCCCGTTAAAAGATGCTTAACGTCGAGCACTGATTACATAATTCTGGCTGAAGTGTCACATTATGCTAATTTTTCTATCGGATTATATTTAAAACAATGGATGGAAGGATAAAAATTATCCGTGGTTGTATCGAACCTTCATTGTAAGAAGGTGTGGTATGCAGTGCCGTATTAAGATGCAGCCAGAGGTGTCAGCAAACGCATTTAGACTCAGGCGATTTTGTTATTATGTTACACTGCCACGAAAAATTTACCTGACAATTTTTTTTTCAAATTAAGCAATGCTCAACAAAAATGACACCGGAACAAGTAGCGCAAGCTGTAGCTTTACAAGATGATGGTCGTCCTATTCGGTATACCGTATTCGATGCGATACAAAGATTTAGAGAAATGGTTCTTACTCAAGAAGACCTGGATAGGGAAGACGGAAAGCAATAAACGCAGTTGAAGATCGGTGTCTGAGACTTCAAGCTCTTCGAGAA
The DNA here is from genome assembly GCA_963669975.1 of Acanthoscelides obtectus. NCBI lineage: Eukaryota > Metazoa > Arthropoda > Insecta > Coleoptera > Chrysomelidae > Acanthoscelides > Acanthoscelides obtectus. The sequence goes on along the minus strand of CAVLJG010000009.1, from coordinate 60,248,495 downwards.
AGGACAGTTCCTGCTACAGATTTGACTCGATGATTGAATGATGTTCATGGTACCATAGTTGATAACAATTTCTAATTACCAATGATATCACTTTTTTTTATACTCAAACTACCACGGCCTAAGGCCTAAACACCCATTGGGTACCGTCGGGCTATAGGGGGATACAGGGGACAGGGGGAACGCTACACGGACTCTGGCGAGGGAATACGTGTGCATGCGGCATTTACACATTCTGGCTCCGCCTACGAGATCCGCCAGGTGGTACCTCCGCGATCGACAGTCAGAGACCGTCTACCACCTACGGACAATCACAACATCCATAGCAAGAGAAAAATTTCTCCTGGGACGGGATTCGAACCCGCACAGCGCACGACGACTGATTAGGAGTCTACTACTGCGGCCACCGCTGCTGCCTAATTCTAATAGTAGCAAAATCAATGAGAAAAACCATAGATAATTATTTTATTTATCGAATTATTCTGGAGTAAAACATCCCTGGAATATTGTGTGTGTAACGATGTGTCCCAATGAACAGCTTGGGCTGGTTTACTTGAGTCTATGCCAGAGAGGATGAGAGCTGTTAATCAAGCCAGGGGACGAAATACTCGTTTTTGATAACCAATGATGTCACTGTAATTTTTTAAGTTAAATTGTTTATGGTTATGGTTATGATTCGCATAGTTTTCTTGTCAATGTTGTAACTGTAATTTTTCAAATCAAATTGTGTATGGCTATGATTCGCGTGATTTTCTTCAATAATTGAGATATTGACATGAATCAAAAAAAGAACTGTTGAGAAAAGTTGAGGCTTAAAATTCTCATACGGAGACACATTACTCAAAATGCACCTTTTAGTTACACCCTGTATAACAACAAACATTTTAAATTTTTTGCAAGATCGGCAAATTACCCGCAAAATTAACGAAATTGGTGCAACAGTTAAAAAGTTATTTAAAATTTAATTTGAACAACATATTATTTGACCGGTAAATTGTGTATTATATCTGAATATGGTCTAAGAATCTAGATCCAGATGTTTTTGCGCTTGGAGATTATATGGAAAAAAGTTGTGGATGGCAAATAAATGTATCTTAATCATTTTACACCTAATGTTTAAAGCTGAAATCAAATCATCAATTTTCGTCACCCGTTGATAAAAGTGAATGGAACCTGGAACACAGAGGTAATTAGGAAGGATCATTTCAAATATATGCACCAAAAAGTGCTATAATGTCACGATGTCTTGTTGTGAGTAGGAAAATGAAACTTTTGAAACATTCTGGCAGCTTTTTGCAAAAATGTATCCGCCCCGAAATCTTTTTGGAGAGCAGGAGTAGCTATTAATGAAATGTAAAATTTCTTCACCTTACTCTATAAATGGGTAATTTGAGACACTAATTCAAATACCACCATCAAAAAAAGTTTTGCAAAGCTCTATTTGGAAATTGATTAAACAATTTTATAATAAATTCTAAAAATGGATTCTCCGCTCCGAACAAAGCTTTTTTAGGGTCATTCTGGACAAAAAGGTTGAACTTTTCCCTAAGGTTGTAATATAAGCGATATATTGACTGTCCGATTGAATAACAGCTCAAAAAACAGAGGTTTACAATATCAATACGCCTTAAAACTTTTCCAAATATTAAACTACCTAACCTTAGAGGAAAGTTCAGAATCTTTTTCATGCAGATTGACCCAAAAAACTCCTACAAAAATCATTGCCCGAAGCGAAAAAAAAATATTTTTGAACTTGTTTAAAAACATTCAATTCTGATGCTATTTTTGGGCCTGGCAATAGGCAAATTTTTTGAAAAAGATTGTTAAAAAATAATCAGAATATTTTCTCGATACATGCGAAGATACTTCCTGTACTGTATTCAGAATACTTTTTGACATGGCGTTTTTTTCCAGAATACATACACGAACGCCGACAAACTGCTGGCTGCCGCCGAGGAATTGGCGCACACTGGCGAGTGCGACCCCGACGAGATCTACTCAGTGGCGCACGAGCTGGAGGCTCACGTCACCTCCTTCGCAGCTCGCGTAGAGCAACGGAGGAGGAGATTGGACCTAGCCGTACTCTTTTACACCCACGAGAAGGAGCTCAGCAATTGGGTGGACGATCTCCGGCAAGAGCTACAGGTAAAACATTTGTTTGGTTCCGTACATTCTTCCTGTATTATCTTCCTCTATGAATTTGGTGATGCAGCGGTTATTTAATTCTGGAGACAAACTCTGATATTGAAAAAGGTGAAACAACTATAATTAATAACTATAGACTTATCTCGGAACTTTTTAAGGTTGTGTGAAATCATACTTTACATGTTCATTTTTGCTGCAACGAGAGACTTTGTTGATCGATCAGCAGGGCTTTTTCTATGAAAAATCTAGTGTAACTGATCTAGCTTGACAGAAACTATACGAGCCCCTTCCCACTTCAGTTGGCCCACTTCAAGATTTGTACCAAAATATGCCTTTATAAACTAAACATGACGAAACTATTTACTTCTAAAACAATTTACTTTCTCAAAAACATTTTTGATACACTCTAGTCATAAAAAATACATATTTGAAATCACTTAGACCTATAACTAATAGAACATCTGAACAAATAAACAATGTGCGAATAAATGTAAAACAATCCCATATTTCTTGAAGTTTTTGTCTCAGTTCGGTGATTGTACGAGCAGGATGTTGTCGTAGAACCTTTTTCATCTCGTGCCATAAAGTTTCAATAGGTGACAGATCTGGACTGCTAGAAACCCATTTCAAAAGTGGCACATTATATTCTTCCATCCATTTTATAGCCTTTTTTGAGGTATGGCACGCTGCACCATCTTGCTGAAACACAAAATCTTGACCGGATGTCAAACATTCTTCCATCACTGGTAAAAGCGAATTGCCAAATATTTCAATTTTCAATAAAATGAAGTTTTCCTACTCCTTTTGATGACATACTGCCCCAGACCATAATGGATGCTGGAAATTTCACTTTTCTCTTCAGACAATCAACATGGAATGCTTCATTTTTTTGCGAATAACTCTACTGCGACTGTCAAAAACACAAACTTCGAATCGGGACTCATCACTTCATTGTATTGCACACCATTGTTGAGGTGTCCATTGTCTATGTTCTTTAGCCCATCTAAGCCGATTTTTCTTTTGCAGTGGAGTTAATAGTGGCTTTTCTTTGGCCTATAAACAAGTTGTGCAACTTTAGGGTTTTTACTTCACTTTTTTTATAAGAAAACTTACCTTGCAAGCGCTAAATCCCAGTTCGTGGACCTCTCTATGAATTGTGGACCTCGAAATTCTCCTTCCAACAGCGTCACTCCACAGAACACTTAATTGTAAATAATTGGCACGCCTGTTTTTCACGATTATTCTTCTTAATGCTCTTCGGTCGGCATTTGTGATATTACTTTTTTTCACATATCGTGGCTTACTATTAACTGAACCAGTTACGTTATATCTTCTAACAATATTCCTCACACTGTACCGCGATAAGTCTAACAAAGTTGCAATTTCTGAGTTTGATTTTCCAGAATTAAAAAATTTAATTATCAGTAACCGAATTTTCTCACTAATAACCTTTCTTCTACCCATTTTGAAAACCTTAACTACCCAAAACTATTTTAAACGTATTCTGATAGTTGTGATTAATAAAAACAATTGCCATGGCTTTTATTTTTCACAGCCACGTATGCGTTATAGACTTATTTTGCATTGAAATGAGCATGTGTTCTTTTTATGCTGCAAATTTGATTAGGGAGTGATAAAGTTGGTGTTTTCTACTATATAATATTATCAAAATATTCATTGCTAATATTTTAAACCTATAATACCCTGCTACATTTTTATTATTTGTGTTTGATAAGAAAAAAACTAAGATTTCAATAGTTGGGCCAACTGAAGTGGGAAGGGGCTCGTATGTGTATCTTTGGATTATAGGCAGAATCGATTTAGGAATCCTATTGAAGTTTCTTTTAGTTTTCAGATATTATTGTGCCGTTTTTTAGCTCATCATTTCGATAGCCATCAAAATGTGGAATACGAAGGATACCGTTCACCGCTCATAAGGAATTCTCCAAGGGCCAAATCTAGGACCTTTACTCTTTTAGGTTATACATAAATGATCTATATCTCGACTTGTCATGTTCAAAGTTATTGTATGCAGATGACTTGGAAATAATATAAATACTATCGATGTCTGCCTTGTCTTGCAGCAATATATTTACAATATCTTCATGGTTGTATGTATGTTTTACATACAGACAATAGAGAAATATCTGAGCAGTGGACAACAGGGTTGATTTTACCACTTTTTATGAAAGGAGACAAGAGAGATTGTAATAATTACAGAGAAATAACGCTACTTTCTACAATACTTAAAGCCTAAAAGTATGTACTAGAGAAGAAACTAAAAAATTGAATAGAACCGACACTGTCTGGAAAACAAAGTGGCTTAAGAAAGGGAAGAAGCCCTCAAAGTGAGGTGTGAAGTGTTTCAATTATGTGGCTTTGGAAGCCGTCACACTTTAAGCAAGCCGATACAGCTATTTGATCGAACTATTTTGTCTAATAAGGTTCTTTCCTGTACAAAAACACACCATGTGGTCGCTAAACCATCAATCGTTCCATTTGTAAACAATGTCATTTTGACTATACATAACGAACCTTTGCTTGTATTGGCTAAGGAAATAAATGTATGCACAATCTCCATACTGGCAGTTGCAATATTGGGTTTCAAACCTAACCAACGTCAATGTATAAACAGTAATTGTAAATAATCGGAGCTCCTGTAAAAGGCACTTGGTATTCTCATGATGTAGATATGCCATATTATAATGAAACATGTGGCATAAAGTATATTATGTGTATATTAGGTGGTGCAGTAATGTTGCAAGTTCTTATGATAAATGTTTTGCCGAGCTGGCTTACTGAGGTACAAAGCCTCTTAAGGCCGACACTGAAAAACAGTTTTTCTTAGTCAACTTCATAGTGCAATTTAACGACATTTTGACAGTATATTAATACTAGCCCTAACGCAATATTGCTATTTTTTAACAGTTTACCACATAATCTCTAAAGTATGCGGATACGTTACTCAAAGTTTGCCTCTGAATTATAAAAACAATTTCAAACAATTTCAAACAATGTCACGCTCCCTGCGAAGTAGATAAAAGTTCCACACGTTTAACCCCAAATAAATATTTCTTTCTTTCACTACCTTCCCCGACACTTCGCTTGTTACGGGCGTTCAAAGGTAAATTTAATTATTTTTCTCTTGCATTATAGAATGACGAAAGTATCGCGGAAAGCTTAGAAACGACAGAAAGGCTGCTGGAGGAAACTGCCCGGCATAGAGAGCAAAGCATAGACGCCTGTGCCTCTACCATTGCACAGGGAGAAGCGCTCTTGCAAGAATTAAGGTGAGCTCCACAAAAATCCTCGTACTGTATTTCTGATATTGATAAAAATGACATCATCATGTATGTCATCTAAGTCAACGTTCGTAACCTCTGATATATTTGTTATTCGACGTTCATGAAAATCGTTGTACCTTGACATAAGGGCCGAACAAAACTGTATTGAGAACTGTTCTACCTTTCTCCGCATGATCATTTTCTCTTTGTAGATCCTTTGGGCTTGAAATACCACAGCAAGTGGCTATAACCGAGCGCGTGGTTGTGGTCAGATGTCTCCTTGGAAATTCGAGGTCCTCTAGCCATTTTATACTACAATGTGCAGGTTGGCGCTTGTTGTGGACTTCGTGAGTCGTTTTTTTTCCCTCTCCATCTTCGTTTCCTCAGGTTATACCCCTATCCGGATGTGTGGGCATGTGTATCAACTTTCGTAGTTGCATATGTGCGTTCATTTCGGGCCTGATGAAGCCAACTAGCAAAAATGCGTATCGCTCGGGTTACCTATCCTATTTTCTGCTTAAATTCTCTTTACTCCTTTTTTCGGACTTTGCCCATTATTTACCTACTTTTTGTTATATACCTTTCTCCGCATGATCATTTTCTCTTTATTTATATATAAAAAAACGAAACAGACGCATTTATTGGCAGCTCAGTTTTTTTTTTTTGGAAAAACGCTCAGACCCGTCGATTTTGGTTTCTAGGGGGACACAAGTTTGGCAAAAAATCACGTTAACACGTGCAGCCCCCTAGGCGGGAGTGACACTAACCCTAAAATCTTAAATAGAAATGGGGGTCGAGTGATACTTTATTTTAAAGGTCTTCCAATTCCCTTTATAATGATGTAAAATACATGAGCTTCAGTTCAGTAGTTTTGAATATTTATTGATTTAAAGCTTAAAGCAGACTTTAATAGCTACTTTCAAAAGAAATTTGACTAAAAGAATTTACTTAATAAGTAACTTAATAACTAAATTCTTTTCTCCACTACGCCCATGGTTTGTTTATCATTTTGTTGTTGAAAATAGCTATTGGAGCGTTTTTTTTGAGGCAAAAAAAGTTATTTCTTGAAGAAAGATAAGGAAATATCTCGTACTTATTTTAAATAGGAATTTAGTACATAGTTTGCGATTGATTTGACCAAACTTTGTTGCTAAAATAACGTGTAACGCTTTATTACATAAATTAACCATGGTATATTCCACTGCAGAAAAAGTTGAAATTATCGAAATATTTTTCGGAAATAATCAGTGCGCTAATAGAACAGCAGACATATTTAATGAGCGACATGAGAACAGTAAGGTGCATCGAAAATATGTTCTAGAACTTGTAGCTAAATTTCGGGAAACTGGGTCAGTCGCCAATAAAAAACGCAACATTGAAAATCCCATAAGGAACGAAGCAATAGAAGTGGGGTTTTTAGGGCAAGTTTATGTAGATCCTACGTTAAGTACCCGCAAATTGGAGACTGTGTGTGGTGTTAGTGTACTGTACAACGGATTCTAAAGGCCCATAGTTTTCATCCGTATAAAATTCACCTGGTGCAAAAACTTAATGAAGACGATTTTGATCGGCGATTATAAGAAGATATGAGTGAACGAATTATAAACGATGAACATTTTCTATTCAACACTTGCTTTTCCGACGAATGTCCCTTTTTCTTAAATGGCATAGTAAATCGTCATAACTGCCGATATTGGTCCGATTCTAATCCCAGAATTTATCATGTTCATACACAGCAGCCACAAAAATTAAATGTTTGGGCTGGTATTTTTGGCGATCATCTAGTTGGTCCTTTTTTCTTACCTAGAAATTTGACCGATGAAATGTATTTGGAATTACTGGAAGACGCCATAGATCCTGCATTAACAGCCATAATTAAAAATCAGAATGATCGGCGGTACATTGCGAATAGGTTGATGTTCCAACAGGATGGTGCCCCACCACATTACGCACTACGTGTTCGACAATATTAAGATCAGACGTTTCCAGATTGATGGATTGGTAGAAGAGGTGCCACTGAATAGCCCCCAAGATCGCCAGACCTTTGGATTTCTTTATGTGGGGTCATTTAAAAAGCAAAATCTATGCTACTCAGCCAACATCATTAGAAGACCTGTGACAAAGAATTGTGAATGAGTGCCTTCAAATTACTCCTCAAATATTGCAAAATCTGCGGCAACGTTTTGAGCAAAATCTTTATTATTGCATGGAGAGTCATGGTGGACATTTTCAACATTTCCTTGCCTAACGGGTCAGTTCATTCTTCATTTTTAAATTACTTTGCTGCCAAATGTATTGATCTCCACTAATGATGATATTAGTTTTATTTAAGCTTTAAATCAATAAATCTTCAAAACTACTGAACTGAAGTACATTGATTTTATATCATTATAAAGGGAATTGAAAGGCTTTTAAAATAAGGTATCACTCGACCCTCTTTTTCCATTTAAGATTTTGGGGGTGGTGTCACCCCCGCTTAGGGGACTGCACGTGCTAACGTGATTTTTTGCCAAACCTGTGTCCCCCTCGAAAACAAAATCGACGGGTCTGAGCGTTTTTAAAAAATTAAAAAAAAAACTGAGCTACCAGTAAATGCGTCTGTTTCGTTTTCGATGCGCCACCCTGTATATATATATTTCTATAAATTGTGACCTAACGCTGGTATCACCTTAATGACCTAATGACCCATAAGGCAAATATTGTCAAAAATGAATGACGCCACATATACTCATGCTAGAAAAATGGCAAACTTACTACTTTAACTCAGATCCGGACTGGGACCATTTGGAGCCTCAGCTGAAACCTGTATAGGGGTCTGGTGGTTGTGGAAGTTTTTTGAAAATTAGGTACTTGAAAACGCGTTTTTACGCTATTTTGCACTTATAAAGAAGAAAAAATTCAGCTTGGTTTTTACACGAATATTATGATTTTGTTGACTTTATTATTTCTTGAAATAAGAAATTCACAGTATTTCTAGGGTACCACAACACTACAAAACACATTCTGTAGAACTGCCAATAATTACAACGGAGTTCAAAATAAAGTGCAGCATTTTATTCACACCAAAGTATAATGACTTATGACAAAATTGTTTGTGTAATAAAAATAATGAGAAACGGATTTTAGGAATTAGAAAAATAACATTTTTTTTACGTTATGTGGGGGCCCCCTCGAGGACCTGCGGAACTGGCCAGTCCAGACCGGCTTAAACTGTAAAGACTATCGGATAAAGAAACCGTCAGAAGGAGGATGCAGTGAAACATCTGTTTTCTGCGCTGTTTATCCAATATGAGAGAAAATTATTACTATTAACACTACAACAGTAGACTGAGTCCGAAGACACTTCTGCGTAAAGTGTTTTAATTATGCTGGATAATGCACGAAACGCGCTGCCCTGTCTTCTAGTTCCTTATTCAGCTCATTCTTGAATAGATTGACAGTTCTTGCACCCATTGTTTCTTCACTCAGAGTGTTCCACGAGTATGCCACACGATTTGAAATAGAATTTCTCCTTATCAACTTAGATGTTCCCTCTTTTTCTGTATCTTTGGTGTTCCGTCGGAGATGAATATTCTGACTCATATTGAATATTTGAAGGATACACGAGTAGCAGGTACACTGATGATCTTGAATGTCTCAGTCAGGTCCCCTCGCAATTTTCGCTCAGCGAGTGTTGTCAAATTCGTAGCCCTGAGACGTTGTTCGAATGGCAAATGTCGAATCTCTGGTGGAATTCGTGTTAGTTGCAATCTTTCCAGTAATTCGGTCTTTGACAAAATAGGGACTCCATACGCTCTGCATGCATTTTCAAGTTTTAGTCGATTGTACATCTTGTTTTCATTTTTTCATAGCAGGAGAATGGTTTTTAACAGCTCTTTCAATCAAATGTATCAATGAGTCGACTTTTTAAATTTTATTGGTAATTGAGCTTCTCATTTTTAATTCAACACATTTTCAATTTCTACCTACCCTATACTGTAGTTTACATGAGGATTTGACTTCTCAATATGAACTATCGTGCACTTTTCTGCAATGAGTGACATATGTCACTTCTCAGACCACTCCTCCCTGGCGAGTATGTCCTTTTTAGTTTCGACCTTTTTTAAGGCAGGGTTTCCGAATAGCTTGTTATCATCTGCATATAATAATAATAATAATAATAATAATAATAATAATAATAATAATAAAATGTCTTTATTAGGCACATTATATACACTACAACATAATGTGACCTCTACGTAGGCGAAGTCTAGCTCTTGGCTACTCTACTTAACCTACCCAAATATTAAATTGAAACACTCAATCAAAGCAAACTTTGACAAGCAAAAGACGCTTCAAAACAACGAGCTTGATAGCTTCCTAGCATACAGGGTGGCCAAACACGTGACGTCATAAAAAAAAATTAGATTCCCCACATCGAGAGGAACCCAAATCACCCCCATATATATGATCCGATTTTGTTTAGTTTAGGAGTTATGATTTTTTTTCGGATTTTTCGAGAATTTTTGAGTTCTGTGTTTATTTTTACCATAACTTCGTTAATAATTGTGATAAATGCCTGCTTTTTTCACGATTATGTAGCTAAGACCTAAGGCTTAACTGTCATAATAATCATTCAAGTCATGTAACTAATACTACTTTTTAATTTTTTTCAAAATCTTCGAACATAACAAAAAAGTAAAAAAGTGCAACAACTTTGAACGTTTATAAAAAATTGAAAAAACATGTTCTTACTATTCGTAAGTATCTTAGAAACTTCCTTATGGTATCAGCTATTTACCGTAAAAATTTCATCAACCTAGCTTTACTACATGCTACCGTAATTGTGGCTCAAATAGAACCGAACCCAAAATTGGATAACCCTCTGCTCAATAGAAATTGTTAGTTTCGGAAAAAAAAATTGCAAAAACCACAAAAACACGTTTGATTTTTACTGAACAGCAGATTATTATTCATTTATGTTATTTACAAGAGGTTTTCAAAATGTCTGCCTCTAACAGAAATGCACAGTGTACACCTATGTATGAAATTTTGTTTTAAATCTCTAAATGTTTGTGTGTTGTTTTTCAACACATGTGTCGCTTCTTGAATTTTGTTCCTCAATGAATTTTCATTTGCACATTCTTGGGCGAATGTTATGTCTTTAAAATATCCCCAAACAAAAAAATCAATGGGGTTGAGGTCAGGGGAGCGTGGAGGCCATCGTATCGGTCCGTTTCGTCCGATCCATCTGTCTGGGAACCTTTCGTTTAAGTAGTTTCGCACGATCGTTGCGTTGTGGCATGGTGCACCATCATTCTGGAACACCATGTTCCGTCTGGCTTCCAGGCTTGAATCTTCCAGCAATAATGGTAGGCTATTTTCAAGGAAGCTTTTGTAGGCTACCGAATCCAACCTTGACGGCAGTTCAAATGGACCGATAAATTCCATATTGAATATTCCGGACCACATGTTCACACTAAAACGGTGTTGAAATGTCGACGGCCGTGACTGGTGGGGGGTACTACTTCTCTGCGATCCGGATCAGCTGTAGGATATCCTTCATTGCTTCCTCGTCCTGGAATGCGGCCTGCCATGAAAGTGTTATGTGTGTTAATAAAAACACGGTGGTCTGGGTAATGCTCAGGTTGTGGTCCGCCTCGGCGTATAAGTTGTTCCCGGTACAGCTGAGCTGCTAAAGCGCCGTTGCCTTGAGCAACGCCATAATAATAATGCATTTCTGCATATTCACGCAACGTATAATGCATCACAAACTTCTTAGCAAACAAAGTCCAAATCAGTATGCAAAGCAGAGTCCCGGAATATCCAATTTTTTAGAGCACGAGGTTTCGGCTGATATGGCCTCTTATTTCGTCTGCAGGTGACTTAGCCTTTCGGGGTTATTTATACCAGAACGGCTGACGTGTCCTGTGCCGTAGATGACGTGGCTGGTCGTGGCAAGAATGTGCAAATGAAAATTCATTGAGGAACAAAATTCAAGAAGCGACACATGTGTTGAAAAACAACACACAAACATTTAGAGATTTAAAACAAAATTTCATACATAGGTGTACACTGTGCATTTCTGTTAGAGGCAGACATTTTGAAAACCTCTTGTAAATAACATAAATGAATAATAATCTGCTGTTCAGTAAAAATCAAACGTGTTTTTGTGGTTTTTGCAATTTTTTTTTCCGAAACTAACAATTTCTATTGAGCAGAGGGTTATCCAATTTTGGGTTCGGTTCTATTTGAGCCACAATTACGGTAGCATGTAGTAAAGCTAGGTTGATGAAATTTTTACGGTAAATAGCTGATACCATAAGGAAGTTTCTAAGATACTTACGAATAGTAAGAACATGTTTTTTCAATTTTTTATAAACGTTCAAAGTTGTTGCACTTTTTTACTTTTTTGTTATGTTCGAAGATTTTGAAAAAAATTAAAAAGTAGTATTAGTTACATGACTTGAATGATTATATGATAGTTAAGCCTTAGGTCTTAGCTACATAATCGTGAAAAAAGCAGGCATTTATCACAATTATTAACGAAGTTATGGTAAAAATAAACACAGAACTCAAAAATTCTCGAAAAATCCGAAAAAAAATCATAACTCCTAAACTAAACAAAATCGGACCATATATATGGGAGTGATTTGGGTTCCTCTCGATGTGGGGAATCTAATTTTTTTTTATGACGTCACGTGTTTGGCCACCCTGTATATACACACATATATTACGTAAAATAAAATTAAATGTAAGAATTAAAAACTAACTTTTCCACAATTACTACAATGACAAATAAATCTGTTTCACATGCTTACGAAATCTGTTTACTGGCCAATCCTTTATATTGTCATCTAATTCGTTATAAATCAGGATAGCATTGTAAGTGTATGAACTACGAAATAAAGTTGTTTTATACATAGGGATCTCTAGTCTTTTTTTGTGTCTGAAATCAATGTCTGAATTATTTCGTCTGAAAACAAATTTCTCATAAAGATACAAGGGGGATCTAGAAGATATGATCTTATGTGTAAACACTGCTATATGGTACTTGCAAGCATTTTCTATACACATCCAACCAAGCTGAAATCTCTTTAAGGAAACATGATCATACTTCTTGAGATTAAATACAAATCGACAACAAGTATTTTGGAGTTTTTGGAGTCTTGCTTTTGTGATATATAATGAAACGTTTGTTTTATACCCATGGAAGATCCATGTAGAAAAATATAAATTTCGACACGTCAAAATCCATAAAGGTATCATTGTTCAAAATGTTCCAGGCAACCCTCTCCTGCACCACCAAATTATCATACCTTAAACTAGATAAACTGCGGTGTTTCGGTAACACACAACAAAAAATTTTCATCACACAGTCTGAACACAACGGTCCATCCATGGGTGATTGACTTTTAACATTCTTACAACGTTCGTCAACTCTTGCCAGAAAATCCTTGAACTTACCAGTTCACCCGCTGTGATATATTTCGCTGTGACTGAACAAAGGCTTCTGGTATCGTCCGTCTGATAATAACATACTACCCATCATGCCCACTAATTAGACCGTGTAATTGGCTGTTCAGAAAAAAACAAGGAACTAATATCCGCCAACGAAAATAAGTTCGAGCGCTTCACGGTACGTATACCACAAAATATATAGTGGAAAAGAATAGCGAGATCAATGAGATATGTAAAATGTGTAGTTGTTATAAAATTAATAGCTTGTGGAGCGTTGTTTTTATCTATGAACAATTTCGACGCAAAAGTTCGGCAGGGGCCTCTTGGGAACATTGCTTCGTGTATAATATTGGAGGTTCCTATCCACTAGGGAAACCATTACACGATGAATAAGTTAATAATGGAAGACCGCGGTTTGTTTCGTTCTAAGTTTGATAGTGTAAACTTTAATACCACGCTCCATGCTATAGGCAAGGGAAATATACTCGGGGAAGTGGGGTATTCTTCATAAATTTTATTTGGTCGATTTACTTTGCCTTCAAAACGTATAATCCGGGTATTTTAGCATTTCTTTTTTTTTACAAAAATTAAATCCCATTGGCAGAATCTCGGCAAAAAATGCAATGAAGTTCTCATTCAGTGTTATGCATTTGACCTTCTTGAGTACTTTGACAATCGGGATAATATCAGAAAATTGCTTTTAAAACCAGCAGAAAGGCAACGTTAGCGCTTTACTCCGCTTGAAAATGATAAATAGACTATACCCCATTCGTTGTTCATTCACGTCCAGACAAAACACAACATGCCAAAAAGCGAGATTGTACAGGACCGTAGTTTACTGTAGCTAAGTTTTCAGCGTGGGCTCATACTCGTAGATTCAGTCTACTTAACACCATTTTTACAAAACAAATGACGAAATGGGTAGATACACGTACCTGACGGATTCTTTAGGCCTTAGGTTAGTCCATCTAAGAAGGCTTGTCTTGCTGATTTAATTGTACAGTCAACCTTTACTTTAGGTTTTGTATGTCATGCATTTATCCAGGTTTCATCCAAGTTTCTGCCCCGTTTTATATACTCAAAATGAAGTTCTTTGAGTAAACTACAGAACTCTTCATCACTATTAACCTCCTGTAATACTTTGTCTATGGTGGGAAGGTCGTGCCTTTCAAAAATTTGATGAACTTTGCATCTGTTGGCATTCCTATCAAAGCTATCAACTGTGTCCAACAGCTTCGTGTAATGCATCCTCTTATATGGTGGAGATAATTTTTTGTTTTTTTTTGTGTTCGCCACACGTCTTTCAATATCATGAATTTTCATTTCAGGATGCTCTAAAATTTCGCTCTTATAAACGTTAAGGACAATTTCTCTTGCCTGAATATTCAAATGTCCCTTCTTGTCACGTCTTGCCGACAATTTTTTGGCGTATCAGAACAATTAGTGTTTTAAATGAAGCTTTATTTTTATGCTTTTCAATTTCCGACTCGCTTAGTTAGAAAACTTGGAAGCGATTCTACATTTTCAAGTTAATGTCCGATTTAAAAATATGGTCTCTGCACCTGGTTCCTGTCAGTATTCCCAAAGAAGTATTAACTCTTTCATATAGGACATTTTACTTGCCTTAACGTCGCATGCCCCTTTTTTCAACATCCCATCTGAAGGAATATTCTTAATAAAGGGTGTCTCATAAATATTTTCTTATTTTATGCCATAAATAAAAATACTTAGAATATTTTTACAAAGATAAATTTATTACCAAACGAAAGCCTAAACATTAATTTTATTTATGGAAAAGAGTATCGGATAAATGAGCACCGTTCATGTTTTCACACTCTCTTAATCTCGAACTGAAGTTTTCGATCACTCTCCGAAGCATTGCTCGAGGAATGGCGTTTATTTCATCTGTTATTTTTTGCTTCAACTCTCTCAAATCTTGTGGCGGTGGGGTGTATACCTTACTCTTCAGGTATCCCCATAAGAAAAAATCTGCTGGTGTCAAATCGGGACTTCTCGGTGGCCAGTTAATGTCTCCTCTGCGACTGATGACCCTCTCTGGGAATAACTGATGAAGAGCATCCAAGGATTCATTCGTGACATGAGAAGTCGCTCCATCTTGCTGGAAAAACGTGTTTCTATTGTAGCCACCATGGTTCTGTATAGCTGGAGTTAAAAAAGTCCTAATCATGTGGCAGTAGCGCTCAGATGTTACAGTTTGAGCTTGGCCACGATTGTCTTCAAAAAAATACGGCCAATGATTCCTTGCCCTGACATAGCAGCCCAGACGATAACTTTAGGCGAGTGTAATGGCGTCTCATGAAGATTTTGCGGGTTCTGCTCGGCCCAATATCGGCAGTTTTGTTTATTAACATGCCCGTTAATGTGAAATTTCGATTCATCAGAAAACCATATGTTGTTGTAACCGTTAAAATGCTCTCTCATTGTTCTACAGAACTCTAATCGATTAGCGGGATCTTGTGGTTTTAATTGTTGTGTAACAACAATCTTGTATGGGTGAAAATGCAAATCCTTGCGAATAATGCGATGAACAGTTGACTTATGCAAAGTTAGAGACGCTCCACGCAGTCTTAATGATTGCCGGGGATCCTCGTTAACGGACTGGCGCACACGTTCAATATTTTCGTTCGATCTTGCTGACCTTGGCCGTCCAGGCGGTTTACTAATACACGTGTTTCCAGTGCTCTCGAACTTTCTTACCCAATATTTAATTAAATTTGCGCTTGGGACATCTCTCATTCTTGCTATGTTATAATGATTTCTGTACAAACGACGTACAAGCACATAAGAATCCTTGTTTTTATAGAACTCGCGAACACAAAAAGCACGTTGCGGCCCTGTAAAACGCTCCATTGCAACTAAAATTTAACAATGTTGCCAAACGTTTGTCAACTGTCTCGTTTCTCCGGAGTATGCGTATTCCGCCAGAGGACTGATCTAAAAACGAAAATATTTCTGAGACACCCTTTACTTTTCGTCTGATTGTTTCATATTGTGTATAGGGAAGGCAATGTTATCAGTTTCTTTTTTGTCGAAAATGCATCTTATTTCAATCGTAACTTGTTAACAAATAACTTGTTTTCTTATCACTTTCTCTCTTCAAAAAATTTTCTCGAAACCTCACTTTGCTGCTAAATGAAGTTACAGGAAAATCAAAAATTTTTCGAAGAGAAAAAGTGCTAAGATTAAAAGTAGCCACCCGCATGATTCTTCCATAAAAGTGAAGTATTATTAATATATTTGTCCACAAACTACGATTGAAGACAAAATGCACAAAAATGCTTTTTTTAACAAACAAAAATTGATAGCATTGTTTTTTAGTCAACTCTATACACACCACGAATTAATCAGATGAAAAGAATTTAAAATACTGCTCCAAACAGGTAGGTGCGAACATACGACCTTAATTATTTACTCTTTCAATTTCTATTTATATGAATATGTCCAGTTATCGACTTACTCAAAAACCATGTCAACTTTTTGCTTGTTAAATAACCGTAATACGCAATTACATTTATTACCCTGAATAAAACCAAAACATTTGAATTAATTTTGTCTCTACCAGTTATCTGTCTGCATATTGCGATAAAATTTTATCGAACAGGATAGCTGCAATGAATGAAATGTAGGCTAGGTCAGGAATCAATTACGTCAATATCTTTGATACATTCGCGTATAACTATTAGCTATTAAAAACGTTTAGTATCAATCATTGCGTTCTAAATTGCACATACGCGATTTCGCTATGAGTGAAACAACGCGTTTCAAGCTTGGATAATCACATTTATAAACAAACTAATCATCTAAATAAAAAAGTGAAAGTATCTCTTCAAATAGTTATTTGTTGTGGGTTGGATAATCACCTTGATATTGTGGTTCAGCATGGACACACAAAGTAATGATGAATTTATAATCACTGTTTTGCATGACAGATAAATATGAAGAGGTGTTTTTTTTACAAAACGTTATTCGTAAACAAAATTAAAAAAAGAAAGTTATATGAAATGTTGAATTGCAGATATGTATTTGATTTGCCTGGGCCTAGAACGACATCAAAGCAAAACATTCTAAAAGAGGTCTTACATTGCTTCAGCTTGCTCTAAAATTATCAATAATTTGAAAACTTTTTGTTGGTATGTCATGAACTCCGAAGTTATTATTCATTTATTATCTATATTGGTCTGGAACACCACGTTGAGTCCTCGCATAGAATGAATTTGGAATCTAGGCACCCGATTTATTCACAACTATAAGAGCTTTCACCCATATTACAGATACGATATTTCAGTTTTTTCTCACGGAAAACTTCATGATATAGAACTCTGACCAAAATTTTCAATCAAAATATATACAGGGTGACTTTGAAGTTGAGTCATTAATTTTCAGATAATGATTGTAGAAGGAAGATAAACCAAAATATGTGTGTAAAAATAAAAAAAAAAATTACCTTGTTTTATAAAGTATCCTTCCGACAAGTATTTCAGTGCGGACCTGTATTTGATCGTGAGGTCTTGGAGCACCGGCATGCCGTCACCTGATTCACGAGCCCCTTGTACTACATTAACAAAGGCACGAGGGGTTGGTTGCACTCGATTGGGAAACCGATCCGCATAAACATGTGCCATTTTTTATTTCGTTTGAGCCACGCAACAGACACCACTATTCACTCACGCGTTACCGACTGACACTGACTGTATACAAATGAATAAAATAATTGTAAAAACATCGTTCCAAATTCTTTCGCTTTTTTGTTTCCGATGCGATGAACCGATAAGGCGGATTATATCCGTTGACGCCAAACACGGGCACATAATATTATTATTGCGACAGGGCGGTACTCAAACTTCCAAAGGGCTATAACTTTGTTACTTTAATTTTACCAGAAAAATGGTAAAGGAAAGAAACATTTCTTTTGATCAGATCTACTCACTGTTAAAATAAATGACTCAATTTCGAAGTCACCCTGTATAATATCCAAATATTTTCCCATACCAAACCTTAAAATATTTATAGGAATATAAGCGAAAATTTTCGTTTTGATTTGCCGTTGTTACATATGGTCGGACCGTTGTGCACCTGGAGCGGTAAATTAGAATATGACCATCAAAAAATCGTGACGTGTTGTGGGGCCTAAGCTGAGAAATGGGGTCGCTTGGGACACTCCATGAGCTCTAGCATGTCGGAATTGAAATTTACACACCCGATTTACCCAAGACACGAGTCTTCATTCAGATCACCAATAAGAGTTTCTGAAAGTCTTATAGAAAACTGTGTAAAATTGTGCAGTGTCATCGGGATGAACATAAGGCAGAAGACCTCACAACCTGTTACACCGAGCTGAGCCGCATTATGATCTGTTCAGAAGTTACTTAGATTTCACGATGACAGAAAGTACATGCGGCGAGAAATATAATGTTGAATATGTCCTGAACCTGAACAATTATTGGCATTCGAAGTAATGTTTTTCAAATGACAGGTATACGACGAGATAACACTGTACGATGCATTTACCTATTTTATCTTCATGTTGAAACATTAAACATAATTAGCTCATCAAGAAACCTTGCTGTGCAAGTTGTTAGAAATTCCGATTAGTCGATTACCACCGTTTCCGTGTAATTTCCATGCATATTAGTGACAATGTCCCAGATTACTGGAAAGACTAGGATCGCTTTTTCACAATTTATGGTCTTTTGGCCTCGTTAGCTTAACTGGTGAGCAGAAATAAAAACCAGATGTTTCAGTAGCACCACGGTACACGTATCATACATATTGGTAATACGACAGTATTGAAGCAGTATTTTTGTACGGGTATTAGGATTAGACTTAAAATTGGCAAATACCTTGCGTTACTAACACCAATATTTAACACTTGTTATTGTATTGAGCAGTTATTATATTTTTGCAGCAAAAATATCATTTTACTCAAATGATTGGTTCCACAATTACTTAGTTAACTAATTAGTTGTGAAACCAGTGGCGCGCATTGAGAAGGTTTAATGAATGGTAAGCTTCTACTCTACTCGTTGAAGATAAGACAAGCATATTATTCAATTAATGTTGTAATGAGGTGTCATAGCGTTCTTCATGTTTCACGGTGTTTTTAGAATATGAAATGAAATGAAATGAAATGAAATGAAATGTTTATTATTCTTAGCCCTAAAGCTACTTCCTATAGTTTATAATAGTGTCTTACTCCAGTAATAAACAAAAAAACAGTAATTCTAGATTCCCTTAAAATCATAGTAACTGCAACCACAGTAAATGCAACAATAGCAAATGCGAGATAATGACATACAGTTATCTTAACACAGAAAGTACATATATTATGCCATTTTATCCAAATACAATTGCTTAACCTTACGAATAAATATATTTACAGACGTCGCTTCTCTAATTTCTGTAGGTAATGCATTAAAAAGTCTCAAACCATCACTAAAAAGACATTTTTGCATATGGGATGTTCTAGCGAATTCTATGTCAAAAGTGTTACGTGACCTGATATTATATGCATGCCTCTCGGACCTCGGTATTAGATATTCCTGCAAGTATTCAGGCAATAAATGATTTTTTGTTTTAAAAATAAATAACACATTTGACATTTCAACCTTTTGCTGTATTGAAAGCCATCCGAGGGTTTTTAACATTAAATTAATAGGCGTATAACGTGTACAAAATAATATAGTGCGCATAGCCTTATTTTGTAGTAACTGGAGCCTTTGAATATCAGTTTTTTTGCATGATAGTAACAATGAAAAACAATAATTAAAATGTGGATATATGATGGTATTATATACAAGAAGACGACTCCAGTGACTAAGACTTTCAGATATTCGCCTAAAAAATCCTATTTTTTTCCCAATTTTTTTACTAACATAATCAACATGCAATGAAAAATTTAGCTGAGGATCTAAAACTACGCCCAAATACTTCATACTAGATGCACTTTCAATTTGAATATTATCTATCTCAATACAAAATTTCTTTTCTAAAAATGTATTACAGTTCTGCTTTGTTCCAAAAACCATGTATTTTGTTTTTTCTACATTCAACTTAAGCCTATTCACACATAACCAGTTATACAGAATTTCCAGTATTGAGTTCATACTATCTACAACTTGTCTAAAATCCTTACCGTACACATAAAGCAATGTATCGTCTGCAAATAAGCTCAGAAATGTATTTACTAAAACCCTGTTCAAGTCATTTATATAAAGTAGGAACAAAAGCGGGCCCAACACACTACCCTGAGGTACCCCAATTTCACTATCAATTGAATTTGACGCCACGTTATTAATCTTCGTCACATGACAACGGTCTTTCAAGTAGTTCATAAACCATTTTAGTGCACTGTCTGTAATCCCATAGGTCTGCAATTTCTGGATCAGTCTTTTCCTATCAATAGTCTCAAATGCACGTTGAAGGTCGATGAATACACTTAACACAATATTCCCGTCATGAATGTATGAACGCCATTTCGAACACACATACTGCAGCGCCGACTCGCACGAGTGTTTTTCCCGAAATCCCGACTGTCCCTTAAACAACAGTTTTCTTGCCTCCAGAAACTCCCGTAACTGCGCACAAACCTCGGTTTCCAAGATTTTGTCTATCACTGGTAACAAGTTAATGGGGCGGTATTGAGCTGGTTTATTTGGTGAGGACACTTTTGGAATAGGCACTATAATACTAGTTTTTATTGCTTTTGGAACTTTTCCTGTTGTAAGGGATGCATTGATCAAGTGAAGTAAAGGGTATCCGAGTACACAAAAAGCCGTTTTCAAAAACTTAACAGTACAAATATCATCCGCTGTTGACTTGTTTTTAAGTTCCATTACCCTTTTTCTAAGTTGATCAATGCTTATAGTGTTGAAGCTTGACAGACCATCACTTAACTGTGGCAATTCTTGAAATGTCGGTGCAACTTTTGGTATTTTGTCGGCTATTTCCTTTATGCTTTTTGCATAAAAATTGTTAAAATTGTCTTGAACAGATCCAGCATCTTCCTCAAATTCAATATTATCATATGACAGAACATTCTTGTTTTTGCTGCCTACAACTTGCTTTAAAGTTTGCCACATTTTTTTGCTATCCCCCTTGCATTGGTCAATAGTAATTTCATAATATTTTTTCTTTTCGTTTCGAATAACACGAGCGTAAATGTTCCTTTTTTTCTTATACAGATTCCAGTCTGAATTTAATTTGGTTATTTTAAACTTTTTATAAGCTTCATCCCTGTCTCTTCGGGCTTGGATTACGAACCTATTTATCCACGGTTGTTTGCGGGTTTGAGTGTTTTCAAGAGGTACAACTTTATTTACAGTTTCTGTAATATTTTTCATAAACTTTTCATATAATAGGTCCACATCTGTTGTTGAATAGTCCCAATCTTTTCCGTAGAGTTCAGCTATAATAGTGTTAATATTTTCCTTATTAAATTTTCGTTTATATTTCATTTCCTCTGTTTTAATCTCATGTTGCACATCCAATACGCAGCCTATAATTCGATGATCTGAAATTTGTGGAAAATCACCCGTGATTTCTTCAAGCAAGTAATTGTTAGTCACAATTAAATCAATCAGGGTGGCTGACGTATTTGTCACTCTAGTGAACTCTTGAACTATTTGTGTAAATCCTGCATCTGATACGATGTTTATTAATTTTTTTTGGCTTGGGTTCTCGGTCTCTAAGCGAATATTAAAATCTCCCAAAAAAATACTTTGATGAGTTGTAATCAAATCATCTTCCAGTAATTCCTCAAAAAATTGGAAAAATAAGTCCATGCTACCGTTCGGAGATCTATACAGTGATCCAACAATTATATTTTCCAATCCTAGCTGAACATTTAAGCATAAGAACCAAAAATGGCCGTGACGTACGACATTCTTTACAACTGTAGAAGTAACATTGTTTTTTACATAAATTATCGTTCCCCCTGTATGACAACTTTCAGCATGGGCAATGTAGTGACTATAGCCATTAATATTCAGTTCGCTATCCTCAAAATCCTCCGTAATATGGGTTTCATTAACACATAATATAAGAGGATTCTTATCCAGTACCAGCTGTTTCAATTCATCAACTTTTCGTCTTAGGCCCTGTACATTTATGGACAAACAAATTTCTTGAACATACGTTGATTGCTATTCATATTTTGTTTTAAGCCTAGTCTTTTCCACTTGCCGAAGATATGAAGTACAATTTCGATCAAAAACAGTATGATTATATTCTATATTTTTTATCTTTAAGACATTGCTAATATATTCACAGTTGCTACAACGTTTATTACTGCTTGTACATTGATCTGCCTTATGATTGCCGGCGCATAGTGGACATGTAAATTGCTCTTGTTTGCAGAGATTTGCCATATGCCCGTATTTCCAGCATTTAAAGCATCTTAAAACGCTAACAAATTCATACAATAGAAAACTATCCCATCCAAAGCGTAATTTCTTTTGAGCAATAAAGTAATTAAATGCCTCATTTGATACCTCTAATAGCACATTAAAATGTTCCTTCCTACGAGGCTTATATTTCCTAACAAACGTTATTTCGCTTGTACCACACATGTCTTTCAATTTGTTTATAAATATATCAATCTCCCTCAGGTATTTATCATAAACACCAACAATAACAATTTTTGGTTTTTTAAACTCTGGTATCTGAATTTCGTACCGATCTGCTAGCGCGTTCCGGGCAGCCTCGTGTAGTTTTTGCATCGACTCGTCGTTTTCACATTCTATCTGAATCCCACCGTTAGCTGTATTTCTGACTCCGGCTATATTTATTTGAGATGGATCGACTTTGTTGGTCACATCTAACTTGGTTTTCACGCTGTTCTGTGACGAATTTTTTGGTTTAATTATCAAAGGTGGTCGTTTGGCTTTTACTACGTCACTCCACTTCTGCACGCTGGCATTGGGTGCTCTATCGTATAATGTTTTAACGACGCTGAAACACTCCTTGGTTTGTTGTAACACATCGTTGGTTTTTTGTTCAAGACTGTCCAATCTCCTCGATATTTTTAGGTTTTGTATAGCAATATTACTACAGTCATTACAGAACCAAAACAAATTCATACAATCGGCAATACACTTACTGACATTATCTTTTACTTTAACACACACATTATGGAAAACTTTTTCACATAACTTACACTGAATTTGTTTACTGTTTACTATAAAATTATCCGTGCACACGGAACACGTCCGCACACCACTCATGCTGACTACTGACTGGGAGGGGAGGGGAGGCTAAACCTTTTCATAAGAATATTTTAGAAATATATCTCAAATATTCAAACCTAAATATCTCCAAAACGAGTTATCTGACAAAAATTGCTTAGAAGACAAAATATATAGATAATTGAATGATATTTCATAAAATGCCCTTCTTTTCTTCGAAAAGCTCAGTGACGTAGAAAGGTGTCCGGATTCCCCAGTCTCTACCTTCATGGCTCAGTTTGGGCGGGGAAACTCTGTGTATTATTTATTGGTTATGATGTGCTCACTGAACATCTTACTTAACTTGGTAGCTTAGGTAGATCTTAATTTTGGTTATACTTTCTACCCTAAGAATATTGGCACGTCTTCCCTGTATATAGAACTACTTGCAGTAGTGAAACATTTTCCTAGATCTCGACTGCAATGGAGGCATCTTCACATCGACAATGCATCGGGCTCAGATAATTCAACATTCAAGGACCTGAAATGGCGCTATGCGATTTTGGCTTTTTTCCATTTGCGAAGCCACAACAAAAAGAGCGCAGGCTTGCATTCCTAGACGAGCTGGGAACGCGTAAAGCTATTTAGTAGACTTATGTCGTACCCTACATAAAACGCATAATTCTGTGGCAAGATTCATGAAGTCTGAAGAACTTTAGCATAGAGTATATTATAGATTTTTAAATTGTTTTAATGACATAGTATTGATTATAAATTAAACAACTCCCTCTAATTT
Source organism: Acanthoscelides obtectus (assembly GCA_963669975.1). NCBI lineage: Eukaryota > Metazoa > Arthropoda > Insecta > Coleoptera > Chrysomelidae > Acanthoscelides > Acanthoscelides obtectus. The sequence continues at coordinate 60,224,652 of CAVLJG010000009.1, read as the reverse complement.
TTTGTAGGTCTATCGGTGACATGGACTCAACTGGCTCTGTATCAGCAGTGGAATCAGCTCTGGACCGATTAGCAAAGCAACGTAATGACCTGGAAGAACTTTGGGCTGCCAGAAAACTGCGTCTGGATCTTTGCCTCCGATTACGCTTATTCGAGCGAGATGCTTTAGAGGTAAAATACACAACCAAACATTCTAGTAAAATCACCTTTCTAATATTCTTTAAATTGAGGCTTGTAATACTAAATGAACTGTAAAGCGTAAAAATGAAAATCTTTAGATATTCATTTTTGTAGTTACTGCAAAAGAACATCATGAATTCTTCCACTACTCCGAAATTTCATGTCACGTCGAAAACAGAATATTGCAAATATCTTAATAACACGGTACAAAGGTACACTTTAAGAATTCTAAGAGAAGGGTGAAAATGTTAAAAACATTTTTGTAGGTTTCATCACAACTGGAAATGTGGTCGGAAGAACTGCAACACAGCGAGCTAACCAGAGATATCGCCAAGGCAGAGCAATACTTACGCCTGCACAACGAGAGCGTTAGTCAAATGCAAAACACGACCTACCAAGTACTTCAACAAGGACAAGAGCTAGTGCAGGTGTTTGAGAACTCAGGGATTTGCGTGATGGCCGATGCGCAATACAATGCTCAAACTAGGGTAAGAATTATGATTATTGAAGAATGCAAGAGATAATATCCAAAACACTTACTCTGCTAAATTCACGACATTGCTAAAAGTAGATTGTTAGATGCTGTCATAATATTCCATTAGTAGTCAAGTCTAGACTTTTGCGAGTAAAATTCCGGAATGAGTTCATCCAATTGGTCCAAAAGATCATCAAACTAATAAAGTTTGTTGGTGTATTTCAGAATGAAGTACATAATGCTTACAGAATTTTATAAGAAGTGATACATCGTGGTGCAAAATATCAAAATCGTCGAACCTTAATTTCAAAGTCCGGGGGTCTGTTGGTTTATTTTAGCGGGCATGAGAATACTCATTATCAAGAACAAAACATCTCATTCCAAATTTTCCTGAACCTTTCATAGTGCTAAATGATATCTAGTATTGACAGGTGAAACTATAGGAGGGTTCATAAGAGAGGCCAGTTTCCATTATTGGCGCTCAAAATTAAACATTCTGCATACAAACAGTGGAAATCTATACAAACCTGTGCTGTGGTTCCAACGAAATGATATTACAGCACTCTCTTATTATTCATCACAGAAGCAGAAGATATTCTTTACATGACTGGTATTATCATTAATCGCTGCAGTTATTTGTTCACAAAACTCAACTCGCCTATGGAAATCATCTTCGGTTAACTCTTGCAATATTTTCATTTTGAATGGATGAAATTTATGGAGTTTAGTAACTGTGTGTACAGAGCCTAATGAAATATCAGTCGCAACAACAATTTTGCATAAAGAAGTATCAGGATTTATTCCAAAATGACCCAAAACTTTAACTTGAGCGGCTTCATCCAAAACTCTCCGATGATCACGTTTTTTATTTGCAACAGATCCAGTTTGAGTAAATTTAGTAACAAGATCCAAAACATACCTATGCGAAGGTATCGTCCCCGGATGTCTGGCGTTAAACTTGACGGCAGTTTGCCGAGCACACTGATTTTGAGCACCATAAATTAGAATCATTTCCACTCTTTCGACTTGTGTATAAACCATTTTGGAAGTTAAATCTGAATCAATAAATTACTTTTCACTATCCCAAGATTGTCACAAAGGTAAATGACAGCAAATTAAATTATTTCTTCCCCTTAGCAACAAATAACTAAACAGGTATAACAATAAATACAGTTCGCCCAGGATATCTGTGTTGACGGAAAAAATGCGGAAAAAATTCGGGTTGTTATTTGGTTGTTGCCACATCGAATCTTCCGAATTGGTGTTCATGTTGGTAGTTTCCGTTTTAAATTATAAACGAATTATCGATTTGGCAAACTCTAACGGGCAAAATAAAAAGTGATATCTTTGTGTGTTCTTGTTTTCTATTTGAACAAATTAAAATAAAGATTTTTATAATTTTCTCGAAAACGATTCGACCGATTTTAAAAAATCAATCGCCAAAATGAAGGACTTGTGGGGGGTGAAGTAGTTTTTGGTTAAAAAGTTGTACCCATTGACAAATCTTTCGACGTGTCTTGGCGCTTTTCCTTTTAATCAGTGGTTGTAGATAAATCCGTAGTGGGAATTTTTCAAATGAACACCCTGTATGATGTTCCTTCAATCTTCGCTGGTCACAACGGTGACCTTTCCAGTACAATGTGCAGATGAGCAATTCGCAGTTATAAAGCTAAAAATCTCATTGAAAGCTCTAGAGAACGCAGAATACGAGAAGAATGTCACCAAAACTTAAGAAATAACAATTTTCCATTAGTATAGAATATTCAACAAAATAATCTTCAATAAAAAGGTTATAGTTTGAACCATACCATCAATTTTTGCACAACCCTGTATTATTGTTTTCGAAGATAACCCACTATTACACCTTACACTGCTTTCATAAGAGACAAACCCAACTAAACCTGGACCAGTCATTATGCCATAATATTAAATTGTCGTTTTCTTTTTAGGTGCAAGTTCTGTTAGAGTTCCTCCACGACAGAGAAATGGAACTGGAAGACCTAGCCGAAATGAAACGCGTTAAACTAGAACAATGTATCCAACTGGGCCAATTCCAAAACGACGCAAACCAAGTCATCAGCTGGATCCGAAACGGAGAGTCAATGTTAATGGCCAGTTTCACCATACCAAACAGCCTGGCTGATGCAGAGTTGTTGAAGAAAGAGCACGAACAGTTTCAAGTAGCGATAGAGAAAACGCATACATCTGCCGTGCAGGTCAAGCATAGAGCGGATGCGCTGATCAGTGGCAATCACTATGACCCTCAGAGTATCAAGGATATTTCGGAGGAGGTTACCAAGAGATGGCAGCAACTGGTTACTTGTGCTGAGGAAAGGCATAAGCTGGTCACGGCTAGCTTGAACTTTTATAAGACCGCTGAACAGGTAACAATTATTCTTGACTTTTAACCGCAAATGTTTGTTCGTTATATTTGCTAAATTCATCGACGAGAAATCAAACGGACTCCTCACAGCCTTTATGCTATTTGGAAGTTTTTTTTTTGAAAATTTCATGTGGTGTAGATATGCAGCAAATAAACCTAAATGGCCCTAGGATCTTAATGGGTCATTTACGATATAAGGCGGACTTGAAATAGCCATTTAATATATTTACTTTTTCATCACCACCTTAACAGAGATTCGAATCTGGTTACAGAAATCGGATACTTGATTTAAAATATATATCAATTAGTGAACCATTCTGAATGTTCGCTGTGTGTTAATGATTTTGTAATTGTTGTAAATTTGTGAAGTATTAACTTATGTCCACTTAAGGACATTGCAATATCGTATTTTATCACGTTTTAGGTGTGCTCGGTATTGGATAGCCTAGAAAGAGAATACCGCCGGGACGAAGACTGGTGTTCCACAGGACAACCGAACGTAGACAAAGCAACCGCAATATCCCAACTGATCAACAAACACCAGGAGCAAAAGGAAGCCTTTCTGAAGGCTTGCACCTTAGCCAGGCGAACGGCAGAAACCTTCCTCAAGTACACCACGAGGAGTTTGCAGTTCTACAACTACCCCAACACAAGCAGCAATCATGAACAGAGGGTTAAGGGAATCTTGGAAAAATTGTTGAATCAGGAAAATAAGGTTTTGGAGCACTGGACGCACAGAAAGAAGAGGTTGGATCAATGTCAGCAGTTTGTATTGTTCGAGAGATCGGCTAAGCAAGCTATCGAGTGGATACATGATACAGGTAGGACAATAGGAAAAAAATATCCGATATGTTCAAATACAACTTTGTCACATTTTCATCAAAATATTAAAAACCTCTGTTCCCTCTTACGCTAAACAAAAGCTTGTTTATAGGAATTTTGATTCACAATTTGAATACGTGCAACAACCACCTCCTCACATTGCCACAATACAGGGCAGCCATATTTCAACGTTCTTTCGCGCTCAATGCGGTGAAGTTCATTAATTTATTTGTGCAAAGCTTTATTAGCAACTTTTCCCAAAAAAAAACCTTTATTAAGTGCTTCATTGCTTTTTTTCTATCCAGTTTGAATTAGATGTTCATCTTATGTCTCTGCCTGATGCGTAGGATTGCTACAACTAGGCGATATACTTAATAATAATAATAATAATTGGTCTTTATTAAGGAATACATTACATTCATATAATGCTCCTTAAAAGGCGGAGTCTAGAAAACATCTACTCTACTCGACCTTTCGGAAAAGGATTTACAATAATAAATTGAGTAAAAGAAAAACAGGCTCAGAGAGCAAAACAGAGCGATTTGAAATAACAAAAACTACACATGACTTTAATTAACAACGCAGCAATCAACACATTGAATCCCATACTCAATCAAAAAAAATATTATTCAATTATTTTTCCCGACTTTGAATCATATTTTTTAAGATTGTAGATAAATCTGCAACAGCTATTTTGAAACTTTTGTAATCTATTTTTCTATGCAGCATCCAGACATGGATAATAACTGGTGATACAATAAGCAATAATAGGGACTATAGGAGATTCACATAATTTTACAATTTTCCGTGTTTTACAATTCATAATATGCTTATTGCAGAAAAATCGTTTCAAAACGAAGTAGCATTTTTTATTGTAACGGATAGTTGTGCTTTGAAGCGCAGGGAGCTATCAAACGTTAACCCTAAATTTTTAGCTGAATCCACTAATGGCAATAAAACTCCACCAATTTTTATAGTAAATTATCACGACTATTGTTGGAACAAAAAAGCATAACGGAAGACTTAGAAGAATTTAATTTCAAGTTATTGTTCTTGGAGAAATTTAGTATTCCATTGAGATCACTATTAATATCTTTAACTGCTTGAGAAACATTGGATGGAGTAAAAGCTTTCAGCAGCAAGTGTGTATCATCAGCGTAAGCTATAATTGACAAATGGGAAACAGGAAGATGGATGTCTGTCGTGGACACCAAAAAGAGAATGGATACAAGAACGGAACCTTGCGGCACGCCGGAAGTAATAAAAGATGGCTCAGGAAAGTTGTCATTTACAGAGACTATTTGCTGGCGCCCTGAAATATTTGTTTGGAAAAACTGGAAAGACAAACCAAACAAATAATTTTGAGTTACATTTTTTCTATCAATGATTATTTTCCTGTTGGCGTCAGTTTTAGGTTAAGGCAGCAATTTGCCCATGAAATGATTAAGTATGAACGGTCATTGGTAACTGTGGTACTGTACGTATTTGTTACAATAAAGTCGATTGAATTGAATATACTAATTGATATTGGACTGAAATATTTGTGCCTGATACGTGCAATATAAAATTAAACCGACAAGGAAAATAACAGACGCTTAGTCGATTTGAGGTTAGGAACAATTTGAATCTTAAACTGACAATTTTTTATCCACCGCGTGCGCGGCGACCGATTACAACTTGCGTGTGCTTAACTTCTTTTGTAATATCTGCGCTCGAAAATGTCCGATTGACCTGGTTGTCTTACTTCCAGTTTTGTTTTGTGGTTTATCTTCCATAGACTCGAAAGAACGACTTAGTATAAGATTCTATTGAATTTAAATTTTTTTCCAGGTGAATGTTACTTAACAACACATGCAACGAACTTAGGTAATAACGTAGAAGAAACAGAAAGTCTTCTTCGGGAACACAACGAATTTAAGGGAACGGCAAAGGAAACAAGGGAAAGGGTGAAACTGTTGATCCAATTGGCAGATAGTCTGGTTGAGAAAGGGCATGCCCACGCAGCTTCAATCAAACACTGGGTCGCGGCTGTTGACAATAGGTAAGATTCTGTTATACTACTCATTTGTTGAGTCCATAACAATTCATTAAAACTGCATTTTTTATTTAGTTACTTTCGTTTGATTCTATCCCAAATTCTCATAAAGTCAATCTCAATATACACTTTTTTAAAAATTGTATAGCACGATTCATAAATTGTTCACAAACCCAAAACACATGGTATTCCATAACATGAGACAAAGGATCAAGGGGAAATTATTTGGTCTATTCTAAGGCTTTGTTTTGAAAATTAATATAAGTAAAGTTTTTCATTATGAAAAGCTGCATGTGTCAGTGGGAATATATCACCTCTCGATTGTTTGCCCTGTATATGCTGCTGCTGTGCAAACAACATATACCGGGTGTTTCAAATTCGACTCTCACAATTTTTATCTTGGAAATAGTAAGACATACAAGTGGGAGCAAATTTGTGCATTTTGCTTTCTAAAAAAACGGTAATTCCAAGTATTTCAGGAAATTGACGAAAAGAAACAAAATCGTTGTTATTGTTTCCTGGAATAAAGATGGGATTTCATAATAAAAAACATTATCATTGTCACTTTTCCTCCTCTACAAGGTGGCATAATTAGAATTCAAATATAACGGCTGTTCTCTTGTCCTTATCATTTATTTTTCTTATAGATGCTATATTGGATTTCAAAAAATGGATAATGTATCGTAGATTGACTTTGCTAAACCTTAGATGTTTCAGAAAGAAATCCGACGTAAGCTCTGAAATTATCAGATATTCATTTCTCTCATAATATCATTAGCCAAGCATTAATTTTTGAACTAGGCATACAGTAGCGGACTAAAGTTTGGGAACAAATACAAATATTATTATCGACTATTTCATATACCTAACTTAAAATGGTAAAGGAATAGATAATATAAATACAATATATGTCTACCTTTGGCTCCCATACTAATACAAGGTTTATCTTACCAATATTTAAATTCTGCGAAAATAAAAACACGCATTTTTTTAAATACTAGTTTTTGTGATGACAGAGTATGGAAACATTTCAGTTTTGTCGTATTTATTCGTTCTGCGATACTTGCTTGTGGTAAATATTAACATGAGTGAGAATGGCAAAAGTTAAGAGACAAAGTAGCTGAATTATTTAGAAGTGGTGTCAGAAATGTTGACATTTCTCTAAGATTAAAAATGAACAAAGGGACGATTTCGAAAACTGTAAATATCAAGCATACGTATCAACGGCAACGCGGCCCAGGTGCGGAAGACAGAAAAAACCGATTATGTTTTGGATCGCTACATTAAACGTTTGTCCCATGAAGATGCTCGAATGCCAGCTACACAGATTTTCAAAAGAATCGTAGAAGAGGGTGCCGAGAATGTGTCTGGCAGAACAGTGCAGAGACGCTTGGTGGATTTTGGGCTTTTTGGTAGGCGTCCAGTGCAAAAGCCTCTCATTTAAAAAAAATCGTATTTCGCGGCTTGAATTTGCTAAAACTCATCTAACTTGGACAGAACAACAATGGAATACATGTACATTTTTATGGAGCGATGAAAGCAAATTTACCTTGTTTGGATCTGACGGTACGGCATATGTGAGACGTCCAACACGAAAAAGATTCGACAAAAAGTATCAGTTGCCAACAGTTAAGCATGGTGGAGTCAACATCATGGTTTGGGGCTGTTTTTCTAGCTCAATTGTTGAAATTGTTGGAAAAATGGCTCAAAAACTTTACAAATATATTCTTAGTGAACACATGCCCCCTTTTGCTGAAGAATAAATGGCTTTACGAAGGAGATTCCAGCAAGATAATGACCCCAAGCATACCCCAAAATTCGTAAAGGACTGGTTAAGTCTAAAAAATGTTAACGTTCTTACATGGCCTTCGCAATCCAGGGAGCATGTTAAAAGACAAGTTACAAGAAAAACTTTCAAAAAGAGGAACGATTTATTTGATTATGTAAAAAATATTTGGCAAAATGTCCCAACAGACGTTTGTAAAAAATTGTTGTCTTCTATGAGCAGCAGATGTCAGGCAGCGTTGAATGCTCAAGGCTATGCTACCAAATATTAGCTAAACAGTATTTTTTAAATCTTTTTGCAGAGTTATTGTATTTAATTTTTCTAACAAAAAATGTTTCCATTCTTTCGTCGTCTCATTTTTGGTCATAAAATAATATAAAGCTATTTTAATGCTAGTCTGTAGTACCACAGCAAACACAAATTGTCATTTGCATCCTCAAGACTGTAAGCAAACTATATGAGAAAAAAAGATGTCCTTAATAATAAAAAATAAAAAATTAGAGCACTTTTTGAAAATTACTAAGAATGTTGCCAAACTTTTGTCAGCTACTGTAGGTGAGCAGCTCTATTTCCGATTTTAATGATGTGATTTATGATATTGTACTATGTATCATGACATGGATTGATATTATAAAACTTCAAATATCTAAAAAAGTAATCTTCTTATAGTTGCTCTTAACTCGTCGAATAAAGAACAATCTAATGCCAAAACTTTTTCATATAACACTCAGTTTCAAAATAAACGCAACAAGCACTTTTGGTCAAATTCGTAACGTCATAACTTTTTTATTTTTTACCCTATTTAACTGATTACTCGGGCAGGCGGTAGGTGCGCTTTCTGGTTGTATTGTGTAAATATGGGTTTATGATTGTAGTCGCGGTTTGATTTTTGTACAAGGTAAATCACCTCAGGAAGGTTATAGGACAGCAGTCCTCTTCTGTGTTCATCTTAATACGTTACAATTTTTTATCTATCACCTTCATTATGCAATTTGAACATGAGCCGCTCTGTATAATGCAAAATATGCCTAAATCATGCTCCCTCACATTATCTAGGAGCAATATTCCACTCGAGAACGACTAGACGGCGCCGATCTGAAGAGTGTTAATATTGATTAAAAAAATCATTTTATTCCAAAAGAACAATCCTCTCTAAAATGTTCAGGAACTTTGAGGATAAGCGAGATACGATTATTGCTCTGACACTGTATTTCAAAAGGGTAGAGTGTGAAATATTACACAGCGTGTTCTTAAATTAAGTCAAAAGTTTTCGTTTTCTTCGCCACTGCAGATAAACGATATCAATGGCGATTTAACAATAATTGAACCTAAACCAGAAACGCAATAGATATCTGTACAATTTGGTGAAACACTTTTTGAATTTTTTGAATTCGTATAGGAATTGAAAAAGATATGGAAGGAGGAAGGAAAATTGGTGGTAAAATGTCAATTTGCCTCTAAAACTTCAATTACTGTATATAATGATGTGATTAAAATAATCAGATTATAGAGACAATGTGGTTCTTGTTAATATAAAGCGTTGCGGTCTGATTGTCAACTGGTAGTATGTGCAATATTCTTAGTTATCTAAATGTGCTTGCCCCCCATTTAACTGACTAAAATTGGCTTCCTTGAATCCAGTAACGCTTATCAACAATATGTAAGAAATTATTAATATCTATGTATAAAATTGTGGAAGAATATTGTTTTCCACGTAATCTTAGGAGTACAAGACACATATTTTGGATGATTATATGGTATTTAAAATTCAAATATTTGTGTTTACGGATACCATTCAATAGAAAATGATAATAACAATAAATGATATATAAGTATTGGATGCTTTTTAATATATGGTGTTGAGTGTCTAAGGGTTGCCTCTAGTTATTGATCGATTTACATTTAAATTGCTATCAAGTATGTTATTACGATCTGCAATACAAAAACTGGAGCACAAAAACGGAAGGGTACCTCATCGCTGTTTTAATTGTTTACAAATTATCGAAAGTAATGTGTATACTCATAAATTTTTATAGTTTCGGTGTATTATGTTCTTACCTTGTAGAGAATATATTTATTAGAGCCAGTCTTCCCGTCTTGCCAGTTTTGAACCGACGCGAATCATTTTGGATGAATGATTGCTAGTAGCTTTTGATTTTTTTATACAACGCAGGTAAGGTGTTGTGCGGAAATTTTCTTTTTTACACATTTAATAAATAGAAGTACAAATTCTGTAAACTTACACTTGATACACTCTTACTTGCCGAGTCAAAATATTTCGATAAATCACTTAAAATGTAGATGTAAAAGAACTAATGGAGAACATGTAACAATTCTGTAGAATTGTTATGCAAATTATATAATGGAAAGACAAAAAAATGGATTATACCTACTTGTATGTTAGGTACCATACTGATAAAGAAACGGCATTTTATCGTCGAGGATAGTGCATAGACTAAAAATAGTTTTTAGTATTATTGGAAAATAATATCTTGATACACTGCTAGTTCAGATATCTGTCGTATACACTGCTATCATTAGCAGTACTGTTTCTTACTAGGTTATTTCATTTATTTGGTATTCAGCGCGAAACATCGGTTTGTGAAAATTATTTTATAGCATTTCTCATAATTCTAATGCAGATATAAGGACTTCAGTTCTCGTATGGAACAGTACAGACAGCAACTGGAGGAAACTTTAGGCATTCAAGAAGAAGAAAGTGAGAAGAAAGAACTGTCTATCGATAGAAACTCTGATCCAAGCTTAGAAGCTAAAGTGAAAGAGGCAGCTGTCAAGGAACTAAAAGAACTAAATGAGGAAAAGCGGAGGTCTGCTAGGAGAAAAGAGTAAGTTGTTAAAGATTGAACTGTTCGTGTTGTCATTAATACCGCATGTATATAAAAGATTGTGTGTCATTTCCTTTACAAAAAAAGAAATCTTGCTCAATCGACTTATCCTGATCTCATCTAGCTATAGTAGCTGTATATTCACGGAATTTTGAAATATCCGAATGATCAATTTTTAATACATTTCCTCATTTTTTAGGTTCATAATGGCCGAGCTACTACAAACTGAGCGTACTTACGTTAAAGATCTCGAAACATGCATCAATTGTTTTCTGGACGAAATGCGTAGTTCCAACAACGTACCACCGGCGCTGCATGGTAAAGAGGAAGTCATTTTTGGGAACATGGAGGAGATCTACAATTTTCATAATTCCATCTTTCTGAAGGAATTGGAGAAGTAAGTAGAACAGGATATCAAATCAAATAATAGTAGCAGCTTGTTATATATATTCCGAGATCTAGAGCTTTTCTTTAACTTCACATTTACAATGAATTACTCGTCAGTTATTAGTAAAACAATCCCTCACAAACGTAAACAAGGTGTTTCCTTATTGAACGTCAGTACTTAAGGGGGGTATTTTTCATCGATTTGATGAATGTTCTAAACGTCTTAGCTTTTAAAATAAAGATGGTAAAGTTTTCAAAAATAAATAATTTATTATCAAGATCTGTGATACCACTTTAGATATTTTAATGAACATTGGCATATTATTGATATCGTCACCATGCTATATAGTGTAGCTATTTGTCTTGTCTGCACCTGTTGTGCTTGTATTTCAATTCTTGCAAATAAAATCTTATCACATATATCTACATGTTTTTGTTTTTTTTTTCAAGATACGAAACAATGCCAGAGGATGTAGGCCATTGCTTCGTCACGTGGGCGCAAAAGTTCGACATGTATGTCCACTATTGCAAAAACAAACCTGAAAGTAACTCTCTGCTTGTGCAACATGGTGGTGGATATTATGAAGATTTGCAGAAGAAACACAAGGTGGAACACCCCATAGCCGCGTATCTGATCAAACCGGTGCAGAGGATTACCAAGTACCAGCTGTTGCTGAAGGACTTGCAGAGTTGCTGCCAAGAAGGGCAAGGGGAGATAAAAGTTAGTGTTCTCATAGTGCGCGGTAATAAAGGGTTTTACATTAATGACATGACAACTTTCTTTTTGAATAAAACGCAAGCCATTTGAGATATCTCGAAAGCATTATTATTGGATTGAAGTATACTCAAAACATTTATGTATGGAATTCGACCTCGTTCATAAATGTCCACGACACAAACGGCCGCTGTCTCTCGTTCAATATTGGCTCTGGACTCCTCTAACGACGCCGGCTTGTTGGCATAGACCAATGATTTAATATAGCCCCACAAAAAAGTCTAGAGGTGTTAAATCACACGATCTAGGCGGCCATTCGACAGGGCCATTTCTCGATACACGTTCACCGAATTTTGATTATTTTACCCGCTGTGTGGCTTGTGGCACCGTCTTGATGTCTTGACATATCATTAATGTCTAGCCCATCCAATTGACGAAGAAAATAACGACGTGACATGTCTCTGAAGCTATCTCCGTTGACTGTAACGTGATGGTCATTTTCATCAAGGAAAAAAAAAACGAACCAATGACACCACCGAAATGAAAACCACACCATACAGTTATTTTTTGTGGATGCGTTGGTGTTTCTTGAAGCACATGAGGGTTTTCACCTGACCAATAATGCATATTCCGTTTGTTGACGAAGTCGTTTAGCCAAAAATGCGCCTCATCACTGAAGATGATTTTGCCTTGCAGTTGGTAATTTTCTTGCAACATTTCTAGAGCACAATTTAACTACGTACGTCGGTTCATATGATCGAACAGCTTTAGTCCTTGAGTCAACTTGATTCTTGAGAACGCCATGGAATCGTGTTCTGTTCGTTCGCGATGGACGCTTGAACGACAACAATATTCTCGGCACTTCGACCAACCCGTTGTCTCATTGGCACGGGAACATCTAGCAGCGAATATGTGGACTCAATTTTTTTTTACTAGACTAAGAATTGCTTGTCTACTGGGACGAGAATTACGACCAAAAATTGGCTCTTAAAGTTGCAGTCACCGACTCGGAATTTCGGTAGTAAATTAGAATTATTTGTAAGCGTTGTTCGTTCGTGTACTTCACCATGATGAAAATGTTCTTTACTGAATGTTTTAACATTGACAGTTCGGTAATTGGTTTAAAGGTGCATTCACAGTGAAAGCTCAGAGTTGTCAAGTCCCTATTGGAAAACCCGATATAATTTATTCTTTCCAAAAAATGATCATGCGATCCATATAGACTGACAGTCGAAGAAAGATATTATTTACGAGTTTCTCTCGGATTCTTGTGAACATGATACACAATCATGGTGTCAAGTAAATTTAGTATGTACTTCCTAAGCATTCATGTACGTCTCTTTTCCATATGTACAAATTGTAAACCCTCAATACGCAAGTGCCCTAAGTATCATATATCTAACTTGAAAAATTAACCATTAACCATACCATATAATTCTTGAACCATCAATAAAAATTTTCTATGTGATCAGAAACTTGAAAAACAACGAAAAACAATAAAAACAGATTTTGGTTATCATTCAACATTTTGTTTGACATGCTCAAACAGTTCAATTGTGAAACAAACTGAAACTTTATGTTTTGTTTTTGCACATAAGGCTTACGCTAATGTATCGGTTTTCAAATAAAGATTATCTATGGTGATAGCAAATCCCTTTAAAAAGATCGGTGTTGTCATTTCCGAAATCACGAAGTTAGAAAAACGCCAACTAATCGACAATCAATTAGAAACCGAAAGCGGCTCAGGAATTTGCAATAAAAAGTGGCGATTTTACTTCTCAGAAGTTGAGGTAACACACATTGCTTCATGTTCCATAACGTTTGCATTAAAGTTCATACAATTCATTTTCGTCAGTTTGTCTGTCTGCCTGTTGGCGCTTTTCTGTGTGATTTCAAAAACCACTGCACCAAGTATGATGTTTTAAAGGAATATGCTGTGGGTTCGGTGTAGATAATGTTATTTCACTTTTGAGTAAATTTTGAATAAAAATAAAAAGTATCATTTCATTGAAACTTTCTCTTTGTATGTCTCACAACATTTTTATAATTTTTGGGCTCAGTAAAATGAATGCGTTGAATCACTTTAGGATCTAGTAAAAAAAACTGGGGAGATACAAAAAAATGAAATGTGACAAGCGCTTTTTTGATTTATCTATAATGATAACTTACAAGATTTATTTTCGATCTTGAACTTTTTACAAAGAATCACGGTCTATATGTGAGGTTTTCAGCACTGAAAATAACTCGAATTTCAAGTTGATTCCATTTATCACATATTTGCTTTGGAATATTTTAAAACATGTGAGAAATTGTTGCTCCACTGAGCTCATAATAAAAAAAAAAGATTGAAGAAAATTAATACACAATAGTAATGACATATTTTTTTTTTGAGAACACTTATTTTTGGTGTGGACTCCATTATTACGCATGGTATCTGACAAAAAGTGTAGCCAGCAGTATACTCCAGTTGGTAAATATGTTTACCTCTACAGGGTGATTCGTAACTACGTGGTGACTCAACCACGTATTTTTTTATGGAAAGCCCAGCATTTTATTGCATCTTTGAATAGTCCCCTTTTAAAGAAATCAGTTTTATATAATATACTACTATAGGGTTTTATTTTCCAGTTGTTGTGATACTGGATGATCTATCGAAATGAGAAACACTTTGACAACACTGCTACAGCTGGAATACTGACTTTTCGTCAGATAAATGTTATGATTTCATATTTTCTTCCTACCCACTTACTTCTTCAGCTTTTTAATAGCTCATACAGAGTGGTCTAGAATGCAAGATTTAGAATTTAAAATTTGTGTCGTTTTCATCATAAAATAAATCTACCCTACCTGATGCAGTAAAATCGCAAATTCGAGGTGTCCTTGTATGTTTGGGCATCATCGAGCCTTAATCATAACCAGTCTCACAAACTCCCATAAATCTTATATCGAAAGAAAGCTTGTGGAAAGGGGAATCAAAAAATGTATAAATATATAGTAGGGTGTTCCATTTGAATATTTTGAGAAATAGGACATGTTACGTTCTTAATCACCCTGCATAAACTATCCAAAAAAAACTGAAAAGTAAGTAGATGGGGAAACCTTTGAAATAACAATTTTTTCTGACGAAACATTCAGTATTGCAGATACGCAGTTGTCCAAAAATGAGTGTTTTTTTTGGACATTGTTCAATATCTCAACAATTTGAAAACAAAACTCTAGAATATGTTATATTAAATTGCTTCATTTGAAAATACCTATTCAAATCTGCAATAAAATGTAATCGCTTTCCACCTAAAAATGTAGGGGTCACCAAATAGGTATAAATCACGCTGTAAAAATAAAACTATTTTCCAAGTCAGGAGCATTAAAAACTCACCGTGTATGTTTTGTGTCTCAGTGTGTTTTATTATAGATTTGAAGTAAAAATAAAGTTACATATCCGAAAATGGGCGAATTTCTGACAAAGTAGTGAACTTTGAACAATTAAGGGCTGAAATAAAAAGAAACATAAATGAATTATGAAAGTTTAAAATACTTATATGTTCCCAGGGTGTTTTCAAAGTTGAGTCATTTATTGTAACTGCTTGTAGGACTCATCAAAAGGAGTTGATGTACCAAAAATCGCCTATATAAAAGTTGCATAATAAAAGAAATAGTAAAAGATTAAACATTTAAAAAAATAAGAATGTTATTACACAGATTTTTTGATATTCTCGACCACTGCCATGTAAAATCTTTTTTTGTTTACTATTCTTATCGTTTACCTAAATTTGGCAAAATTTTGTGTTATTGTATGGTTTTTTCAGTCTTTCAATGTGCGTATACTTTCATTTGTCTGATTATTTTGTGCGAAAAAATGGCCCATATTTACAAAAACAATGTACTAGTGGATATAATACTAACACGGAGAGTACCAACAAAATGCTGCCGCAGCTTGCAGGTTGTATGCGGAGAGGTCTCCTTTAAAATATCATCCAGCCCCACGGATGTTTGTAAATTTAGTTATTAGACTTCGTGACACAGGACATTTAAAAGAACAACGAGGAAGACCTGCTCAACCCGAAATTGAGGAAGATATTTTAGAAATGGTCGAAGATGACCCAACAATGAGTACTAGAGCCACAGCAGCTCACGTTGAAGTTTCTTATAGCAAAGTGTGGAAGACAATACGATAAGAATAGTATTATCTTTATCCTTATCAATATAAGCGTTACAACCTGAAGATCATTATAGAAGAGTTGCATTTTTCAAGTGGCTTTTAGAACAGTTCGGCAGAAACGATTTTACGAAATTGATTTTGTGTACAGTAGAGGCCACATTTACACGAAATGGAGTGCACAATTTCCACAACGATCATGTTTGGGCAGTAGAAAATCCGCATGCTGTAAAAAGAACTCATTTTCAACATATATTTTCATTAAATGTTTAGGCTGACGTGGTAAATGGCATACTTATTGAATCCTACTTTTTGCCTCCTCAACCGACCGGTGAAATTTATTTAGATTTCCTTCGACGCAATCTGACACAATTATTAGAAGATGTTCCTCTAAATCTGAAAAAGAATATGTGGTTCCTACATGACGGGGCTTTTAGACGAGAAGTTCATTAACAATAATGAGTTTCCGAATAAATGGATAGGGCCCAACGGACTCATTTCTTGGCCTGCTCGCTCTCCGGATTTAACGCCTTGTGATTTTTTCTGTGGGGTTATTTGAAAAAAATGGTGTATCATGATGGAGCAGTAAATACCCTTCATCAGCGCACTGAAAATGCTTGTTATTTAATTCGTGGACACTAGGATTTTATTTCAAGCAAAATTTACGTTAATCGAACAAATGGGGACAATTTTGAACAGTTTTTATAAAAACGGTATCCATTTAACTTGATAATGAGTTTTTTTAAATAATTTGTAATAATGTAAACTAACTCTTATTATGCAACTTTTAGATAGGTGATTTTTGGTATATCAACTTCTTTCAACGAGTTCTACAAGCTGTTAAAATAGATAACTCAACTTTAAGTATTTAAATGCGGTCAGCTTGACGTTTGAGTTTAGGGCAGCTTATAGACCCTAGTCCTAGTATTGAAAGATTTTTTTTGTATAAAAGATTTTCCAAAACGCTCTTCCCGAAGGCATTCTAACTACAATTTTCCTATTTCAGGATGGCCTAGACGTAATGCTTAACGTTCCGAAAAAAGCAAACGATGCGATGCATCTATCGCTGTTGGAAGGCTGTGATATTTCCGCCGATAAGCTCGGCGAGGTGGTACTACAGGACGCGTTCAGCGTCTGGGACCCGAAGCAGTTGATCAGGAAGGGCAGGGACAGGCACATCTTTCTGTTCGAGATGTACCTGCTCTTTACTAAAGAAGTCAAGGACTCCGCCGGGAAAGTCAAGTATATTTATAAGAATAAACTGATGGTAAGTTGTTATAGATATTTTGTCAAATGCAGGGTGTAGCCAAAGTTGGAACTTTACAGAGCATATAAGTCAGGCCATAATAAGCATGTTTCTGTAGTATCATACAGGGTTTGACCGGAAAGTAATAGGGCTGAGTCGATTTGAAAAAATTTATTAAGCCAATCGTTACAATTCTTTAAAAACTTTCAAAATAGGCTCCTTCTGCGTCGATGCAGCACTGCCATCGCGATTTCTAAGCATTGAAGGCGTGAAGCCTGGCCTGGCCTGAATACGTTAAGATTCATACTATTTTTTTTTTCAACTCAAATACAATATCACACTACCGCTGTCGTTTCATTTCTTCCCTCGCACATATGACTATTATCTCATGACATGAAGGATGGTCGTCGTCGTCGTCGTCATCGGTCGCAATTAGGCCAGGCTAGGCTAGGCTAGGCGAGGCTCCTCTCATGCATATGTATCCGTACAAATTTCTTACTACCAAAGATAGGCTAGGCGAGAGACTACTCTCATGCATAATTATATATCACGATTACACTTTTCTCACTCACTACTTTCTCCATTTCTGCGGGTCACATGGTATTCGGCCTTTATGGCATAAGTGACGTCATTGGGGTGGGTCACCTGGTCTGTCACGTGGTCTTTGGGCCTTTCTGACCTGTTTGGGAGGGGTGGGCGGGGTGGCTGAGGCAGGTTGGCAGAGTGAGTTAGAACCGATGTTGCTTAACTACTCTCACCAAATGAATAGTGAGTATTTTTCTTCAATTTCTTTTTCACGATTTCGGTGTTGTTTTGCCCGAAATTAGCTTTGGTATCGCAAACGTAGTTGACTCTGAAAGGGATAGTTGCAACTTTGGGGATACCCTTTATAAATATTTGCCTTAGTCTTTGGATACACAGGATATTTCAGAATGTGGTCAGTAAATTATGAGCAACTTCCTAGGAGGTAAATAGGCTTCTAAAGAAGGCTAGTAGACATTTATTTTCTCGAATAACTTCTGAACGACACTATCATTTAACAATTTTTTGAACGCATACTTACCAATTTGAGCATCACATGACAGCCCCTACAGAAAATAGTTACATTGCTTATTTCTTCAAGAACGAACTAGCCCTAATACAATATTGTTAGTTTCCTTTATAGTCTGTCTAATAATCGCTCCAAGACCATAGTTTTGAAAAGCCTGATATTTACCTTCAAAAATGTATTTCTGTTTGATGTGGGATAGTTGAGCAGCTCATAAGTGATCTCAATTGGTCACTATGCTGTGAAAATTCGTCAAATTGTACGTTGACGTTCAGAAGTTATTAAAGAGAAACGTGACGTCTCACTGTTCTTATTTATTTTTTTTTTGATTTTATATAATATTGAAAAAAAATTTCACATATTCAGAGGCTGTGCTTCTGAGATAACTGAAATGCAAAAATGGCTCACAACTGAAGCTCATGTTTTTCAACAATTTTGTTTTAAAATATAGCTTAGTAGAGTATAGTAGAGTTTCGTTTTTGAAGGCAATTTTTATTATCAGTCAAATAAACACATAAACATCACAACGTATGAAATACGACTCGACCGGCATTATCTGGAAAGTGTCAGCTGAAATTGGAAATCGCCATTTTGTTCTGTAATAATCATCTGAGAACTTATATCACCATCACCAGTTACTTACCAATTTATCTCAAAGGAACTACATGAACACTTTATCATCCATTACACCACTCATCACCATTCACTGTCACTAAGAAAACATTTATTTAGCAACACGTTGTTCTTTTCTACAATAATAACTGTCACCACTCTCTAAGTCCACCATGAGTTTATTAACTTCAGATTTTGTGAAATTTGTTTTGGAAATACGCCACTGAATATGTTTCTCCACCAATTATCATTTATCACCATCACCAGTTACTTACCAATTTATCTCAAAGGAACTACATGAACACTTTATCATCCATTACACCACTCATCACCATTCACTGTCACTAAGAAAACATTTATTTAGCAACACGTTGTTCTTTTCTACAATAATAACTGTCACCACTCTCTAAGTCCACCATGAGTTTATTAACTTCAGATTTTGTGAAATTTGTTTTGGAAAAACGCCACTGAATATGTTTCTCCACCAATTATCATTTATCACTCTGAACCGACTATCTTCCTCCAACCAATGAGAAACGTTGTTGGGAATGGTTGATACACGTTTTTAGCGTAGTATCATGGTAATTGGAATAGGTAAAAAGAAGACCCAAAAGGCTGATTATTTCACTAAGGATATTAAGAAAAATCATTCTCTGGAAAACAGCACCTGTGATTAGAAATTATCATTTTATGATTACGTGAGAACCTGACAACGTATCAACACTCACCAACAATTTGTTCTACTTTTTTCTTAATAGACATCATTTTAAACATAATATGCAAAACAAACAAAATAATGTCCCTATTATGTGATAGATCCAAATATTTTTGATGAAATAATGTATATTTTTGATGTGAAAATCCAGATAAACCTTCACAGCCCCGCATAACTTCAAATGCACTAGCAGCCCACTACCCACGCACGACGACTCAAAGACAAAGGCATAAAACAGTGTTTTTCAAAAAGGTCCGCATATTTTTTGAATGCAACAAGCTAGCAAGCTGAAATTTAGGTAATGGAACTGATGCCTGAATACTATATTTTAGCGTAAAAGTAGCAAGAGGGTCGTGTGTCATCTCATTTTGAAGATCTTATGAGCATACTGTAACCCAAAAATATAAGTGGCGAACTGGTAGGCTATCTAAGTTTAGCGTTTTTGTACATTGAGTCGTTTATAGCCCAACAACTAATCATGTATTGTAAAGTATGAAACATTCAATTAAAAATGTCAATATCGGACATTTTTTAAACTGATTATCTCATGTTTTATTGCAGATTCAGATTGAACCTTCCAAAGGAAGAAGATTGATACTACGACATTTTGATTTTTGGTTGAGTTATGAGTGATACAATATACAAAAAAAGCTCACCTTTGACAGCTTCCGAGTCCGCCATTTTAAATGATAGTGATTTTATATTCTAAAGTTATACAGTCCTAGGAAGGATCTTCAAAATAAGGTACCACATAATCCCGTATCTGGATTAAAAAAAATGTTTCAAGATAGAGTCCATCCGCGATCTTGAAATGTTTGGATGTTATTTTTACGTTAAAATATTGTGTCAATTTCGTTAGCCCTAATTTCAGATTGCCAACTTAACTCATTCAACAAATAATTAGGGGCGTGCATTTATGAAAGGGACTGTTCGTACGCATAGTTACATATTTTTTCAAAAACATTTACGGTACAGAAATAAATTAAAAAAAACTGCGAATGTCAAGATCATTCGAACCTTAATCGTCGCTTAGGGCGCTACAATGTTTTTTATATCTTTCTCCGAGTACTAAAAATTCGATAAAACACGTTCGAGTCCAAAATTTTGTATAACCTCAATACTTTCAAGAAACTGGATCATGAACTGGATCCTAGTTCAGAGTTCTAAGTATAAAATCGTTAAAATGTATGATCAAATGCAGTGAACGATGTAAAATAAAATCATGCATGCAAAACACTATGAAAACGACTCACCGAGGCCGGATTTCTCTGGAAAACGGCACCTATAGATGGAAATCGTTATTTTATTTAATCATAACTGCATAAATGTTGCATACACTTTCAAAATTTCACAGTGTATCATTGAGTTATCTAAGAAAAAAGTAAACAGTTTAAAATCAAATAACAACTATGACGAAATCACTACTAAAAACGTGATGAAATACTGTTTCGAAATTTTGGGATATCCTGTATTAAATTGGATCAATTGTTCACTGAGAAGCAGTTCTTTTCCTGAAGATTTGAAATGCTCTACAATAACACCAGTTCCCAAAATAAAAAATTCTAAAAGATGCAAGCAGGCTTTCGAAACAAATATTCCACAGAAACGGCTTTCCAGTTGGTAACTGAGATTTGGAGAAGAGCCATAGACTCAGAAGAAGTTGTCATAGCAGTATTTCTGGATTTGAAGAGGACATTTGAAATGATTGATAGAGATATTTTATTAGGTAAATTGAAGGCATATGGTATAACAGGAAGTGTTTTAGATTGGTTTAGAAATTATTTGTCTAAAAGGATGCAAGTTACAAAAGTTAATGACACTATTTCATCAAAAATTGAAAATACGTTGGGTGTTCCACAGGGCAGTATCCTGGGACCACTTCTTTTTATTTTATACATAAATGATTTACATGCCATAGTCAGAAAATGCAAAATTCAGATTTTCGCCGATGACACTATGATTTATATAAGTACTGAAAATATTCAGTCTGGTATCTCTTATATGAATGAAGACTTGAAACTTGTCTCAAAATGGTTAGCATCTAACAGACTAAAATTAATTACAAGTAAAACGAAAGCCTTGTTAATCGGAAAAAACAATGTACAAATGTTCAACTGAATATTGATGGTGAAGATATTGAATTCGTAGAAAATTTTAAATACCTGGGGGTTTTTGTTGACTCTCGATTAATTTTTGATATTCATTATGAAAAAGTTATAAATAAGATTAGTAGTAAAGTGGGATATTTATCGAGAGTTTCTGGATGTCTGAGTTCATATAGCAGAAAAATACACCAGAAATAAAGATGACTTCCATTTAATGACCAAAAAGTATAACGTAGGTTACAAATCTGTATTCCATCAAGGGTTAATTGAATATAATAAATTATACTCAGAGATTAAAGACCAGAAAACTTTGCCAAAATTTAAAGTAAAATTGAGAAATCACTTGTTAAATCTACAATTATAGGTTGCCCAGCATTTACATCATACACCATATGGCTTGAATTTACTAGTTCTAAGTTGTTTACAATTATTCTGTTTATGTAGCCAAATGTGCTAAATAAGTCTTTCTACTACTACTTCTACATAAAAGAAATTTCACTACCTACCCGCCACCGGCCAGTAAGCTACACCGTCGTAACCAAGAAAATGCTTATTATCCTGCATTTTTCCTGATAGCAACAAATGGTATCCAGTTTTGATCACTTACACTACCCGATTTTAACAACTACAATTATCGCCTCGCAAAATTTCTTTCCAAAACTCCAAAATTTGGAAGGATGGACCGGCTAACTCGACGCGACAATTGACATTCCACCTCGACGCGCTAAACAGTCGGATGGTCAAAGCCAACTGCGTCGAAATTACCGAAAATCTACGCAGTGCTCAGCTGAAGCAAAAAGGATGCAAAACATCCTTGATGTTTTTTGTCTGTTTGCGCTCAGAGCGATTAGATAAAGATGGTCCGATGTTTTGATTTTGCGTTTTGATTGAATAAATAGATGTATGTTTTCGAAATGGTTGATATAGAACTGAAAATTTATATTAGGGCAAAGAAACGATAATAATAATGCAATTTTTTAATATAACTTTTTTACATGTGCTGAAAGAAGCTTTTGATATCCTCATTCTCGCTCTTAGGTTAATCTATGTTTTTACAAATGTGTAAAGGCATGGTGGTTTTAACTTAAAAAATATGGCAAATGATAAGGCATTTTTATAAATTGGCTCTGGCACTCCTAAGTGAAAGTAATCAAAGAAAATAAATTTTAAAACAAGATGTTCAGGATGCTTTCATTATCTACTGTTGGTTTATTGATATTTTTGTCACAGTTTAATCTCAGTAACCGCTGCACCAATTATAGTGGAAATGCTACGGGGGCATAGTAAACAAAAAACACCTGTCGTTTTGTATTATATTTTTCGAGTTCTCTGATCATCTTCCTAGTTTTAAATGCTCCCGTTCTGGTTTAAAGAATTTTTCCTTAAGCTTAAGATATTATTTCTCGAATAACGAATCTTAATTAATAGAAGATTGGCATCAAGGAGATCGACTCTAACCGAATTTCTAACCACGTAATTTCAAAAATAGCTGTTCCGATTTTGATAAAAATTATAGAGCTATCCGGTGATGATACTGCTTTGTGAAAATCGGAGCTATAAGCAGACGACAAACTTCAGATCGTTCTATTTTTTTTTGTGCGAGCGTATCTCAAAAATCTTTTTGGAGGTGTCAAATTTTTGGTTATTTTCCATCATTTGTTTTTCACTTTTTTAAGTTTCTAATTATTTATCGCGTATTTGGGAGGCTCAATTATTTAATTTGACAAGGGTCTTTTTTTAGTTACATAACTATATGTATTGACAAAGGTACTCGAACATCATTTGTATAACCAAGGATTTACAATTTTTACGTATGAAAACTTTAAGATCGTATTTGAATGTGTGGGAAACATTTGGACGATTATGGGATTTAATGGCGAAAATTTGCAAATCTTACAAATTTTATCTATTAGCGTTTTTCAAGTTACTGGTTTACTCTGTGGTATAGAATATAAACAGGATGTCTCAGAAATAATACGCCAGTGTGACACTGGAGGTAGATTGGCTTCAGATCAATCAGATAAAATCAACATGACCTTAGTAAAAGTTTTGTAATTTTCGAGATCTTTCCACTTCTAAGTTTTTTCAAAAAATCCCTACTTTTGCCCTTTTTTTGTTATGTATTTAAAGAACTTCTAACTTTTCTTCCTGGGCTACAATTAATAGTTGGTTGAGACAACCGACTATTCAATTCATGGAAAACTAGCACGATATGCTAAAAAGACCAAATTATTACATTTGATTTTAATGCGAAAACCTTTACTAAAGTTTGATTAATTATTTTTAAAAAATGTACAGACTGAATCAGCAAATGACTTTGAAAACTAGCTATTTAATGCTCTTTCAAAAGTAGTATACCATTTGTAGGTTCTTTTTACTAAAAACTGATCAATTGAAACTTTTTATCATTGAAGTCGTAATACTTGCGAAATACTACAAATGAAAAATAATAAGCGCAGCTGTCTTTTGTGTCCAAATTACAACCTTGTAGTTGCTGTTATTGCTTTTTATGTTAGCAAATGTCTTATCTCGCTATCCATTTTAATTTTTTATTCATTGTTGTATGCAGGCATCAAAATAATGAACAGAACATTAGGTTGTATTTTTTTATTTCCATTGATTTTTACAACATTCAAATCAAATAAAGAATTAGGAATCATTATCAACATCTTAAATTAACTAAATGAAAATCAAATTAAAATCCTGTAATGTAAATATTTCAAAATGTCTACTACCGAATTTTATACACAATCTTATTAAAAACTGTCCTTTTAAACGCCTTAAACTTAAATAGGATATTTTGCGTGCTGCTTGACCGATTCGATGACGCAGTTCTTTATAGCCATAACAGGCAAAAAAGGAGGAGTTTTTCGAAAAATCTTAAAAGTAGCAATATCTTGAAAACTAGAAAACTTTTACTAAGGTCATGTTGATTTTATCTGACTGATCTGCAGCCAATCTACTTCCCGTGCCACTCTGGCGTGTTATTTCAAGAACAATATCTGAAATTTAGTAGAGCCTCAATTTTGATTTACTAATAATACTTATATTTTGATAAGCAACAAGAACAAGAATGCTTTTTTAAACTTCAAATCTTCCAGGAAACCTTGTAGAATTCCAAGTCGCCCGACTGCATTTACATTTTACCGAATAGAAAATGACATCGTCCTCCAGTACAATAAGAAACGTGAATTTGTTATAGATCGTGTCAATCTACTTTCCATTTAATATGTAATTAATAAAATAATATATTTTGTATCTTTCAGACCTCTGAGCTTGGCGTAACTGAGCACATGGAAGGCGATGAGTGTAAATTCGCCGTGTGGACAGGCCGTGCTCCAATCATATCCGACTATCGCATCGTACTACGTGCTTCTTCGCTCGAAACTAAGCAACTGTGGGTGAAGAAACTGAGGGAGGTCATCCAGGAGACGTATTTCAGTGGTGCGCTGCCGCTGTCGCTACCAAAGAGCCCCGCTAAACTTAAGACGCATAGCCAGAGGAGCAGCAGGTTAGATACGTCAGTACAAATATTCAAACCAATCTGTCATAGAAAATTATTACCTGTTTGCAATTCCAATATTTTATTGTCTATAACGGGGGATATCATCTGGATGTTTTACATGCTAAAAAGCATTTATCTTGATCTGTTTGTTAGTATGTTTGTCTGGAACAAATCTTGACTTAACTGAACTAAATTTTGAACCTTAAACAATTTATCTGACATTTTTCATACACACCTGGTTCGCATGACAATGCAAAATGAATTAACTGCCTCCATTTTGAATCCAATATGGCGAATGCTATAAAATTCATCATTTGGGTATCAAATGAAAGGGCTTGAAAAGAGAAATCCCCAGTGGGAAAGTTCACTTTTTGATTTAAGAAAAAAAATACATACTTAATGAAAAAAAATTATTACTGTCAACATATTCGTAAATTCTGCGGCTTTTATTTATTAAATATCTCTTCTAATCGGGCGCGTAAATTCTGAAACACTTTCTTGCAGAGCTCCGGAGTGATGTTTGTTTCTCGTCGAATGTTGTCTTTAAGCTCCTCCAGTGTTCGTGGATTATTGGAATACACTTTTGATAAGACGACCCCACAAAAAATAATCGCATAGCGTGAGGTCGGGGTTGGACATAACTTTTTGAGGAAACATTGCTTTTACCGTGTCCATCCAAAAATGAAAGGCTGTTGTCGACCTCATCATCTTTTGTAAATTTTATCGAGGGTTTCAAGTTGCTGAGGTGCTTGAAGAACTCCTGTAGGTGGTCTATTCTATCGGAACCACAATTTTATTTTTCTTTCAGCGACTGCGATGGCCACTGACTCAAACCGCTCCATGTATAGGTTTGCGACAACTAGAGAGTAGTCCATCTTCTTGAATGTAGAAATCCTCATTTACTTGAAAGTAACTTTTCTTGAAGCAGTTTGTAGAACTCCCATTATACCCTCTAGTATAAGATTTGTCATTTCTTCGAGTCTTAAGTGCTTAATTTATTTGTGATCTCAAAAATTGTATAGACAATGGAAGTCCGCAATAAAACTTTTACTACTATCCGGCATGCTTATTATGTTGAAAATCCCAATCTGGTAGCTGCGGTTACAAAATTCGCACTAACTACTGTTCCATTCAAATATCCTACACGTGATCTATAGACAAAATTCGTAACGGCCGCTCTGCTGATATTTGCCTAGAGTAGCGCAACTCACATTTCACTAGCATGGTTTGTGGGTTACAGCCTCATAGGATACTATGATCGCGTATAAAAAGCGCATTTAGCTGCTCAAGCAGCAACAACTAGATTCTCCGGAGGTATGGGCAGTGGCCCCATCCTGTTGAAACCATGTGTTTCTGTGAAATCGACAGTCTTTTCTTACAATAGAAGCAAACAGTGTCAATCATGTCCTTGCATAGCTCGGAATTGACTTTCAATGCATGGCCGTTTTCATCTTCAAAGAAATACGAAGCAATAATATCGCTAGAGGATATGGCGCACAAAACAGTCACCTTTGGACTATGTAATTGTTGTTGATGTTTCTCTTTTGGGTTCGTTGGTGCCCAATATCTGTAATTTTGTTTGTTCACATAATCGTCTAAGTAAACATGGGCATCGTCACTGAAAACAACGTTCTCGAGTCTGCGCTGCGTAGGAAAAAGGTTCAACATCCGTTCAGCACAAGATTTCCGTAATACGTAATCACTTTCCTTTAAAGCATGGACTGATTGGATTTTATAAGGACGAAACTCCATGTTTTTCTCCATTATGCCATGCAGTGTTGACCTAGGGATTCCCAAAGCAGCGGAATGCTTCCATACAAAACGCCGAAGACTTGCAATCACTTACTCAACGAATATTTTCTCCAGTTGATACATTGGGTGTGGGGCCAGGAATAGGAAGAGTAGAGCCTGTTTCATGGAACCTCTTAATCCACTTTTTCAATAGGTTCTTACTTGGGGCATCTCTTGGTCGGCACTGTATCGTGTACAACATTTCCGATGGGCAGCTGCGTATGAATCATCACTCTTGAAGTAAGCTTCGATAGCAAAAGCACGTTGCGCTCCGGACCAACGTTCCATTGTGACTATTTAACACGCACGCCGAACGCGTCGATCAAGAACTATCCCCACTTAGTCGCGTTTACGGCTGCTGCTTAATTCAAATTTGAAATTGGACACCCAGTACAGTAAGTCAAGTTTCGGCATTCTAAATTCATTATGGTGTCCGAAAATTGGACTTTCGAGGCATCCCGTGCTCTATAGTGGTGAGAACATTTGCTACCAGTCGCTCTTCAAAAAGTTTTGGGGCATGATACACTTTCGTAAAATACAAGAAGCTGTTTCGTTGTGATTTCTAATTGAAATTACTACGAGAGCCCATGCTTGTATAATATTTATAGTCTAATCATATTGGTAAATTTTCGCGAAATAATTGTAAAGTCTGGTTTTATTGCTGAAAGTTGTTCAAGGGGGTATTTAAAACATGGACGCATACACCAATTTTTGTGGGAAAACTTTTTATTCGACACTAAAGAATGAGAAAACATGTTTTTTGAGATTCAATAGAAAGTATTGATAGGAACGAAAAAACTTTTCATATAAGATTTTTAGGTATTTATGAGACCTACAAAATAAGACCACACGTGAAAAGATCCTAGTAATATCAAAAAAGTTGTGGCAGAAAACCGATGCAAACTGGAGGTTTTGGCACTTGGTAATGCGACGATAGTTTCGCGCAGATACTTGAAATTCTTCAAATTCGTAGGATTCATACTTTTAAATAACCACAACAAAATTGGAGTAGATTGGTCAAGCAGTTTTTGAGAATTTTTAATTGTTTATTCCAATACACCTGTTTTCCGGCCATCACTACTAGTTTATTGAGCAATATACAGGGTTCGTCCAAAGGGCATTTTATAGCAAAATACTCTAGTTGACCTTGCCGATATGAATCGCAAATCATTCCGGAAGATAAATTTTATTTTATGTTATAAATTGGTGTACCCATTTTATGCGACCATGCTTTAAATACTCCCTTGAACAACTTGCAGCAATAAAACCAAACTTTACAATTATTTCGCAAACCAGTGGTATTTTCGCCTAATATGATTATACTATTACAGATTATGTATTTCATTACAGGGATATGGAGGAATGTAACTCCTTAGAAGAAAGTGTTGAAAATCTGGACAGAAACTCGCTAACCTCCTTTGGCTCTGGGAATACGACAGATTCAGATAAGGTGAGTGAATTTACATTTTACTGGCAGAGGAATATATCGTGTAAAATACACAATACTTCCGTTGACGAGGCATAATTCTGTGATTTTAGATTATCCCAATATTCACGGACGATGTGGTTGTAGCACATTCCTTCAGAAACCAATGACAATACTTCCAATTTTAACACAAAAAACAAGTTTCGACATGATGATTACTGAATTATCTGCCTAGTTTTCAAAGTAAATTTAACTAACGATTCAGTGCAATGATCCGTAGATTTTTGTTCTATTGTATATTATCGAGGTAAATCATAAATAATAATAATCAAAAGTGATATTTCGTCGTATTTTTTTTGACATTTCGTAGGTTTTCTTTGATATTTTGTAGGTTTTTCTACAAAACGTTAACGTAGTACAAACTGTTGAACACTTGTTCTAATCTCGTTTTGTAACCCTAAAAACTACGTAGTCTGCAAGATGACATTTCGTCGTTTTGCTAAAACTCTATTCATCAATTTGTCCAAAGTTTCAATCAATGGGGATTAAAAGATCGACCAAACGTTTTCCCTCAATCCGGAAATCGTCCTATTTAATTGAATTGACGACAGCTTTACCGTCGTGGCTAGCAGCTAAATCGACGGCTGGTTGGAAATATTAATTAACATCTCTGGCGCAAATCCCGCACTAATTACGCCAATGAACAGCAGGGTTCACAAGTGTGTTTACAATTTTTAACGAGTGGTTCGTAGCGGTTAAAGAGAAAATTCTTTTATGCTGGAAAAGATTGTAGAATAAAATCAACATAAAAACTAACTAAAAAAAGTAGTAGTGGAATAAGGGTTCTAAGGCCTTGCTAACTCGACAAAGTTTTAAAATATTCACCTAAAGGGTTTTCCAATAAGTTGTTGAAATGGAATGAATACACGCTGTTTGTGAGGTGTGACAATTTTTTTTTCGTAACCATCTTGAAAAATCACAATTATCCACAGCACCCTTTTAAGGAGAAGTTACATTTGTCCTCCTAAGTAAATAATGCAATGAAAAAACTCTAGCCAAATAGCGAATGTGTGTACTCACCTAGAGCTTTGGTTTGTTGGGCGTTGTCTTTACTTTTAAAACCTCGATCCGTTTTTAAAAAATACTAATAATTTGGTTACTAAGAATAAATACAGTGTCCATTTTATTCTGAAATTTTTTGTTGTTGATGCATCCACTTATCCCATTATTTTGACAGTTTGAAAGTCTCATGCTACTTGATAAATTGGAGTATTAAAAAATGAGTGGGAAACGAATGATGTGTCGACGTATACAGACAATCTTTCTGGGACACGATCATGTAGTGGCGGCGTTCCTCTCCTACGCACAGTTCTGTGATGCAGGCATTGCGTCAGTTTTATCTTTCACAGTGTTGCCAGACGATAAGGAAACTCTCATATATTACAAAATATCCGATTTTATGAACATGACGCGTCAAACCCATTTTACAACTACTTCAAAATATATAGTAACAAACTGACAAACTCACTTTAATGCAACTCATAGCTGATTAGGCTTGGTCTAGTCGGTCCATGGTACGTTTTTCATTTTGTTAACATTGAAAGCTTCTCAATATTATGTGGATTATTAAGGTATTCAAGAAGGAGAACTATACTTAAAATTTGTTATGTTTCAATCGTTCTAAAATATTTCTAAATGTTCAATTCACAATTTGACACAATGAAAGTGAGAGGATACAATTTCAAACGACATCATTATTTACCCATTTTATTTTTATTTTATTATTTACTTAGAAATGATACTTCTCAATAAGGCATTGCGGTCAGCAATGATGAATTCTCGGGTTAGTAGTAAACAAATTCTATACATATAAGGTATGTCATGTACTATTCTATTTGAAACCTTCATATACAGTGCTTTTCAGAAAGGTCCCCCCTACTTATTTTTTTAAGCGGATCATGTTAGCATGCTGAAGTTCTGGTAAAATTGACGCATAGTATGCTATATCAATCTTCTTCTTTCTTCTGGAAATTTCTATCTAAATGTGCAAAAAATATGAACATTCAGTTTAAAAAGAATGTCGGATTTTTACATTTTCTTAAACGGAACATTTCGTATTTTATTACATGTTCAAATAGATGCTTCCAAGAAAAAAAACTATTGATTAGAACACACTCTATGGTATGTGATGAATGTTCATTGAGTCATAAGTTGGTCAATTTTAAAAAATGCACAACTTTGACAGCCTGCCAGTTCGCCGTAACAACAAATTGTGCTTTAATATCCTGGGGTTATAAACTACTACTAAGGTGCTTTAAAATGAGGTATTACACGATCCTCATTCCACTTAGAAAAGTGTTCCAAAATGACGAGCCATCTTAAAAATTTTAACTGCCTCTTTTACGATAAAATATAGTATTTCCATGTCTCGATTTCATTTTCTAAGTTGATCCTTTAAAAAAATAAGTAGGGACGGGGAACTTATTGAAAAGTACTGTATGTCATTTTGTATGGAATATAACATGTCTGGATCCAATTCCAGGCCCAATTTCTGGGTTATGTTGGGTTTGAAGACATCAGAGTATTACGACTTATTAATATTGATGTCCCTCGATAAAACGTTGGTGCGTATTTTAGGCTGGCGGCATCATTGTTCAGTGCGTTTCCGAATTTTTTTCTGATAAGTCCATGACCATCAACAGCGACCGCGGAGTTGACGAGAATTGGGTAAAAGATGGCGTGATTTGGTCCTATTAGACTTTTGTTGTGGGGCAGAATTAGAAATTTGGATGTTCTGGTTCTATGCCACCACTCGTTCTTTTTGAGAAATTTATTATTAAAAAGCGTGGAATTGACTCATACACTCCATTTTTTTTGTCACAATTCATGAATTGGCTATTTACAAATATTATGTCAAGGACACTTTACATATCAATATTTCACCTAAAAAATTAGTGACATCTCCTTTTCAAACATACCATTTCAGATATCATTGTTTATTGATGGTTTTCACATCCATTTGTCACATCCATGTATGGGTAAATTAGACATAAATATACCAATTAATTTAAATTTTGTGATGGGTTGTGGTGTATAGGGATATTTGTCATGGCAGTCCATATATTCCAACATTTTCATAGCAGCATATAGGAACATGCATGCGTTCCCTAGAGGAATACGCATGGAGTAAATAACGAGCGAACAGGTTTGCCCGGAGTATATGGGTGTGCTTTATTTCCGGACTTCCGCCAAAACTATATTTTAATTTAAGTTTCAAAATGAAAACGCGAATTGCATTTTCAAGATTTTCAACCAAAGCATATTCATATAACAAATGCCTATTTTGAGATCATTTCTTGTTGTGTAGGTGTAAAGACTTGTTTAGGTGAATAATTGCTTGGAGTACATCAGAAAAAATATTTAGGGTGGCCAAGAAAAGGACGGGATAGTACTATGAGCTCATGACCTATTAAATAATGTACATGAGGCTTACAGGATTACCTGTATCTCGAATTTAGTTTCTGAGTCATTTTAGTTAGGGCTTGCGTTTAGACAATTCACAGAGGCGCCTGTATATTTTATATGTTTAGTGTATCATATTTGCGAAGTTTTTTTTTCACTTATTGATTCAACTTACATCAGAATTATTATAGAAATGTTGGTGAACTCACGAAACTATCAGTGCTTTAAAAGCGTCAAAATTAAAAAATTCCATCCTTTCGTTTGTGAAATATTTGTCTCGAAAGTTGATAAATCTGTAAATTTCGTATTATTGATGCTTACTGATAAACATAAGATTTGTGAAATTACAATTTTTAGATGTATCTTCTTATGTATTTTGAGACCCTTAAATCAAATCTAAAAATGGAATTTTTCTATCACCCACAGAATTATTAATTACAATACGTAACATCTCATATTGCTGCATTTCTCGGCGTTTATGCGATGACGCCATATATAATGTTAAGACCTGTCTATTCCTGTTTATTATATGCGAGCTCTATGTTTAGAGAGCATACTGCGTTTATTAGTAGACTAATAGCAGCCGAGTCAGTTATGTTTTCTGTACTGAGATGTTCTGAGTACTCTTAATTTTTGTTAAAACCTTGTGTTGTTTTTAGTTTATTGTAATCGAGACTAGCTTTATGGACAATGCCTAGAACTTGTGTAAATAGTCCGAACAGTTTTTGTTATGTGTGCGGAGAGCTAACTTTAAATCCCAAAAACGTACTTTTACTCCCCTTGTGTTGAAAGCATACGAACTTTATTTTGGAATTAAAGTTGCCGACCAAGATAAACTATGGGCCCCTCATATATGTTGTAAGACTTGTGTAACGTTGTTAACAGGTTGGTTAAGAGGCGACAATCGTATAATGCCCTTTGCGGTACCAGTGGTTTGGGGAGAACCAAGAGACCATAGTACGGATTGCTATTTTTGCTTTTAAATCAGTTACTGCAATTTTTTTAGGCAATGTGAAGGCGGACAATTATAAAGATGTAACATGTCTCTAAAAATTCACTTTTTGGATTCTCATCTCGATGTTTTCCGGAAAATTTAGGTTGTCCATTTCATAAAAAAATATTTTAATTTTGTTCACCAGTGTTATAGATACCCATAATTACTGTTGTATACGACGGCTAGGAATGGAAACCAGCTGTCCCACGTGGAAGTTATAGATAAATTAATCCAAAACGTATTTGAACCATTGCAACTGTTATATGATTTCAATTAGATTTTTTTTAAACTAACTTTGCATAACTGTTAATGAAAAAAAAAACTAAAAAATAGTAGATAATTGATTTAAAGCAACGCCACTTATAACGTTCTCTCATCAATCCCTTCCATTTGATATCCATGTCATAGGAAATTTTAAATCGACATATTGCAGCCGCCGCCATACTGGATTGACAATGACATCACTTTGCATTTTGCGTTTCGCTCATCAAGCCTTTCCACTAGCCAACATCAGGGGTTACAGTGGTAGTGATAAATCACCGTTTTGTGTGACATTTATTTGATTATGTTGGAAAACACCATCAATCCGCTCATCCGGTTCGGCAATGGCTAGACGACGAGCTTCCAGACAAATGGATAGGGCGAAGAGGGCTATATTAGAATTTTTTCTATCTGGTCATTTGAAATCTATTGTGTTTACTCCCCAATCTGAAAGTTTGGAAGAACTTTGTCAACGCATCACCGAAAGCTGCCATGATATCCCACCACATGTTTTTGAAAATGTCCGTCAGGAATTAGAACATCGCATATATCATTGTTTGGCCAATAAAGGGCAAATTTTGAAATAAAAAATGATATTTTCGTGTGTTTTTGTTTTCTATCTGAACAAATAGAGATAAATATTATTCTAATTTTCTTGAGAACGAATCGACTGATTTTGAAAAATCAAACGTCAAAATAAAGGACTTTGAAAGACCTTTCAAAAAGATATTACTCGATATCCCTTGTCATTTAAAATTTTCAAGAAAATGACCCTGGGGGACCGAGGATGATAGGGGGTGAACTGGTTTTTGGTTAAGAAGTTGTACCCCTTGACAAATCTTTTGACGTGCTTTTCTTTTAATCAGTGATTTACGATAAATCCACGGTGGGAGGTTTTCGAATGAACACCCTGTATATGATTATGTGTAACAAAACTCAGCGGAAAAGCTTCACTTCTCTTTTTCTTGTTTCCCTCCACCTCAATGAGCGTCTATTTTTATTGTAAAACTTTACTTTCCAAGTCGCCATATGCCCTGGGCTATTAGGGGAGGCAGAGGAAATAGTACGAGGGTACCGAGCATCCTAGGGCGTATCAAAAGGTAGGCTTCTCGTTTGGGTCATGACCTACTGACATTAAGGCACGCAGCACCGGCCGCCGGGGTGGTCGCCGCCTCTCACTTGTTTTTTCGGTTAAGTTTGTTGGCGGTTCAAACGCACACCAAGCCAACCCGGCGTACTTCCCATTTAATAAATTAGCAGGATATACATCAGTGGGAGGACAGAAAAGGATCGTTACGTAGAATAAACAGGACACTTTTCGAATTGCCAACGGTGTATTGGCGATTTTCATGAAATATGGAATAATTTTTGAAATGAAAATAGCGTCATTAACCGAACACGTTGTTTGTGCATACAAGGCGAAAATTTCGCACAATAACTATAAATCGAAAAATTCTATATTTCATATTCGGCTTTATTAGAGATAACGAAATTTCGGAGATCTAAGCCAGATAACTGAGGAAAATTATTCAAATTTAAAATGTAGGGTGTTAATAAAATATTTGCCAAATTTTAAGGAATGCTCGTGGGCAAATCTAGGAAAAATAATTCATATAAATATAAGCCCCGAAATGCACTGTAATAGGTCTTGCGAATCTATAAGCTATGATGAAACTAATTAAGAACAAAACACGAAGATTAACAATAAAAGCTGAGTTTAAATTTTCATCTTCTTCACTTAATTCTGTTTTCGGATTTTGAAAGTCGAATTTTTTTGTACGAATGGTATTTCAAATATTCAAGACAATTTATCTCGAGAAGAAAGAGTCTAACAATAATTTTTTAAGAGACACATTCCATGTAGAATACAATGCCTTATTAAACTTGCGATACATGTTTCAAAAAGGTCAGTGGAGCAGGCAATATTTATCTTTTTTTTCTATAGATCAGGCCGATGTTCATTGATTTTGCCAGTACCGGTTTCAGAGTTTTGTGCACCCCGAGGCAAAGGATAACATATGCGCCCTACCCTATTAATTGAGAATGATGAATGTTGCGCCCCTCATGACACTGCCCCCTGATGCGGTTGCCACACTTGTTTACTGCCTGTCGCCGACCCTGGGTTATGCTTCTATCGGAGATATAATTTTTCATCCATTGCCAAATTATCGCTTGACCCTACATATCAGAAAAGGGGGAATTTGCTTATATGAACTTTCCATCCTCAAGCACCTAGAGAATCACCCCTTAACCCTTTGTGTCTGGAATTAAATAATTTTAGGATTTTTACTTCATAAACCTAGTTCCGAACCTAAAGGATGTAAAAAAACGTCAAACATTTTGTGAAAAAAATGTATTACACATATTTTTTTGAAAAAGTGCTGGTCACCCGAACGAACCAGTAGGACCACCAAACAAAAACTTTTACCAAAGAAACAAAGCATTATCTTTCCACAACATCAGGCTAATCGACATTATGATATGCAAGAAAACAATTTCTCTTGTCATTCAGGCATAAACCTACATCGCAAATCGTGCAACTCCACATATTC
This sequence comes from Acanthoscelides obtectus, assembly GCA_963669975.1. Classification (NCBI taxonomy): domain Eukaryota; kingdom Metazoa; phylum Arthropoda; class Insecta; order Coleoptera; family Chrysomelidae; genus Acanthoscelides; species Acanthoscelides obtectus. The sequence goes on along the minus strand of CAVLJG010000009.1, from coordinate 60,189,151 downwards.
CTATGAACTTCCTTTTTTGTGCTGCAGATGGCGCATCGTCTGGAAGTTCCGTATATAGGCATGTGAGCAGATTTTCTGTCCTTTTTTCAATGGGAACGTATTTTATATAATGATTTATGGGTTCCATTGATTTTCGACCTTTTTTCTTGGTAATGCATCCCGACGCAAGTCCTGAAGAGACATTTATCCTGAACTGTTTCAAATCGAGGGTCGAACCGCAGCAGCGTTTTTGAAACAAAATGTACGCATTGACTACCGTAGTATCGACAAAGTGACACAGTATCCTATGGTACCACTTCTTGCTTTTTCGATCTATCGCGTAGCATTCTTTCAGCATGTCCGCCTTATCGACGGCACCCATATGTTTATTGTAATCCACAACCAAAGACGGACAAGTTACTTCTGACACAGTTCCATCTTTATTCTTTCTATTGATTATTATTATAATTTGACAACAAATAAACAGGTTTTTGTCTTTCCATTTTAGACATACCAACATATCATTTGTCATTGTCCAGTCATATTGGCCTCGCGCTAGTTTTTCATCATCGATAAAGTCATCTGGCAAATATTTTTTCCCTTTTCTCAAAGTGCCACAACCACATAATTCCATTTTGTTTCAAGTAGCTGAGCAGTGGAACACTTGAAAAATAGTTGTCAAAAAAATTCTATAATTTTGTTGTTGCAAATCTCTTGTCAAGTCTTTGACTACTCTTCCTCCTAAATCTGTTTGTGGCAATTCACCAATCTTACCAGAATATATTTGAAATTCGCAAATATACCCTGAATCATCAGCCCGCACCCAAACTTTGTATCCACTCCATTTATTTTTTTCTGTAAAAAAAAAAAATAAATGACCGTTTACAGTCCTAGTGGTTACCTCAAGAAACCACTACATATTACATGGAACAAAACCCTGTTAAATTGATCAATTGAGTCGGAAGGTATGAAATATTACAGTTATAAAACTAAATACTGACATGTCATTTCAATTTTCACTCAGTGTGTTCACGTTTACAAACAGCCGAAAAAAGACACACGCGGAACCTTCGCAATGGATAAAGAAACTTCACGGAATACACACTTCCTCGCACGGGGCAGAGCCGTCAATTTTTTTCCCGATAGATGTCACTAACGGTAATACTTTTAAACCGCGGTAAGGCTACCCGACCAGTAGGACTGAAATTACGTGTTTTAATATAGGTGGTTACATGGATCGACCAGTAGAACGGAAAGGGTTAAAGTTTGTCGAGGTACTTTATTAGCACTCCCTATAATGAAAATAGAAAATTAATGGACAAACATTTCAAATATCCATAAAGAGAATTTTGATCCTTTTGTATGAGGACAAAACAATATTGTGGTGTTATTCAACGTTATGGCTGAGGTTATTGAGGGTTGCACTTATAGAGGGTCTTTGAGAACTGACGGCTGGAATAACCTCTCCTTTTATTTTAAACGAACAGTAACCCTTCCTTGAGAAACGTTCAAGGCAGGACTTAACATTTCTGTACCTCAGAACCAGACTAGGTTGAGTCCACATAAGTAATTTTGAGATATTTACTTTCGAAACATTTTTTGTTCTATAGTATTATATGCGACTTAAAATAATTCATAAAGTTGTAACTTTCTAATTATTAGTAAAGTAGTAAATGAAAATGCACAACATGATTATTAACCTAACATATAAGACACATTAATTCTGATTCTGACTCTGAGGTACAGATTTGCATTTCACAGTACTTGTAATGGCTTTTATTACAGGTTTTCAAAATTTGGAAAGTTTTCAAAATCTGCACGATCTTTCACATTTTCATTATTTGCAAAACTACTAATTTATAAGAATACAGAATTTGAAAAATTCAGAAAAATTTCTCAACTTATTAAAAATTCTTAGATTCGACAATTTTGGAAATTGTGAAAATTACGAATATTCTGAAAGTATTGGAAATTCTGAAATTTTTGATTTGAAATATCTTGAAAATATCAAAAAATTTTAAAACCTGTGAAGCATTATTGTTTGTTTGAAATTTAAGGAGAGAGCATTTCTCAAACGGCATTCAATCCTCAAGGAACCCCTATAAATGTGATCCTTATTTTTTGCAAAGGACTCCTCAGGCATCCTTACTATTTTGGACATTTGTTGCTATCCACAGAGATTTAGTTCACAGGTTTATATCTTTCATCGTAGCCCCAGTATCCAGGGGTATAAAATTCTTATGATTGCTACACGATACAGGTGCTTGAGAGTTGAATCTCCATGCCCTTCTCTGAAGTCACCAATAACTCCTGTAGTTGTGCGCAACATTTGAGAAGAAGTGACATATAAAATGCAACACCCAGAATTATTTCTTGAATTTTGATAAAAACATGTAAACATATTTGCTATCATGGAAGTATACTCTGATAAAATGTTGAAGGCCGTACTTTTTTCTGTAAAGGCTTTTTTTGTCATAATAAGATCCGAACATGTTTACTTAATATGCAGTGATTTTCTGAGTTGGTTTCATTTGTTTCATTGCATTATCATGACTAGAGTTGGCAGACGCGCTAATTTCACTCAACTTTTCAAGTTTGAGAGGGGACGAATCACTTTCTATTTACCAGTTGATCTAAAATTTGTAAAAGTATGCTCAAAATTACAGCACCCCTAGTCGGGGTTGCATTTTCTTTGTCATTTGGTATACATTGTCCGTTTAATATCTAGAATGGTTTACTACTAGAACTTCCTAGAACTGTCTCGTAGTAAAGTTACTGATGAGGAAGCACTTTATCGTGTATGTACAACGTACAATACTGATCCTTTCTGAGCACAGAATAACATTGCTCGATGGGTTTCCTTCATCAGCCGACTCGACGCCAACGTGTTGCATCATAAATGAATATTTATAAGCCTGTGGAGTATCATTTAATCAATCAGGCTGATGTATGTGTTGTGTAGAGGCACCAGCAAATGGGGCCGTTTTCAATTTCGCACTGTTGCGTTTTGTCGACGGCCCTACAGCCTATAAATAAGGGCTGGTCTGCACGCGAGGCTTTTTATATGCAAAACTTGACTTTTATATCCGTCAAGGGAACTGAAAAATAGGTACGTACATGTCGGCCAGCACTTGCTATCAAGGTAATTTTATATTTTATGCTTCCGTTGGATTGTAATTTCATTTGAAAAAAATCAACATGCGGAGGTCTGTCGGAATAGAAATCTTTCGGGCTTAAAGAAAATAAAACTCAACATACATGCGCTATGTTGTCCCAATATGCAAATTCGATAGTTATCTTTTGACGATCTTAAAAAAACTGTGTCACTAATTTCCGTAAGTTTGTCTATCTGTCGTCTGTTCGAAAATACTGTAAAATTTACATTCAGAAAGTAGTTTACGATGATTAAGGGCCGTATTGTCAGTCGTTCCTACAAATTAATGACGGACGCCTTTATGGCCTGCTTGATTTTCAGACTTTTCCTGCAGAAAGGCTGGGGTATTCCTAGATTTCTACTGTTCCGTGTAGGTAATTTCAGGCTGATAAAACAGATGATAAAAATCAAAACAGGATCATTTTGATACAAATAGGTATTTGTAACACAACCTCAAAGTAGAGCGCCTTTCTGACAGGAAAAACTATGAAAATCAAGGAGACCGTAAAGCCGTCCTACAATATTGTAGGAACGACTTACGATACGGCCCTTAGAGTATTGATGAACGCCTTAGTAAAATCAAGAGGCGTTGTTATCATGTGTTGATCCCACGTTCTAAATATATTGTCTGTTAGTATTGTAGCCCTTTCGGAAACCACATTGTATTCATGATATTATTTGATATTCCGATAGATATTCATTTATGTGAGTGTACCTTCTCCAATAATTTAGATAGCACAGGCATGATACTAGTCAGTCTCAAATCAGCTTATGATCTGGGATTACTGTTTTTTTGCAAGAGGTGCAATACAAGTGCTTCTATGACTCAGAGTATACGAGCCCCTTCCCACTTCAGTTGGCCCAACTATTGAAATCTTAGTTTTTTTCTTATCAAACACAAATAATAAAAATGTAGCAGGGCGTTATAGATTTAAAATATTAACAATGAATATTTTGATAATATATTGTAGAAAACACCAACTTATCACTCACTAATCAAATTTGCAGCATAAAAATAACACATGTTGCAATTACAGCATATCAACCTATTTTCATTTCAATGCAAAATAAGTCTATAACGCATAGGTGCCTGTGAAAAATAAAATCGATGACAATTGTTTTTATTAATCACAGCTGTCAGAATACGTTTAAAATAGTTTTGGGTAGTTAAGGTTTTCAAAATAGGTAGAGGAAAGGTTATTAGTGAGAAAATTCGGTTACTGATAATTAAATTTTTTAATTCTGGGAAACCAAACTCAGAAATTGCAACTTTGTTAGACTTATCGCGGTACAGTGTGAGAAATATTGTTAGAAGATATAACGTAACTGACTTAGTTAATATTAAGCCACGATATGTGAAAAAAGTAGTATCACAAATGCCGACCGAAGAGCATTAAGAAGAATATCGTGAAAAACAGGCGTGCCAATTATTTACAATTAAGTGCTCTGTGGAGTGACGCTGTTGGAAGGAGAGTTCTGAGGTCCACAGCTCATAGAAATGCCCACAAACTGGGATTTAGCACTTGCAAGGTAAGTTTTCTTATAAAAAAAGTGAAGTAAGAATCCTAAAGTTGCGCAACTTGTTTATAGGAAAAGGAAAAGCAACTATTAACTCCACTGCAAAAGAAAAATCGGTTTAGATGGGCTAAAGAACACAGACAATTGACATCTCAACAATGGTGTGCAATACAATAGAGTGATGAGGCCCGATTCGAAGTTTGTGTTGGTGACAGTCGCAGTAGTTATTCGCAAAAAAAAATGAATCATTCCATGTTGACTGTCTGAAGAGAAAAGTTAAATTTCCAGCATCCATTATGGACTGGGGCAGTATATCATCAAAAGGAGTAGGAACACTTCATTTTATTGAAGGAAATGTGGATACAAACAAATATTTGGCAATTTTAGAAGAATCGCTTTTACCAATGATGGAAGAATGTTTGACATCCGGCCAAGATTTTGTGTTTCAGCAAGATGGTGCAGCGTGCAATACCTCAAAAAAGGCTATAAAATGGATGGAAGAAAATAATGTACCACTTTTTAAATGGGTTTCTAGCAGTCCAGATCTGTCACCTATTGAATTTTTGTGGCACGAGACGAAAAAGGTTCTACGACAACATCCTGCTCGTACAATCACCGAATTGAGACAAAAGCTTCATGAAATATGGGATTGTTTTACACCAAAGTTTTGCTAAAACACTATGCTCCAAATAATTTCAGCCGTAATAAAAATAAAGGTGATGTTACCCAATAGTAATCTTTCAATTGTTGCTTTGTTATCTTCGCGCATTTATTCGCACATTGTTTATTTGTTCAGATGTTCTATTAGTTACAGGTATCACTGATTTCAAATATGTATTTTTTACGACTAGAGTGTTTCTAAAATGTTTTTGAGAAAATAGATTGTTTTAGAAGTAAATAGTTTCGTCATGTTTAGTTGATAAAGGCATATTTTGGTACAAATCTTGAAGTGGACCAACTGAAGTGGGAAGGGGCTCGTAGTCCGTGCATTAGACAATAATTAATACTATGGATGACGTTTATTTTGCGCCGAAGCAGACGCGCAGGCAGAAGCTTGAATCCCAGGACTTTGCGGCTGCCATGAGGATCCCAAAGTAACTTTCTTAATCCGAATGTTGAACTGCTTAAGGTTAGTAGAATTGGGAAGAGCCTCCTCTGGTAGATTGTTCCACAATCTCGACACTCTAGGGACAAATGACCGTTCGTATCGGCCACTTCTGAATGTAGGAATTTCGGCACAGTTAGGATGGGAGGCCTGCCTGAGGGCATCAAGAAAAAGGGTCTCGAGACTGTCTGTTAGAGAGGAGTCAGTTGAAATGAATTATATAGTCGGAGCGGCAGCACCCCAAACGTGTGAGCAGAAGTCGAGGATAGGTCAGGGGCCCGGACTCACGGCCTTGTATAGAGTGAGGAGGTCATGTGGAGAAAAACACTTCTTAGCCCTGAACAGAGAGCCCAGCTTTTCGCAGCAGCTGCCGCTATTGACGAGAAATGTTCGTGCCAAGTCCTTGGTAATCTGGACCCCGAACAGCCAAAATGAACGGCTCTTTGGCAGAACTAGGTAATCCACGGAAACCGGATGAGCGCTAGGACGCCTTTAGTTCGTCAAGGTACAGTACTGTGTTCTGGAAACATTAAACTGAACAAGATTGTTTCGTCCCCAAGCAGTGATAACCTCTAAGTATCTCGTCAGAGAGGAAGTCGCTCCTAGAGTTCTTTTTTCCAGCTCACCGGCAGAGATCGGCTTGTTGCCCTGAATTCCTGCATGTAGAGTGCTGTCATCAGCAAAGCTGTGGATTGAATTGATTGTACAGGAAAACTAGGTCGTTGATATGTAAGAGGAACAGTGTCGGAGCCAAGAACGATCCCTGGGGAGCACCCGCATTGACGTTGTGGGATGAAGAGGAGAACCCGACAATTACGACGGATATCTTGCGGCCAGAAAGTCAGCCACCCATCTGTAAAGCTTCTCTGGGAGGCCATAGGATGGAAGTTTGCATAAGAGGGCAGCTGAGCAAATGCTTTCGTGATATCAAGAGCAACGATTTGAGCATCCCCTGTGGATCGCTGGTGCCGGAAACCATACTGCCTGTCGCTAATCAAGCCGCGATTTCTGCACCTCTCCAGCACCTGACCTTATAACAGATAGTAGACCTATAGGACTATAGTTGTAAGGCATAGATCCCTTTTTGCGATGGGTTGGACATGAGCATGAGGAACCAAGTGATTCGAAATGAGATGAAAACAAAATTTGGGGATCCATAAATTAATGAGTTGAGCACGCCAGTATGACAGATACATTGCGTGTGCTGTTGAAATGGCGCGAAAAGGGCGCAATCGGCAACGCGGTGCGTGGTGGCTGGTCCGCATCCGTCGTTAGCTGCGACTGCGGCTCCATTGGCGGGAGGAGCCTCCTGCCGTTGCCGCTACGTCTCCTGCTGCTCCTGCTACGCGTCCTGCTGGCAGCTGACGCTCCAGCAACCAGCCGTCCAGTAAGATGCCGGGCTGTAGCGAGGTGCGGTCGTCGCAGCGGCAAAAGTGTCCGCGTCGTCACGCAGCAGCCGCCGTAGCGGCAAGCCCAGCCGCTGCGGCGCCCCTCGTGCGGTCAATTTGACCACCGTCGCCGCGTGTTGCTGATGTTCTTATACAGACTCGAAACGTGTTCGTGCGCCTCTTTTCCGGAGACTTTCGGTCTAAGAGACATTACCACTTCAGTGGTGACTGGTGTTTTAATATTCATTGCTTTATTATTATTTTGAACACAATCCAAGATAACGATCCTATGTATGGGAATCTCAATGCCTGTGGGTGGTACAGTTTAGGTTAGATTAGGAAAAAGTTGCGTACTTTGGGAAATATTTACATACCGTTGGGAAACTTGTAAAAATTGCATGGCACTGAGGTATTTGAGAAAAACTATTTGGCCATATCGTTATTATGTTTTTCCTGATTCTATTTTAAGAAATATTAAAAAACTAATGAAACCTTTACATTAGAAATTTTCAACTTTATTTTTTATATCCGAAAAAAGTGCTCTCTTTATCTCATAGCATCTTTTTCTACGAATTCACATGTAACATTTGTAGTTATGAAGAAAAATGTGTAATCTTTTATTTTATTTAAATAGATGTTTGCAGACAAATGCTTGATGTAAGATTATGTGATTATTGATAGATGCATATTACTCGTACATAATGATATGATGATGTAAATTTTTATAAAATGATGCTTAATCTAGTAATATTCAGAATAATGAATACATTTTTAAAATTATTTTGGAACAATTAAAATTTGGCCAGATCATTATAATTTTCTTTGACGTTATTTTAAGAACCAATACAACTTTTGCATTGTCACTTTTTAGGCACTACATGATGTATCACATGTTACATTCATTTTCTTGGTGTTTTCTTATTTTTTAAGGGCGTTGCAAAGAAATGCTTGACTTGACGTAAATACCTGTCACCGAGTATTGTTATGATTGTGTACAGTTATTATTGCTTTATTATCGTCAAAGATGCAGGGCAATCATTTTAGAAATGTGCTATTTTGTACTACAAAAATACTAAAAATACTGCAGAAAATGTATCTTGATAAATTTCCCGAAAGAAGGCAGCCAAGTAAGTCCATATAATGATACGCCACTGAGGGTGATATTACTGTTTACTTCTCAGCTACTGATAAACGCATTGTTTAAGTGGAAAAAGTGCGAGTATTTTCTTGAATTTTGTAGTGCACCTAGTCTATGTGATTTGTGGTATGTACTCTTAAATTCGATTTGATTGCCGTGTGCAGTGTGATGTTCTTTTAATAGCACCACCTGTGAATTTCTGAGTAAAATATCCAAGCAAAAACCACTCCACGCTGTCTAGTTGTTTTTCGACTCAGCGGCGTGCGCTCAGTTCCAATGGTTGAGGTAGCAGTATGTCTGGTAAAAATAAGCAACCAGACATAGACATGCGATGCGAGGCTTGTGAAGAGGATATCCGTAAAGGCAGTGCAAAGATAAAATGTTGTAATCTAAATTGTGAAGTTACCCTACATCAGAAATGCTTCCTATCGATTGCCAAAGTTATAAAACTAGAAAAATCCGACTGGCTGTGCAAGAACTGCGATGAAGATAGTCACTCATCAACCACAACCGTGATATCGAATAGCGATGGAGATGTAATTAAGGAGCTTGCTAAAGTGAAGAGTGATGTTCGGCTACTAACTGATCTTGTGAATGAGTTAAAATCTACTAACAAAATTTTGCTCAATAAAATTGAACAAATTACATCCAGCAGGTTTCCCGATGTACAAATACAGCAGAATGCTGAACTTCCCGTACCTTATAGTCAGGTTGTGTCAAAAACTGTAAGCAATCATTCCAAGTCTGTTTTAATTATTACGTCAAATGATCAAAAAGAATCAAACTCCGAGGTTTTAAATACTGTTAAAGCGAATGTTAACCCTGCTGCCGAGAAAATAAGTATCAATGGTGTTAAGCTTATAAAAAATGGAATGTTGATTAGTTGCTCTAACGAAGAATCTTTAGAAAAACTTAAGGGTGTAGTTCAGAATAAGTTTAACAGTAAGTATAAAGTAACAGCTCCCAAACCCTTTAAACCCCGTCTCTTGATTACTGATGTTGATAAATCACTAGATGATAGAAACACTTTCCTCGAATCAATAGTCCAAAATAATGATTACTTGGCTGATTGTGATATAAAGGTGATATCTGTTCTAAAGTTAAAATATTCGTTGAGTTATATAGTAGAGGTTGATCCTGATGTGAGGAAAACCATAATTACTCGTGGCTTTTTGTATACCTCTTGGAAAAAGTGTTTTGTCCGTGACCATATTTCAGTAATTAGGTGCTTTAGCTGCTCTCGATTCGGTCATGTGAAAAAAGATTGCAAAAATAAGTCTGTGTGCTCGCTATGTTCTAATGACCATGATGAGAAAGATTGTAACTCTGTTAGTAAGAAATGTGTGAATTGCTGTGTATATAATAATTATATGAAAAGTCATTCTAGAGATTTTAAGCCATATTCAGTCGATCATGCTGCATCAGACAGACAATGTCCATGTTTTTTAAAGAAATATGCTGAATTAAAATCTAGAATTGACTATGGCTAGGCTTAATAACAAAGTTTTAAATATTTGTCATCTCAATGTGCGGTCCTTGACTACTGCTTTCGACTGTTTTTGTGGATTAGTTCAAAACAAATTCGATATTATATGCATTACCGAAACGTGGCTTAATGAAAACATTTCTAGTCAAACTGTATCTATAGAAGGCTACCAGCTTTTCCGTAGAGATCGTTTGGGTAGGGGTGGAGGGGTTGGCTTCTATATAAGAAATAATTTCAACATTACCGTTATTGATACTCTTGATTTTGTAGGTGACTCCTCCTTAGAATTGCTATGCTGCAAACTCAGCATGGGCAACTCTACCCTACTTATTGTCGTCGTGTATCGCCCTCCTCATACTTCAATTACAGATAGCATTGATACCATTGATGATATGCTTTCTTTCTTCGTACCTCAATTTGATAATATAATAATTCTTGGTGACCTAAATGTTGACCTTTTGAATCATGACAATCCTTTGAGCAACTGCTTCGACAGCTTCAATTTTGATCAATTAATAAATGAACCGACTCGTGTAACTCAGTTTAGCTCAACTCTAATAGACCCCATTTTTTCTAGCAATTCAAACAGTGTTGTAAAATCAGGAGTTCTTAATGCTGATCTTGTGTCCGACCACAAGTTAGTTTTCTGTGCTGTTGCTCTGAAGCTTCCTAAATTTGAACCCAAGTTAGTAACTTTTAGAGATATAAAAAATATTGATGTTATTAATTTTAAGGGCGACTTACTTCATGCTGGACTTGATCGTATCTTTTACTTTATGGATGTTGATGACAAAGTAAGCTGTCTATCTAGTTGCATAATATACGTACAAATATATGATATGCACGCGCCATTAAGAACTGCTCGTGTAACAAAACCGGCTGCTCCATGGATAACATCGAACCTGAGATGCATCTTTAAGGAACGCGACCAAGCTCTCTTGAATTTCCGTCATGACCCATCTGAAGTGAACTGGTCTACGTACAAAGATATGCGGAATTACGCACTTGCTTCCTTTCGTAGGGAGAAGAGGGCCTACCTTTCTAGATATGGTGATATTAGTACACGATCAGCATGGAAAACACTTAGATCTATGAATGTCTGTCAACAGAAACGTGTTGATGTACCGTTTAATCTGCTAGATCCCCGTGAAGTCAACGAATACTTTTTAAGTACTTTTATGCCTGCCGATCAAAACCTCAAAGTAGTACAATCCACTGTCAACAGCTACAGCAACAGACGCTTCGATCCCGACGTGTCATCATTTCACTTTCGTCTAGTAACCCCTCGTGAAGTTATGAATGCAGTCTTGTCTATCAAGTCTGAAGCAGCGGGTTGTGACGGCATCACTCTAACTATGCTAGGCTTATGCCTGCCTGAAATACTTGATCACATCACGCATATTATTAATATTTGCTTAGAGAGGGGCGTTTTCCCATCCAACTGGAAGGAGGCAATAGTCACACCTCTAGCCAAAAGTAAGAATCCGTCTGAACATGCCGATCTTAGACCTATAAGTGGTTTATGTTTCTTGTCGAAAGTCTTGGAGAAGTTAGTATACGAACAGCTTGTTGAGTATTTTGCTAATAATAATTTCTTTCCAGTACACCAATCTGGTTTTCGTGAAGGTCACAGTACGACTACTGCACTACTACATCTTGCAGATGAGATACTTTCCAACCTTGACAACAAATCCGGCACGCTGTTGGTCATGCTTGATTTTTCCAAGGCTTTCGATACGGTCAATCATGAGATTCTTTTGAGTAAGCTAAAATATTATGGCATGTCGGAAGTTCCTTTGAATTTCTTCAGATCGTACCTAACTGATCGCACCCAAAGAGTGAAAACATCTAGAGGAACTTCTGATGCACAGTATCTGTCATCAGGAGTTCCACAGGGTTCAGTACTGGGACCTCTTTTATTCCTAGTATACACATTCGATCTGCATGAGTGTGTAGAACATTGTTGCATTCAAATGTATGCTGACGATACACAGCTAACATTTCGTTTCAATGAATCCAACTTACATGAAGCATCCTACAAAATTAACCTAGATCTTGACAACGTATTAACGTATTGCAATAGACACTGTCTCCGCATCAATCCATCAAAATGCACCGCGATTCCATACTGTCCTAGACATTCAAATTACAACATCACAAATCGGGTCTCCTTGTTTATCAACGACATAGATATTCCATTTTGTGATAATGCTAAGAATCTAGGTGTTATATTTGATTCAGATCTTCGATTTAACTTACATGTGAATAATATTATGAAGTCGAGTTATATGAAGATGAAGCTTTTATATTCTAGTCGCCATATTCTAAACTTTAAGTGCCGCAAAAAGTTGTGTGAAAGCCTCATATTATCAATTTTAGTTTACTCTTTAGTCCTCATTTACCCATGCCTAGACTCAGCTTGCAAGTCAAAATTGCAGAAGCTTCAGAACAACTGTTGCAGATTCATATTTGGGCTTAGGAAGTACAGTAGCGTTTCTTCAAAAATCAAGGAGTTACAGTGGCTCAGAGTTGACGGCTTATACAACTACTCTATGGCTTCATTGGTGCATAGAATTTTTAAAACTGGTAAACCCGTCTATTTGCTCTGTAAGTTGATTCCTCGTGGAAACCAAATTACTCTAAATCTGCGGCACAACGATCTACTTTCCATTCCTATACATCGTACGTCGGTCTTTGAAAGGTCCTTTACTTATAATGCGGTCAAGGTATACAATTCTTTGCCAGCTATCTCTAAGAGCTTAAGTTTGCAGCGCTTCAAGAAAACAGTCAAGTTGCACTTTCTGGACTCAGCACATTGAGTGATAAATTCATTTTGCTGAACGATATCTTGTTCTTTTGTTTCTTTTCTTTGTATATGTTCATATTATATATTTTTAATGCATTCGTTACAGCTACTGATTCATGTTGTTATGCTAATGTTTTGTAATGTCTGGTTGTAGTATGGTTAAGTGGTAGAGTAGCCATGGCTAAACTTCGCCATACTATGATCATCTTTTGAATAAAGTCATTATTATTATTATTATTATTATTATTTTCTTAGAGTTGACTCGAAATTTAATTAAATATGGTTAATTCAAAAAGCCTGTTGGAATCTTTAGAGGAAAAATAGTGTTTTACTATCACTCAGATATCAACTATGCAAATTGAGACAAATAAAGAACTAGCCAAATCCACAGCCGGATTTATTTTGCGTAAAAATAGATATCACCCCTATAAAGTCAGGATTTGCAAAGGACTTAGACCATAGTAGCGAACGGCTGGCATTTTTGTGAGTGGTACACCCGAACCTGTGAAGATTTTACATTCCCTTAAAAAATAATCGACGAGAGTGTGGGCATTACTCGGTTCAAGAAAATCTGAGGGCTGAAAAAGTCTCGAGACATCAACAAGGTTTTGGGTTTAATATGTTGTGTGGAATTCTAGGGACCAAAATATTAAGTTCCGTTGGCACAGGTTAATAGCTGTTGGTTTCAACAAGACGGTGCTCCTGCACATAACTCTATGCAAGTTCGAGAGTATCTTTCTCAGCGATTGGTACCTTCAGTACAGTCTCTTGGCCAACGCGTTCTCCGGATTTAACTCCCCTGGACTTCTTTGTTTGGGGTTTTATTAAAAACCAAATTTATCTGCATACTTTTGAAACTGAGCAGAAGTTACGAGAATGTGTAATAAAAGCATTTCTTGTGATTAGACCAGAAATGTTACGATGTTTTTAATTCTACTGTTAGAAGATCATATTTTGTGTTTAGAAAATAATGGAAACCTATTTGTACACCTATTGTGGATAAAGTAAAAATAATGTTAAAAATGTATAGATTAAGCATCATTTTATAAAATTTTACCCCACTTATCATTATGTAAGCATCTATCAGTAATCACACAATCTTACATCAGGCATTTGTGTGCAATGCCTACTTAAATAAAATAAAATAACACATTTTTCTTCATAACTACAAATGTTACATGTGATACATCGTTGAATTCGTAGAAAAAGATGCTGTCAGATACAGGGTGTACTTTTTTCGGACCATATAAAAAAATAAAGTTGATGGTTTCTCCAAAACGAAACGTTGAGCAAATAATTTAAAAACACCATCATGTAGTGCCTAAAAAGTGCCAACGTAAAAGTTTCATTAGTTTTTTGATATTTCTTGAACTAAAATCAGAAAAAACAAAAGCGATTTGGCCAAATAGTTTTTCCCACATACTTCAGTAAGACATTAAATTTTTACAAGTTTCTCAACGGCATGTAAATATGCCCCAAAGTATGCGGCTTTTTCATACTCTAACCTGAGCTGTACCTTACTGGTATTGAAATCCCCATGCATGGGATTCTTATCATGGACACCTTGTATAGGTCAAAATTAGAGTTATTTTGGATATTATGAGCCGCAGATGTGTATAATTATATAAATTTTACTTATGGCTAAGAATTAAGTCTCCCCCACACCAAAGCGAATTAATCGCAGCAGATTCGTAAGGAAGAATCCGCAGCGAATTTCATGGCGGTTTCTGGTTGAAGCCCCACACCAAAGCGAATATTCTCGTAATCGCATCATTTACGTTGTGTTTTCAGGAGAGGAAAGATTGAATGCTAGTGTTAAAAAGGAAAAACGAATGGTATCATTACTAACCTAAAAAAATGTATATGGTTATATATATCATCGGATGAAGAAGAATCACTACTGTTCTTTGCAATGGAAGAACATAATTTAAGGGAAACTAAATATAAAAATCTAAAAATTAGCGTGTTTACTATAGTACGGATCTTACCTTAGGAAAAAAAGAAAATTTGATCTCACGAGGAGCGAGAATATGAATGTCACAATAACGAATTTTGTGTATAAATAACGCAGATTTACAAATACGAGTATAAAAATTCATTTATTTCACGGAACTGTTTATCCTGCTAGTTTTAAATTGTTATTTTACATACAGAGTGAGCTTGGTTAAACTTAAATCTGTGATTCCGGGAGAATTGAAATAAAAGCATAGGTCTGGAAATACTCCGTTTTCAAAAGGGAATGAAATGGAATATGGTTTGTAGAGATATACATCGTTAGAAAATCGACTACAACTACCGATTTAATCCACATATTGTCATAGTAAATTAGATCGCCAAATATAGATCTGTTAACTTGTTTCCAATGAGGGCTGGAGTTTTATTTTTTATTATTTGTCTCTGATTTTATCTAAATTTTCGGCAATACGTCTGTACTTTCTTAGTACATATTTCAATAGTATCAGCTAAAGAGTTATTATGATTCAAGAACAACAAACGAACTCTCAAAAAAGGTGTAGCACTTTGTATCTTGAAAGCGATGCTTTTTCATTATGTTTATTAACAACTTCTATCACAAATATAATTCAATAATTTTTTGAATTGGTAGCTTAATGATGTTTAAAACAGTTAAATGGATTTTTTTGTTATCTCCATAAAGGGTAATAGCCATTACTAGGGCTGACGATGTTTTGGATATAACATATATCAGATCAGGGCTAACTAAAAACTGTAGATTGCAACTCGCATAATCACTTTCGAATCTATTTTGAGAGATAGCAATACGTCTAGATTCATCCCCAACCGCCACCATGCCATCACAACGTACTTCTCACTTTGTAGAATGAAAAAGTACATACTTCCTAAAGTCCACTACAATAACAAAAGCGCATCTCCAGTGATGGAAGTGGAGTGCAAAATCGATTCTTTTGATATGCAGAAGGCTAGCTCGCTCCTACTCTCTTGCACATGAATAGTTCCTGAGGAAGCTCAACTTTAGAGGAGGAGGATGTTCATGCGACTTCAAAGGAAAACCGTCAATTACATGGGATATTTTAGTCTATTTAATTCTTCCAGTAGAGGAAATATTCTCTCTAAGAAAATGAGCTCAAAATTCGTTGATCAGACCAAATAATTCGTGTAGTCTTGAAAATTCGCACAGCTATTGCTTGAGATGTTCGGATGAAGTCCACGAGCGTGGGAGGAGGGCCAGAGTCGGGGTGGTCCGAATTTTCGGGATTTTGCATGCATCTCATAAAGTGTTAATAATATATATATATATATATATATATATATAAATCTTGCAACATCAATAATCTACATTGAATTTACAACAAATTATGTCGTATAGATTTTTACTATATGATCAATACTTTAGGGTACAGGGTACCTTGGTTGATAAGAATAAAACCAGTGCACTTAGTCAAAAGTATAGGCTTGGCTTCTTCTAACCTATTCGAAGTACTGATGAGCAGCTCCAGAATGAGGTATCTCATTACCCCCACTCTATTCGAAAAAAATGTGTCAAGAAGGCGCAATCTTGAAACTGTTACTTTTACGTAAAAATATTGTATTCATGCATCAATTTCATCGTCCAAAATTTCAAATTGCTATCTTGACTCGCAGGGGTATTACGCAAAAGTCGATATAATTTCATAAAAAATCTCGCAATGAGCGCCACAAATGGGGGAATGGCGCAACGACCGTCGTTCCGGTAATAGTACAGAACATAGAGCTTTGGTCATAGAAACTATGAGTGTCCCCCACTGGTCGCATTTCTGAAGCAGATGTTGCACCATATCAGAGCCAAACCATATAGCTCAAGAGTCAAGATGTTTAGGCAACACGTACAGCTTCCACAAGTAAACATGAAGTGAATGACAGCTAGTTCCAAGCTGACATTTTTTGGGACAACCTAAAAATAAGTGGGGGAAGGCTTTTTGAAAAGCACTGTATGACCCGTGAAATTTACATTCGTTATACAGGGTGCTAGGGAAATAATATTCGTGAGTTTAAGAGGTGATTCCCTGCAAAAAAGTTCATTATATCTTATGTCGAAAATCATTCGTTTTCGAAGAAAGTGAGTCGTAAATAATTAAATTTTCTCAAACATCTGGCAACGCTGCAACGCAACCGCGATACGAGCGCACGACGACCGCAACTGATTCATCGAATTGTTTACGTGTGTATATTTTTGTTGAAAATATGGCCTGCATTATTGAACACTTTTTCGCGATTTTTTGTGGTTAATATTTTTTATTTAATAACGCTTTTAGTACAGTACGTTTACTTAAAAAAAATGACAGAACTACCGGTACGTGGCGATACACACACAAATGTATTAGTAATCACGCGATGATACATGCGGTGCAGGCGGAGTACGACATTGCCAGTTGTGTGAGAGATTTTGTTTGACTGTTTTTCTTCGGAAAATTCTATTTAATTAGCATGAAAATTATTTTGTTAGAGACAGTTAATTAATAAATAGATGTATTGATACATTTTACGCTATTAGGCATATGAATTTAAATTATTAAGGTGCAAAATTAATATATTTCATAATTAAAAAGAAATAAGTTCAGCATTTTTTTGCTCCGAAACGGTTGATTTTCGGACATAGGTTATAATGGACTTTTCTGCTTCGAATAATGCAAGGAATCACCTCTTAAAGTTACGAATATTATTTCCCTAACACCCTGTATGCATCCCGTGGTAGAATGTTCATAAAATCTTAATATAGTCTACCAGTTTTACCAATACAGTCTATTCGTTAGTGATACTAATACACTCTATATCTACTGATAAAACGTTCAATGACTCAGATTGCATTAAAAACGTTATCAAGATTCGTTTTATAATTCATAACCACTTACCTACTGATTCATTGTAATAGCTCACTGGAAATAGACGTTTTGATAAACTTAAACTAGCAGTCTCATGAAAATGCGCATCTACCCTCCGGACATATCGTTGTGCATGAGAACCATACATTCATCCGATTCTAATGCTAATGCAGTGACCGGAATAGTGCCGTGATAGTGCGTAAAATGTCGGGAAGTCCAGGCCCCTCCAAGGGGGGAACAGCCACCGGGGGGCTGCAACCACAGAAGTCAAAGAGGAAGATTTCGTTGCCGTGGTTCCGGCAAAGCTCGATGGCCAAGAATCATCCCATGTTGACCAGGCAGCATACCATCGATACGCCGGGGTCCTTCCAGGCGAGGCTTCTGAGACGGCAGCCCAGTCAATCAGCCATGGTTAATATCATTGTTGGTTTATGATACAGGGTGTTTCCTAATTGAATGTCCATTTTTAAAAGGGATATTTTTAAGGCCATTTTGAAGTTGAAAGTTTACAAAAATAAATCATTGATTACTAACATCTGTATTAGATATCCTAATGAAATTTGGCATACATGTACTATGTATGAAGAGACAGTTTTTAATGTACAGTAGAACGACGATTATCCGAAATAATGTGGACCCAAGTGCTTTCGCATAATCGAGATTTCGGATAAAACGGAAGTAAATATTTAGATTTATAATGCTTTTATTGAAAAAAGTAAATACGGTGTTAAGTGAGTATATACCCATATAAAGTAACGTAAAATATAAACATGTGGATACAAACATACATATTTACGAGTAATTAGCAACAAAGGACGTAATTTTTAACTGTACACGTTTCGCATTGTTCCTATTTTTGGCAGCAATATCCCTCCAACGTTTGATAAGTATCACATCAGCTGCTGTCGCATTTTCTTGTTGTTCGACGTAAGTCAACGCCTTTTGTAGAGCTTCTAATCCCTCAGAATGTGATATTTTGGCAAAGATTTCTCACTTTACACACATTATCACTAGCAGCACGTAAAGCTGTCTCATCGGCATTGTTACAAACAGTTTTTATTAGTTCTGTATCAGTTAATTTTTCCACCAATTCATCACCATTAATCCACTCTCCAACATATTCTTGGGTAAGATTTTCACACCCTGCTATTTTTACGACGAGCTCATGTAAATTTTCGTTGTTATTCTCATAGTCTGCGCAAGGTTCCATTTTTTACTTAATTATTGTCGACCAAGATTTTTGTAAAGTAGATGTTTTTACTTGGCTCCATGATTTTGCTATCCATTATGCCACATTCTTGAGGTCAATCTCTTATAAGCAATCAACTAGGTTACAACCATTATCAACTTGATCTAAAATTTGCTCTAATACGAGTAACAAACGTGTGTACATAATTGCCTTTTCAATTTTCTAAAACTCCTTCATCCACTGGCTGATTTTTTTTATTTTTATACCACACTGGAAGTGCGTTGGGACGGACGTGTTTAAATGCTCTTGGATTAGCTGATTTTCCGATTAACAACAAAGGAAGTTTGTGTGTACCGGCAGCATTGCTACAAGCAATGATAGTCACACGTTCTTTACTGCGTTTGTAACCACTAGCTTTCTTTACTGCGTTTGTAACCAGAAGCTCCAGATTCTTGTTTTGAACTTTTCGCCGGTATCATTTAGTTTAGGCCCGTTTCGTCGCAGTTGTAAATTTGTTCTGGACTTGAACCATACTGCTTTATTAATTCTTTAAAATGTTCTCCAAATTTTAATGCAGCGGGCTTATCGGCAGATAACTTTTCTCCGCACACTTTTAATTCTCGTATACCGTGTCGTTTTTTCCATCTATGCAGCCAACCATCACTGGCTGTAAAGTTATCAGGCGCCTCAATAACTGGCTATTCTTCACTTAAGTTGACTGCCTTTTGCTTTAGAATTGGCCTAGAAATTGATATTCCACGTTCTCGATTCTGTGTAAACCACAGATATAAAGCATCATCCACTTTTTGATATTCCCCTTTTTCATAGTTTTCTGTGACGGCTGCGATGATGTCAGAACACTAGGCCACTTCTCAATTTTCTCGCGGTGCTTTTTTCATTCTGAAATGGTACTCACGCCACAGCCAAATCACTATCTAGACGTCTGATTGCCTCAAGTTTCTGTTCTATGGTAATAACGCATTTACGTTTATTTCCATGCCGCTCCAGCTTAGCGGTTATGAACCTGACTGAAACAAACATACACGCACACATACCAGTGAATTCCGCAAACGCGCTTGGGGAATCACCGGCAGGGAATCTGATGACGAAAACGCCGAAAGGGGAACTACCGGCGACGATCTCGGATTTTCCGAACAACGGTTAAATGATTTTTTTTTTAATTTTCGAAATTTGGCTGAACTCTTGCTCAAAGCTATTAAGAAATGTAGAACTATTCACTACCTTGTGAATCCACAGCTCGTTACTTACGTTTGACGTAAAAGGGGTGTGCAACTTTTTTAAAAATTTCGCAAAAAAAAGTTGCAGAACTATTTTCGCACTCCACTAACAACTTACTGTAAAACTATTCGGAAAATTTTCAGAACTATCAAAAAATAATCTATGGTGCTACAAAAAGGGGTGCCAACTTCCAGCGGGTTTTGGTTTCTTCTTCTTCTTCCTACTTTATTAATAGGCTCATGCCTGCTTTACTTCGGTTTTTAGCCTCAATTGATGTTGTCTGACCATCTGTTCCTCGGTCGTCCCATTGATCTTCTTCCATTTGGCGATTTGTCTCTTGCTATTCGTACTGTCATTCTTTCTATGTGTCGATTCCATTCTATTTTTCTTCTTTTGGTCCACAGGTTTATTTCCTCTATACTACATCTCGCTCGTATTTCCTCACTTCTTACTCTGTCTCTTAGAGTTTGGTTCGTTATTTTTCGTTTTATTAGTTTCTTAATACATATTCAATAAGGTGGTGATGTTCCAATGACAAGCTGTCATCTCATACTTTGTTGTTTTCAATATTTCACAGCAACTGGTTGCTAAACTTTGTCGAATGGCTCTTAAAGCTCATTCGCTATATATGACGGGCTGTTACCCTATAGGTGGAAAATAACGGCTTGTTGATTTGAGAGTTTTGGTGAAATCCACCCTAATTATAATTAACTAATGATTGTGGTATACACTGAGGGCACGCCACTGACTCTTGAAATAAAAATTATGGAAATTCCCAATCGTTTGTAAGTAAATTTGGTCGCTTGATTTCTCAATCCGATGCACGGTTTTTACTATAAAAAATAAGAGATCAAGTCTTCTCATACGTGAATTAAAATTTCAAAAATACACTCCAGAATTTAAGTACTTCGTATTTTAAAAGCTTTTCAGTAAAACATTTAAAAAATTAGGAAAGAAATATTACTTATCATTGTAGTAGGTTGTGTACTTTAAAAACTGCTTCTTCATACATAGTACGAGTACATATCTAAAATGGTATTACATATTAATGATAAATGATTTATTTTTGAAAATTTTACCACCAAAGTTGAGACGTTTAGGACATACATTAATATGTGTTTGTCTTCTTAAAATGGACCCAACAATCGCTCCTTTAAATGTTGACATTCATCTAGGAAACACCCTGTATATTGCATATTAATCTAGTGTATGTTGATTTTGTTATTGCAGTTCTTTCCTTATAGCATTGGTTGACAAATTCCAACACCCTGCGCCACCAACCATTTATGCTTTCAACTATGTACCTGTAGACCTCTTTACGTGCCATTGTTGCCACCTTAAAGACTATGGGATTTCCTTTTTCTTGACGAGAAATTCTGAGAATACGAAATCTTAGGAATAATCACGAGGGAGAATGAGGGATGATCTTTCTTTGGAAGTTTTATTTAAAGTAAAAGAATAAAACATTTTATTGAAAAGGGAAATGGATTCTGCTTTTATTACTTCCGAGGGAGTTACTGCGATCCTATTTGGGAACATGGCTGTGACAAATTGTACGTCAACGTGCAAATACAACATAGGGTTGGGCGTCTTCCCGGAGAATACGTTAATCACTGGTTCGAAATACTAAACGCCATTGAAAATTGTTTATTCTGAACGACATTGTATAATCTGACAAAATTGGACATATTGGTTAAGACTTCACATGACGCTGTCCATACAAAACAATTAAATCACCGGCGACGGACCAGAAAGTTTTGCGAAAGCTTAATCAGCCGGAAAAAAATATATGTTTCATTTCGATAAAATGTTACATGGCATATTCATCACGAAAAACCATGTCAGTCATTTCCATCAGAATGTCTCTTCGCCTGTCGGTATGGATAAGAAAGCTTTGTGGTTTTTGAAACTTTTTTCGGAGGGTGAAAATTGGTGGTATTTTATATTTTCAACACACGGCTCGAATGCAACGAGGGGCTGACCGCTGGCGTGGAATGCTATTCGTCATTATTCGTCAGAGCGGTCCGGTGGACCTTTGCTCTTAGTGTCGTCGGTCTGTTAGTCTGTCAGGTCTGGCTACCCAGATACCAAACATGTTTAAGGGGCGTGGAATGTTTATCGCAGCGTTATCATATGGGCTTAAACTAGTGATTAATTCTATGGGCCTGTTTGACTGACTTGATCCATTTAATTTTTGGTATACTTGTTCTCAGCTTTTTCTCAGAGGGGCTAACTTGTGCCGAACATAGTACTTTATAAACTGATTCGTTGCTTTGGAAATGCAGAGTCAACCTGACGCCATTTTTGAGGAAAACCTTTTGTCAATTGCGATGCCGATTCCGTTATACCAGTTCTGCCATTTTGTTATCAGATTCGTAATAAGCCTTTTGGATAAACTCCCGATATGAACTTTCAAATCAGTTAAGTTTCAGGCTTTTGTAATTTATTTTTTTTTTTGATTGGTTGCAGTTTAAATGACAGGAGCAGAATTAGAATACGAGCCCCTTCCCACTTCAGTTGGCCCACTTCAAGATTTGTACCAAAATATGCCTTTATAAACTAAACATGACGAAACTATTTACTTCTAAAACAATTTATTTTATCAAAAACATTTTAGATACACTCTGGACGCAAAAAATACAGATTTGAAATCACTTAGACCTATAACTAATAGAACATCTGAACAAAAAAATAATGTGCGAATAAATGCGCGAAGATAACAAAGCAACAGTTGAAAGATTACCATTGGGTAACATCACCTTTATTTTTTATTACGGCTGAAATTCTTTGGGGCATAGTGTTAACCAAGTTTTGGCAAAAATTTGATGTAAAACAGTCCCATATTTCTTGAAGCTTTTGTCTCAGTTCGGTAATTGTACGAGCAGGACGTTGTCGTAGAATCTTTTTCATCTCGTGCCACAAAGTTTCAATAGGTGACAGATCTGGACTGCTAGAAACCCATTTCAAAAGTGGTACATTATTTTCTTCCATCCATTTTATAGCCTTTCTTGAGGTATGGCACGCTGCACCATCTTGCTGAAACACAAAATCTTGGCCGAATGTCAAACATTCTTCCATCACTGGTAAATGCGATTCTTCTAAAATTTCCAAATATTTGTTTGTATCCACATTTCTATCAATAAAATGAAGTTTTCCTACTCCTTTTTATGACATACTGCCCTAGACCATAATGGAAATTTCACTTTTCTCTTCAGACAGTCAACATGGAATGTTTCATTTTTTTTGCGAATAACTCTACTGCGACTGCCACCAACACAAACTTCGAATCGGGCCTCATCACTCCATTGTATTGCACACCATTGTTGAGGTGTCCATTGTCTATGTTCTTTAGCCCATCTAAGCCGATTTTTCTTTTGCAGTGGAGTTAATAGTGGTTTTTCTTTGGCCTATAAACAAGTTGTGCAACTTTAGGGTTTTTACTTCACTTTTTTTATAAGAAAACTTACATTTCTAGTGCTAAATCCCAGTTTGTGGGCCTCTCTATGAGTTGTGGACCTCGAAATTCTCCTTCCAACAGCGTCACTCCACAGAGCACTTAATTGTAAATAATTGGCATGCCTGTTTTTCACGATTATTCTTCTTAATGGTCTTCGGTCGGCATTTGTGATATTACTTTTTTTTACATATCGTGGCTTAATATTAACTGAACCAGTTACGTTATATCTTCTAACATTATTTCTCACACTGTACCGCGATAAGTCTAACAAAGTTGCAATTTCTGAGTTTGATTTCCCAGAATTAAAAAAATTATCAGTAACCGAATGTTCTTACTAATAACCTTTCCTCTACCCATTTTGAAAACCTTAACTACCCAAAACTATTTTAAACGTATTCTGACAGCTGTGATTAATAAAAACAATTGTCACGGCTTTTGTTTTTCACTGCCATCTATGCGTTATAGACTTATTTTGCATTGAAATGAAAATAGGTTGATATGCTGTAATTGCAACATGTGTTAATTTTATGCTGCAAATTTGATTAGGGAGTGATAAAGTTGGTGTTTTCTACTATATATTATCAAAATATTCATTGTTAATATTTTAAACCTATAACACCCTGCTACAATTTTATTATTTGTGTTTGATAAGAAAAAAAACTAAGATTTCAATAGTTGGGCCAACTGAAGTGGGAAGGGGCTCGTACTCCACTTTATTAAAATTTGACTACGTTCTCCAAAAATATGATTTTTCATCAGCGAGTCCTCAACTAGTTACTATGTTGTCAAAATTTCATTTGTTGTTATTCAAGACTTCTCTAAGAAAAACTGATTTGGGAGCCTGTAGCTCCGGAAAATTTTAAGAAGATAGTTTAAAGGAATGAATTTTTGTGGAACCTTTTCAAAACACCCTCCACAATCACTCTACCGCTTATCTACCTCGATTGGTTTTATCGGTAATATACCAAACTCTAAATCCCTGAAAATCCAACCTTAATTGTTATGAACTTTCACTATTGCCTTTTCACCTTTATCGAAAGTGAAGGATCTAATGTAAAGGTACAAAGCTCAATTTATTAATGAACTTTTAATTACTTTCTTATAATTGGGGTGCTCGATCCCGGATAGGGTTAAATATCAGAGGATTTGCCTGCCGCTGTTACAGTCCTAATTAAATTAATTGATTCTTTTTCAGCAAAGGATATTCAGTCCGAGTTTTGTCTGCGATTTTGGCCAGTTTCTGTTAAAAAACAGAGTGTCGGTATCGGCAGAATATCCTCCGACACTGCAACAGAAGCCTAAACTAACTTTCTGGTGCCGTCGGGCAAATTTATTCAGACCAAAAGTTAAAATGTGCTAGAGAAAAATGCTGAAAAACTGTTTCATATGTGCATATAATATCAAACTGTGTTCAATTACGATTATTAAATTACGTTCTAAAGACCAGTTGCACTAACATTGAATGGTTTTTTAAGACAAGCTAAATTTCCTAAAAAATGTCGTAGTTGCTAATCTCTAAGAAATCATTTTTGTTTTGGGTCTTTGAATAACTCTTATAGAAAACCACTATTTATTAGTTTATGGATACCCAAATCATCGTTTAAAATATCATCATGACCATTAGTATTCATTTGTAAAGACTAAAATTGAACTAGACAATTTTTAAGCTGCAAAAATTGATCGTTTAAGTAAAACACAGTTTACAATATTTTAAAGTACTTCTGTTATAGAAATCTTCAAATTAAACTAGGTTTCCGTCTAAACTAATGTTAAATAGTATGGGAGGAACAGGTCATAAGTTGTTATTTTTGTTCCATTGTTTGTTTTTTACAAAATGTTGGACATAGAAGTCATTATTTATTTTGTATTTTAAGAGACAAATGTTTTAGTGTGCCTTGCTTAAATCTTAATAATATTTGATAAAGACTGATTATTACATATTAGATAGTTTTTTTTACTTTAATAATAAACTGCCTTTATTACCAATATTAATTTATAAAGACTTTGTTTTTTCTTGGAGATAGACTACTCTCACTATCTTACGAGTACCTCCCAACCTGCCATATCACAGTCAGTTGGAAGTTTCAGTTTTGGCAGAAACTACAAATGGACCGAAATTTCGGTGTTTCACAACTTATCCGACAAATTTTATCCACATATGAACAGTTACGAAAGAAGTTGATTTCTTAAAAAAAAAATAAAAGTCCTACAGAAATTAAGCTATAAACCTGAGTTTCAATAATAAATTGAAAAATAAACATATGTATTTTGAGTTCATCGTCGTGATATCGTGATATTAGAACACACATCAATAATTTATTGCAGCAAATGTTGTACCAAACAACTGACGAAAACAAAATATCAGGAATTTTTTGTTTTTTTCATACTGATAAGAACGTGTAAATAAGATTTAATCTGTACCGTGGGTGATATGAATGAAGAAAGGTCGATTTTTGTGAAGTTAAATAAGAAAGTATTTTACGAGTTTATGTTTTTAGTTATTCATTGATAAAAATGGCACATGTGCACACTAATGAGGAGTTAGTGGACATTGTTTTAGTGTACGGAGAAGCAGGGCAAAATTCGCGATCGTATGCACACCGATTTCCGAATAGGCACATGCCACATCACGAAACATTTAGTTCAATTGTTTTACGTGCACGTGCTAGTGGAGATTTGCGCCCCAGACGTGGAGTGGATGGGGGTCGGGTTCGCCCACAACACGTTTTAAATGCTGAAGACGGAATTTTGGATATTGTGGAAGAAAATCCGGGAATAAGCACAAGCCCAACAGGTCCCAGAAGTGTCACATGCAACAGCGTGATGCATATTACATCAGGCCCAACTGTACCCTTATCACATCCAGAGAGTCCAGGCGTTGCTACCTTCAGACTATTCCCTAAGAGTAAGATTTTGTGAGTGGTTGTTGCAAGAAAATGCTCGAAATCCCAGTTTTACAGCTGATATTTTGGCCACCGATGGAGCTATTTTTACTCGTAATGGAGTAACCAATCTTCATAATACAAACGTTTGGTCCTTTGAGTATCCTCACGCAGTGGTCCAGACACACTTCCAACATCGTTTTTCTTTAAACGTGTGGGCAGGTATTGTCGATGAACATCTAGTTGGACAGTTTATATTGCCAGATCGGATGGATGGTCACCAGTATCTGGAATTTCTTCGGAATGATTTGCCGATCCTTCTTGAAGATGTGCCATTGGCGGTCCGAACATTAATGTGGTTTCTGCATTTTCGTTTAGAAGTTCGTGATTTTTTGAATCAGGTATACCAGATACGCTGGATCGGAAAGGGTGGACCAATTCCATGGCCTCCACGGTCTACGGATCCTCTGGACTTTTTTTTATGGGGATACTTGAAAAACGAGATATGTATACCATACTCCAGTTCAGAATTGCGTGACGGAATCACAGTGGCTGCCGATAGTTTGAGCCTTCAGGCACAGCAGGAAGGAGGTGTATTTGAATTAGTGCGCCGAAATTGGATTAGACGCGCACAAGCTTGCATTGCAGTCATTGGAAACAATTTTGAACAGCTTTTATAAGTGAACTGTTAAACTGTATTATTTTATTATCTCGATTTCTGTAGGAATTTATTATTTTTTTTTTTTGATAAATCAACTTCTTTCGTAACAGGATAAGTTGTGAAACACCCAGTATTTAATACCATAGTCAGTAAACTTTGATTTTGTCAATTTTAAGTGGTTAAGTTAAATATAACGAGTTTAATAGATAAATATTACACAATTTAGGAAACGTCTTATATCTTTGGTTTGCTTCATAGAAGCGAACACTGTCACCCAAGAGATGCCGGGAAACCTTAGTTTCCTGCTGCTGACGTAGGGGTCGTTAGTACCGCAATTGGCCTCATAGTGTCACCTTTGATTTTTCACATTAAAGTATAGCAAATTAATTTCTTGCTTATTCCTCGACGGATAACACCTCGGAATATTGTCGTACATTTTGCTCTTGATGCCCTACAATAAGAGTCAATGGGTATCGAATCTCGTGATCGCGGCGGTCATGCAATATCACCAAAGTAAATAATCGCATCATTTTCTTTGAAATCACGATAGAAGTAACG
This sequence comes from Acanthoscelides obtectus, assembly GCA_963669975.1. Taxonomy (NCBI): domain Eukaryota; kingdom Metazoa; phylum Arthropoda; class Insecta; order Coleoptera; family Chrysomelidae; genus Acanthoscelides; species Acanthoscelides obtectus. The sequence continues at coordinate 60,161,753 of CAVLJG010000009.1, read as the reverse complement.
AAAAGTGATGCATTTTGACAAATTATTATATACCTCAGTTTAGACAACAGTTCGTGGACGTAGTTTAAGCAAGTTGGAACCGTTTGCTACATTGCAAGGGGACCATAAATAATTTTTTGTGCTGCTTCCATAAAAGTTAATGTCTCGTTTTGGTGATATTACATGGTATCACCAGAGATGACCCCCGTGGATGTTTTATCTTGAGGTCATATCAAGAGCAAAATGCAAATTAATACTATGAAGAACATCGCTAATTTGTTGAAATATACGTCGCGAAGTAAGCAAAATTGAACCAGCTATGCCACACTGTGATTATATTTTTGATTTAATTGGGAGATTCTAAATGTTCTAGCGGATGCCCTCTAGAACCCATAGGTGTGTATTCCTTCTTTAAAAATCCAAACAGATTGTAGTTTGATTATTTAGTGAAACCCTATCATCATATGATCGAATAGATTCGTAACGCGTTTCATTTGCATCGTTTTCAAGCAGACTGGTATTGTAGTCCAGGTAGGATCTTCGCATTTGCTGGGCAAAATAATCCGTAATTAATACGAAAAGTATCCCTCTTAACAAATCTGCGTGTTTCCAGGTCCAAAATGCGCTAAAAAATGTTTAATTTTTTTAAACAAATTCCAAAAGTTATTTTTTTTCCTGCTCCATTATAAGTATTTATAGGTTTCTTAGGACATTCTGAACAAAAAGGTGCTTCAGAATTTGTCTCTAAAGTTGACAGTTTTCGAGATATAACCGAATTAATATTTCATAGAGTGTATGTCAATTTCGACACCGAAAAACAATATTCTTAAAAGTATTATTTTTGTTCATAATGTCATAAAACCCAATGATACTTTGAACGGCGCGAAAAACTAATTTTTGGAGTTTATTTGAAGAAATTGCCTAAAGAATTTTTTTTCGAATTTTATTATGCAAAAAATCCGATCAGAATATTATTCCGACCAGATGCGAGGACACTACCTGGACTACTTATTGTTAATTGAGAAAATCTCCAGAAGAATACCTAGATGGTAGTATTGAAATTCCGCGTTTGGTATAATAGCATTTAAGCTAGAAACGAAACGATCGTAAATAATGTCCAAGTAAAATTTATAATCCATTAAAATCCACAAATCTGTACACATAGATGCTTAGGTCAGAGTTAAAACGGGGTAATTATAAATCGAGCCACAGTTCCGCTAACTTTGATGCGTAGGTTTATTTTTGATGTATAGATAACCGAAAATTGTCCAAGAAAAATACAGATTCATGAAGATAATATTTATCGTACTATTAATATCGATATAGGCATGCAACGTTTATCTCAGCAAATAACAACATGTTGGTTAATGAAGCCAAAAAGGAAACGGTTCTAAAACTGCATATACGATGGATTTTATTTCACGGATATCACAAAATTACTGGGAACATACTATTTTTATTTTCATAATGCAATCGCTGACGCTGTAGTTCATAATGTCATGAACCACAAGACGACTAGACGTGGGTTCAACATTTGTTCACTCTTATTTCGTAGTGATTAGCAGTATTGGGCTTGCAACAACTTTCTGATTAAAGTTGAAACATGTTGGGCTTTTAACAGAATCTTTGGCCGAAACCGAAGCCAGATCTTTGTTTGATAAAGAATATGGGTTATGTTATAAGAATAATAACGAACGTTTGGGTTCTGGGTTCTGCTCCTTTAACACCAGAAATCTTTTCTTGCCGTCACATTTAACGTCAGACATCCGGGGACGATAACTCCGCATAGGTATATTTTGGACCTTGTTACTGAATTTACTAAAACTTTATCTGTTCCGAATAAAAAACCTGATCATCGTAGAGTTTTGGATGAAGCCGCTCAAGTTGAAGATTTCGGTCATTTTGAAATAAATCCTACGCAAAATTGTTGCTCCGACTGGTATTTCATTAGGCTCTGTACACAAAGTTATAAATTTCATCCATTCAAAATGAAAATATTGCAAAAGTTAACCGCATATGATTTCGATAGGCGAGTTTAGTTTTGTGAATTATTATACCATTCATGTAAAGAATATCTGCTTCAATGATGAGTGCATATTTTATCTGAATGGATTTGTTATTAAGCATAACTGCAGGTATTGGAGCATTGAAAATCCTCGTGCTTTTATAGAATTGCATACCCAGTACCCCCAAAAAATTAATGTATGGGCAGGCATTTAAGGAAACAAAGTGATTGGGTCATTGTTTATTATTGGAAATTTGAATCGAGACATTTATTTGGATATGTTGGAAAATACCATCAATCCTCTTATCACTGAGACTATTAAAAACCAAATCGAAGAGGATGGAAACTATATACTGGGTACGCCATCTATTACTTTTGTTTACCTATAAGTTTATGTGTTACCATGTGAGTCAAAAGTCTTGTGGTATGCATAAATGAACTGTCAAAGGTATGCCATATTTAGCAGATTTATAGTCATGGATTCGTTTACAACCCAACAACGCATTTTGGTTATCCAAACTTATTACGAAAACGGTCGAAATATAAGAAATACTTTTATCAAACTTCGCACTAGTTTTGGCCGACATGGACTCCCTACAGAGCCTGGAATTCGTTGGATTGTTAATCATTTTGAGGAAACTGGTTCAGCTGAAGGTCATAGACCATACCAACATGCTCGTCCAGCTCGTACTCGTGAAAACATAGCCGCAGTGAGTGAAAGTGTGCAAGAAGACCCAACCACCTCGACTAGGCACCGTTCGCAGCAATTGGGAATTAGTGAGACCACTTTACGCCGGATTTTACACATTGATTTACACCTCCATCCATACAAAATCCAACTAACACAAGAATTGAAGCCGGCAGACCATCAACAGCGGCGTGTTTTTGTTAATTGCATGCTGGAAAGAGAAGACGGATTTTCGGCCAAAGTGCTCTTTTCTGATGAGGCTTATTTTCACCTCAATGGGTACGTAAATAAGCAAAATTACAGATTCTGGGGGGCTGAAAATCCACACCAATATCATGAACAACGTCTACATCCTGCAAAAGTGACTGTTTGGTGCGGATTATGGGCTGGTGGCATCGTTGGACCATTCTTCTTTGAAGATGCCGAAGAAAAGACCATTACCGTCAATGGGGAACGTTATCGCGGCATGTTAACAGACTTTTTATGGCCACAATTGTATCGTATTGGTGCCGACGATCTTTGGCTTCATCAAGACGGAGCAACGGCTCACACATCTCGCCAAACAATCGCCTTATTGCACACGAAATTTCAAGACCGCATTTTCACGAAATTCAGATGTCAGTTGGCCCCCGAGATCGTGCGATTTAACACCTCTTGACTATTTTCTTTGGAGATTTTTGAAAGGAAAAGTGTATTCGAATGGTCCCCGGACAATTCAAGACCTAAAGCGCAATGTTCGGACTGAAATTGCGGCCATAGACCCGATTATTCTGGGAAAAGTCATTGAAAATTTTGATGTTCGGGTGTTGGCCTGTAAACAAAGCCACGGTGGTCACATGACTGATGTTATTTTTCATACATAAATGGCATAAACCAACCTTCATTTATCAATAAAAAAATTTGATCCGGTTCGGCAATGGCTAGACAACGAGTTTTCAGATAAATGGATAGAGAGAAGTGGGCCTATAGAATGTCCTGCTAGATCTTCTGATTTGACGTCATTAGACTTTTTTCTATGGGGCTATTTGAAATCTATTGTGTTTACTCCCCAACCTGAAAGTTTGGATAAACTTCGTCAACACATCATCGAAATCTCCCATGATACCCCACATGTTTTTGAAAATGTCCGTCAGGAATTTCAACATCGCCTGTATCATTGTTTGGCCAATAACGCGCAACATACTGAACACTTGTTGAAATAAAAAGTGATATTTTCGTGTGTTTTTGTTTTATATCTGAACAAAGTAAGATAGATATTTTTCTAATTTTCTTGAAAATGATGACCGATTTAAAAAAATCAAAGGTTTAAATAAAGTACTTCGAAAGACCTTTCAAGCAAGCTATTACTCTATACCCCTTGTCATTTAAAATGTTTAAGGGTATGACCCTGGGGGGGCAGAGGGTGAAAGGAGGTGAAGTAGTTTTTGGTTAAAAAGTTGACCCCGTGACACATCTTCTGACGTGTCTCGCCGTTTTTTCTTTTAATCAGTGGTTTTCGATAAATCCGTGGTAGGAAGCTTTCAAATGGACACCCTGGATAAATATACTGCTCTGTAATAAATGCGACTACTTTGTTAATATAATTACAGCTAAAAAAAATAACTTCATTTGAAATTGGAATTTCAACAACACACATCACAGAGCTTTTAATGAAACATTTTCAGTGCGATAGTGTCAATTTTTAAGTATGCCATCTGCATTTGTACCCTCTCATTATGCGATGCCTTCGCAAATCTACTCGTGAGTACAGATTTTTTTAAATCTTCGGCCTTCTGCAAAACCTTCGGCCTACGGTCAAACCTTTAGCATTTTTTGGCCGAAGGATGTGTGACGTTATGTTGCCAGATGCTGCTCTGATTTATCAGTCAATGAAATTTCCGTCCAGTCGATGGTCCAGTTTAAAAAATTTGCATTTTGTTACTTGAAGATGTGCTACGAAACAACTTGAAAGCACATCTAGATGAACTAGTCTATAGAATATGTATCCGTTAACTTGAATGACGGTCTATTGATTGATTTTACGGAACGAATTTCACCTACTCGTATTCCTCACAGTTTTCTAAACCTGAGTACACTTTTCAGAGAATCTAGAAAGGTAACTCTTTTTTTGAAACCCCTGTTTAATATCCTGCCTTTCAATTTAATCGTCGTTTTGAAAAATCGTCCATCAAAAATATCTGCCTATGAAGTGTTTGCGTTAAAAAAAAGGTTATCAATTTCGGGATGGAATATTGTTTTGGAAATAGGTCAGCGTCGCGCTATCATCGTATAAACGTGTATTTACACTAACAAAAGACCTGCCCAATGCCAGAATGCCAGACCGTCCATATGTCCATCAATATGGGGAGCGTACTGTGGCCAGCTTAGTTTACATACTACGAAAAGTAGGGTCACCCGCGGAAATAATCTTTCACTTGCAGCCACTATGCGTGGATCATTATACATACAATAAAATGGTTACGTTCATTTTGAAAGTGAAGTGAACCAGTCCAAAGAGAAACCGCGTTCGGTTATCTGATGACGAAATTTTGATCACGTGACCAAGATGTGTCGGATTACTCCGGAATAATAGAACGTTTAAGATTAGGACGCGTATATCGAACATATTTTTAAAGAATGTGTACGTTCATTGAGGCGCATGTTGAAGAATTTTTCTATAATTCTAAGTTTTAAACAAATATACTGGGAATCTATGATGTATGAAATATGCTTAATTAGTGCGTAAAACTGGCGGGGTTGGAATACCTCCCAGGACTTGAGGGGCTTTTTTTCACTGTTAAATTCTGTGACCAGAATTGTCAATTTCCTCACGACCGGAGGACGGACGTACGAATACGAAGAAGCTGTGACCCTGGTATTAGTACTCTGTATACTTTAACCGCAGAGACACATTTATTGATTTCACTCTGAATTATTGAACGATGCAATTAAGACTACCATGAAAATTACATGCGTTAAGTCTGATTATAGGGGTACCGAAATAACCACTACCTATTCTATTTTTTCAGAATGTTGTAATATTGAATCATGACCATTTTTGTGCTGCAAAATGACTTACACTTACTGAACCCCGTAAGTAAATACCATTTGACGAGATAAATTGGAAATGGAAGCTGTTCGCAATATCAAAAGCTAGTACGACTTGAGGGTTAAGCAATCAATCCCGCCAAACAGAGTCGAACTTTGCACCCAAGTTCACCAAGTAGTTTACACCGAAGCAGCCGTGCAGACAGAAGCCTAAATACCAGGATACCGCGTCTGCTATGAGGAGCTTAAAGAACCTTTGTTAATCCCATTTTTGAACTGCCTAAAGTTAATAGAACTGGGAAAAGCCTTCCCATGTAGATTATTCCACAATCTCGATACCACAGTGACAACGGAGCGGTTGTATCGGCCAGTTCTGGATGTACGAAGTTCGACACCCCAAACATGTGAGCAATGCTCGAGGCTAGGTCATATCTGGGAATTGAACAGAGTGAGAATATCATGTGGAGAAAATTACTTCTTAGCACTAAACAAATAGCTATTGACGAGATGTGTTCGTGCCAGATCAAGTCCTCGGTGATGTGGATTCCAACCAGCCGAAATGAACTGCTGTTTGGTAGGCCATCCATCGAAACCGGATGAGCGCTAGGACGCTTCTTGTTTGTCAAGGTACAATACTGCGTTTTGGAGGCTTTAAACAAGATTGTTGCGTTCCCAAGCAGTGATAGCCTCCAGGTTTTTTGTCAGGGAGGAAGTCGCTGCTAGTCTCTGTTTTCTCCAGCTCACCGGCGAAGATCGGCTTGTCGCTCTAAATTGTTGCATGAAGGGTGCTATCACCTGCAAAGATGTGGATTGGATTGATCGTACAGGAAAGAAGGTCGTTGGTATGTAAGAGCAACAATGTCGGAGTCAAGACCAGTTCCTGCGGAACACCCGCGTTGACGTTATGGGATGAAGATTAGAACCTGTCAATTACGACGGATATCTTGCGGCCTTAGAGAAATTCAGCGACTCATCTGCAAAGCTTCTCTGGGAAGACTTGTGATGGAAGTTTGCATAGGAGCGCAGCATCCACAGCTGATTGAATGCTTTAGTGATATCAAGAACAACGACGTGAGCTTCATCATAGAACTCTTCAATTGCATGATGTAAGGCCAAGAGGTCTCCTGGGAATCGCGGGTGCCGGAAACCATGCTGCCTGTCGCTAATCAAGCCGTGAGATTTGAAGTACTCCAGAAGTTAGCAACCGTCAAATATCAGTCCGTTAAGGGATTGGACTTTTACGACAACAAAAAAGCTTCTGGTCCCAAAAGATCTGAAATGTTGAAGAGGCGTGCTCCGAAACTTGCTCCTCTTCTACCACGTTTTTACTTTACACTGGCGAGGAAGTATTGTAATTTCAAAAATGAGTATTGAAGTACTCCAGACGCCCCTGATTTGTGCACCTTTCACATAGGTGCCATTGATGACAAAGGTGCCACATATCATGAAGAAAGCAACTGTTAAACATCAGTGTGTACTTGTTGAGCGAACCAGTTGGGCCAATCTCGATTCATATTTCATTCTTCCTCTTAAAGTTTTCATATTTACTTTACTTCCCCAAAACAAAATAGTTACGAACAGTAGGCTCACATACCTTTCCTTGACGCGTTACGAACATTGCTGCACCAAAAAATATTAGTGACCTTATTAAAAAGGAGAAATGATCCGGGATTTAAAAACGGGGCATATACGTCTGTTACTTAAAGAGCAATGGTATTTTGTGTTATCTAGGGTAGAAATACCAAATGTTTTCTGCCAAGCCTATTGACTAAAAATAAATTATTCTAAACCACCCATTTTTTTCAGACGGGTGTCCAATCGGAGATGACATGGGTAGTAAGCGACTATACGGCCAGCGGCGTCTCGGAACTTTCTGTCACGAAAGGCCAGCAGGTGGAAGTAGTCGAAGTGTGTCTCAGCCGGCCGGACTACTGCCTGGTGCGCATGCCCGCGCGCGAGCAGGCTACCGTGACGACATCTGGTGGCGATACAGTGCAACCGCAACCGCTCGAGGGTCTTGTGCCACTGGCGGTGCTGAAGCAGCCGCCGCAACCGCAGCAAAGGGGTTCGCCGCAACGGACCGCCAGGGGGCAGCAAGCACAGTTGGAGCAGGATCAAATAACCGGTGAGTTTCTTGGTGTGGGGCTTTAAATAAACTGCGAAAATGAACTTTCAAACTGGAAATTGCGTAGTGATACAGAATTTGTGTTACATATTCTGCTCAAGCTTAAGTTTAAGCTTCCTCTATACTCATCGTTATCTGTCAAAGCAGTCCGTAGGATCTTTTCCTTTGTATCAAAGTACGTCGTCGGTCTAGTTAATATTATATCGGTGTGGTTACCTATACATCAAACAAGATTAAACAGAGAAATGCAAAGAGGAAATACTGCAATTAGGCAACACTGCAGTTTCTTTCGAAGGGGCCATTACAAAGTACGAATTTTAAAGAAACGTAAGTCCAAAATTGAAAGAACCGTGTTTTCATAAGCAATCTTCTGTCACATATCTAACTGTCAATAGCTGTTGGAATAAAGATGGCGGAGAAGAGTGCCTGTCTCTTTTGGTACTTGGGATCTTTCTTCTGCTGTGCGTGCTCCATGCTAAAGCAAACGCGCGTAGCTTGAATCGTCATTAGGTTTTCAATGGTTTCCCAATTTTTTCTTGATTTTTCGTTCCGTAAGAACCTCCTATACAGCATTAGAAAACTTGAAAAAAAAAGATGAATGAAATCGGTAAAGTCGTTCTCAAGTTATGGCGTGACCACGCTAAATAGGGATTAATATAATATTATTACGCTTACCTTTACGGTTATGTTGTGTTTAAATTCATTTATTAACTGTATTTAACTGTTTTAAGCAAAAATTGTTATGAAAAATGTTTCCCACTCACAAGAATTAAATTCTTCTGTGGGATTATTTGCGTATATATGCATATTTATTTTTAATAAACTGTAATACTTTATACGTGAATAAGCTTATATTATTATTATTATTTATATATAGATGCAGCCTGAACGATAATAATTCTTTACGCGTAATGTTACGTCCACTGACATGAAAGAATAATAAATAAATAATCGTACGGACCATAGTAAATCCTGATCGTGTGACATTCGATTTACCGTTTCCGAGATCCTAGCGAAGAGGTTCGACTTTGAAAAGCGCGCTATATAATGATTCAGCTTGTAGAGAACCCCGTACAGGGATAGTTTTTATTTTCTATATAAAATATTCTCTCCATTCAATTTTTCCCAAGCTGGAGACAGGGGGGCAGCTGCCCCCTTGCCCCTCGCCCGGAATACGCCCATGCTTTACGCGTGGCTCACAACATATTTTGAAAAGGTGTAAAACTTATAGAAGCTTCCGTAAATTTTGAAAAATTCTCATAATAAACACAAGCAGCGACAACTGCGGTGAGCCATCTGTTCGAGAACGATCTCGATTACTTTGAACGGAATAAATACGCAAGGCGCGGCGACAGTGCGCTCAGTTCATGTCCAGCGGTTGGGTTAAAGTTAGCCTGCAATTAAAAACATTATGAGCAGTAGTAAGATGAAGACATACCATTTCCATTCGGAATGGGAAGAACAATATTTCTTTACAGAGGTTAAAGGTAAAAATATATGTTTGTTATGTAATACATCTGCTTCCGTTGCTAAAAAAGAGAATATCGAGAGGCACTATTAAACTGTACATTCGAATTTTGAAAAATCATTCCCATTACGTTTTGCAACCAGAACGGAAAAACTGAAACATTTAAAAAATCAGTTAATTGGACAACAGCCAATGTTTTTAAAAACAATTGACAAAAGTAAGGCTGCAACTGAAGCATCATACCGGGTGTCCTAATAATTACACAAAAGAAGCAACCTTATGCTGGTGGGAAAATGATAAAACAGGCGTGTTTAGAAGCTGAAGATTCATTGTTAGCCAACTTTCTGCTAATACAATGATGAGGCGAGTAGAAGAAATGAGCAGTGATATAGTCTTACAGTTATGACTTCGATAACTGTGCTTATTTTTCACTGCAGCTGGATGAATTCTCAGATGCCATTGACACCTGTCAGATGGCGGTGTTCGTCAGGATGGTTTTTAGTGATCTGACGATTAAAGAAGTTTATTCCACTAAAAAGACAGACCACAGGGCAGGACTAGTTTTCTTCTTTTAAAAATATTATTTCTTCTGAGAACATTCTGATATCGAAAATGGTAGGCTTGACAACCGATGGCGCTCCAGCTATGGCGGGTCGTGATACGGATCTCGTGGGGTTATGTCGTAAAGATGAAAGTTTTCCGCAATTTCTGTGTTACCACTGCATTATCCATCAGCTAGCATTATGTGGACATTTTCTAAACTGCGTTATGAAACTGGTAGTAAAAATTGTGAACAAGATTAGATCTTAAGCGTTACAAAGAAAATTAATCAAAACCTTGAAATTGACAGTCAATACGTTTTAATGATATCATATCTGCCATTCAATTTTTCAAACAACGTGTTGAACCGATTCCGGAACTGGAAAATTCAATCTGGCTTAGATATTTTGGTATTCTTGTGGATATTTCAGAAACGATTTCTGATATAAAAGCGTTTATCAAAAAGCTTGAGCTTTGGGAACAAAACTTAATCTATGGCGATACCAGGAGTTGACAGTAAATATCATGTAAAAATAATCTCTAACTTGAATGATAACTTCAAAAATCGTTTCAATGATTTCAACGAAATTGCTATAGTTTCACCTTCAGGGAAATTGATATCACAGTTTGTGACTTCTGTTACGCAGAATTTTAGCGAAGACATCGCTGTGACAGAAATGGAAGTGATTACGATTCAAAATGATTTAGCTTTAAAATCATTAGTCTCAAATACAAAATGTAGCTGGCCTTCAGTAAGTAAAGATAAATATTCCGTTTTATGTCGTGTTGCCTTGAAAATGAAAGCGTTATTTAGTTCAACCTATTAGTGTGAATCTTTTTTTTCAAATATGAAGTTTATTAAAAACAAATACCGTAATCGACTCACAGATGAACATTTGGATAATTAAATTAAAAAAAATGTCAGTGAGTCTGAGTGTCACGCTTCTGATTGAACACGCATTTTTTATCTGGACATGTTTTTGTTTAAAATAGTGCGTTGATTTTTTTATTTTTTTTAGTTACCTTTATTAAATCGTATGTGACATGCCATTGTAGTTGACAAAAATGTTTGTTACGATTGTTACGATTGGTAGGAATGGATGTACATAGTTATGCAGTATGTATTAGTTATTAGTTTATTTAAGTTTCTGAGTGTGTATTATTATTAGTAAAATGAACACATGCATGTCGCATACAACTGTGTATTATTCCATTTAAGTTGGCTTACATTGCTTACGACTAGGGGTAGCTCACTGTTTATTCCCAAATTATCAAAGTAGCTCAATACACTAAAAAGGTTGGCGACCACTGCTGTCTGCTCATTCAAATCGCTCTGACACTCCAGCTGTGTAATACCAGCGGTCTGTACTGCATATCTAATTCATCCGATAACCTCATTTCAAATTTGTTTAAACAGTGAACTGAGTATTTTAATTTTGTGACGTAAGGTGTTGGTATAACAGTATGTTTGTGGACACACAGTAGCAGATAGAAGGGCGAGGTATGGCATCATGTATATCGTGTAGTCGGGACGGGTCAAGGTCGTCCGTAGCCGTCGACGCTGCCGCTAACGCCCGACGTTGCCGCTCGACGTTCAACGCTTGCCGCCCGTTACCGACACCAAGCTGCTGCCCTAAACGCGTGCCTTTTTTAACCGTTCGTTCGTAGGTTTGCCGCTCCCGGTGTCCCGATGCTACTCACTCACATCACCGCATATATAATACTACATAGCAACGGAACCTGTACGGTCATTTCTTGAATTTGCTGGCCCTGTGCTTGTGCGCGATAGAAATCTCCTTGTAGTCTAATCATATTAGCAAATTTCCCCGAAATAAGTCTGGTTTTATTGGTGCAAGTTGTTCATATTTAAAACATGGACGCATAAAATGGGTACACCAATTTTTGTGGGAAAACTTTTTATTCGACAACAAAGAATGAGAATACGAGTTTTTTGGGATTCAATCGAAAGTGTTGATAGGAACGAAAAGCCTTTCAAATAGGATATTTAGGTATTTATGAGACCTACAAAATGAGACCATACGTAAAAAGATCCGACTAATTTCTCGCAACTACTTGAAATTCTTCAAATCCGTCGGATTCATACTTCTAAACAATAACAACAAAATTAGAGTATATTGATCAAGTGGTTTTTAAGAATTTCTGATTGTTTATCCCAAAACACCTGTTTTCCATCCATCACTACTAGTTTATTGAGCAAAATACACGTGTTTACCTTGCCGATATGAGTCAAAAACCATTCCGAAAGATAAACTGTTTATGCGAAAAACAAAGGTTACGTTTTTTCTTCTAAACAAATTCAAACATTTCGTCTTTATGGGTAATTGAACAAATGCGCTACGATATTCAAAAAACATACGTTACTATACACATTTTAAAACAAAGTGGATGTGTCTATCATCTTTTGTTGTGTATTACCCACAAATACCAAATGTTTGAATTTGTTTAGAAGAAAAAACGTAACCCATTACTTTTTGCATAAAAATAACATTTATCTTCCGGAATGGTTTGCGACTAATATCGGCAAGGTAACCTAGTGCATTTTGCTACAAAATGCCCTTTGAACTAACCCTGTATATTGCTCAATAAACTAGTAGTGATGGCCGGAAAACAGGTGTTTTGGGATAAACAATTAGAAATTCTCAAAAAGTACCTGACCAATCTACTCCAATTTTGTTGTGGTTATTTAGAAATATGAATCCTACGAATTTGAAGAATTTCAGATATCTACGAGAAACCATCGTCGCATTACCAACAAGTTCCAAAACCTGTAGTTTGCCTCGTTTTTTGCCCATAACTTGTTTGCTATTTGTCGGATCTTTTTACGTGTAGTCTCATTTTGTAGGTCTCACAAATGTCTAAAAATCTTATATGAAGAGTTTTATACGTTCCTGCCAACACTTTTGATTGCATCCCAAAAAACACGTTTTCTCATTCTTTGATGTCGAATAAAAAGTTTTCCCACAAAAATTGGTGTACCCACTTTACAATTATTTCGCAAATCAAATATGATTAGACTATTCCCAACTAACAATTATCACTCCTATTACAGTTGGAAGGATGATTATACAGCTCTTAGAACAGCTTTACAAGCGAAATGGGCACACCTAAAATAGCACACTTCAGTCATTTAAGAGGTTGTATAAGGGCTGCAGGTAACAGTTATACAAAAAAAGTGTAAACCTCTTGCAGCCGCTATAGAACATTTGCGTCGGTACAAGATTGAGTTTTTGTCAACTATACAACAACTATTCTGTTACGTGATTCTACTTTATTGCAACCAAACTATTTCTTATGTATTGTATAGACGAAGTGAAGAATATATAACTAACACATTACAGTCATCTTGTTTACTTACATATCGGCCATTGTGAATTTCATACACAGGTATATAATAAACTTCTACACTGTGATATAGGGCTATTGAATTACTTGCACAGCACATTTTATTGTGATTATCGTGCAAAGTAGTTACGCAATTTCTACGGGCTTCGTATTTGATTCATATTTTGATAATGATCAAAAGTATGTCTAGATTTTTAAGATGGAAAACTGAACTTATCTGCGTTAAATCTTCCACAAATCCTATATTTAGACACAATTACACTAATGTTTATCACTTTATATCTGTAATTTCGAACTGAAACATAATTATTTAATATTAAATAGAGTAATACATGTTTGCCCAATATGGCGGGTGGTTGTGTAGAATCATGGCATCGTGCGTGTTGTCTTTAGTTTATTAGAATATTTTGGTGTTGCCTGCAGGTGTTATGCAACAATTTGACAAATGTCTGAAATGAAATACCGACAGAGTCGAATGATTTACCCAGAATTTGTACAAGATCTATATCTTCTGTTTGAAAAGTTGATAAAACCTTTTGAACCAATATGCATGCGTTGTTTGTCTTAAAACATTGGTTATGGCATTTTAACAAAAAATATGACAGCAGAAGGTTAGGTTATGGTGAAGTTGTATCCAACATATTTAGCATATGTACAGCCTTTAACAGTTACTAAACAACAGTTGTATGAGTGCTTCCGTTGGGAGCAATTTGTTGGCTAAAGTAGTAAATTGCACAGTAAAACAACAAGGCTCCGGTTTGTTTTATAAACGTTACCATAGATGCCACAACAACCATTTTGACTAACGTGCAAATATGCCGTATAAAATAGTTGTATAAACGTTTATGCAACAGTTAAAAATTTGCCCTATAAGGTGTTGTATAACTATGCTATAAGAATATTTTAAACACCTCATTTTAGAGCAAATATGTTGCAGAAAGCAAATTTGCATTCCACACAACATTAAGCCAGCATTTTGGTGTTCAGGCAACAACAATAGAGAGCTTTTATGGCTGAACGGTTCTTTTACCAAAAGCTTATAACACTACTTTGCTAGTTGGGTTGAATCAGTATAGCGTTGGGCAACTCGAATCCCATTTGGTGCTCGCAGACCCAGCTGTGAAAGTCGCCTGAAGATATTCTACTTGACCACATTTTCCGACCGAAGAATTCGAGGCGATCTCATAGCTGCTTTTAGAATACTTCATGACTTGACTGACGCCAAGCTGAAGCATAGACATATACCAACTGTCACGCAGCAATCTCCGCGGTTCACCAGAAAGTGTGGTTAGTGCTATGTCAGTCAATAACTTCAAAGTGTATTATGATAGGTGAACAATCTTTAAAGGTATCAACTTTTTGTTTGTATATTATGTACTTTACGTTACTTATGCATAGATCAAGTTTTCCATGAGCTTATAGTATTGTACTCTGCTCATTTCTATTTTGTAATAATAATAACAACGATAATGGTAATAGTAACACTCGACGATATTAGGGTTTCGTGCGTTGATAAAAATTCCCTTAGTTTCTTGTTTCAAATACACTTGCTTGAGATATATGCTTCATCCTGGAAATCGCATATGCAAATTTGCTGAATTTCAAAAATGAAAGAGATAAGAAAAATCCCTGGTTGGTGAAGTACAGTACAACTAACTGGCGAGAAAATAGGCTACAGACAGTAATATTTATGAAACGCGAAAAGGTTAATACATAATTTTTTATTTCCAGTCACTTAAATTTCTTGTAATGATTGTCGAAGTTTTTGAGAACGCAAAAAACCGGAGAAAATTGTAATTTATAACTTTGAATTTAACCTCTTTCCAGAAAGGACAACTCAAATAACCTGTCCCCGTCAGCTAATAGATATACTTCACGGGCAGCATATTCAGTAAAAATGTTCATGATTTTATACACATTCTGACAAATACACACAATCACCATACAATCATCCATACGCGATCTTGCTATAAACCAATTTTCTTTCGGTCACACCTCAGAGATATACAGACTATCTCGGCATTATGCAACCAACAAAGCATTTTTTTTTATTTTTATATCGAAGCAGCCGCGCAGGCAGAAGCATAAATGCCGCGGCTGCTATGATGATCTCAAAGAAATTTTGTTAATAGGATTTTTGAACTGCCTAAGGTTAGTAGAACCGGGAAAAGCTTCCTCTTGTAAATTGTTCCACAATCTCGACACCCTCGGACAAAGGAGCGGTCGTATCGACCAGTTCTGGATGTACGAAACGGTTAGGATGAGACGCCAAAGTCAGGCGGGTCTGTCTGGCAGGCACATCGCGCGGCGCTCTGAGGAGCAAAGCTCGTTGGTGTAGCGATAGAAAAGAGCTAGATTGCCGACGGCCCGCCGGTGCGAAAGAGTCCCGAGACTGTCTGTTAAAGAAGAGTCATCGATCAGTCGGACCTTCCTCCTCTGGACAGCATCGAGTATGGATATTGTAGTCGGGGCGGCAGCACCCCAAACGTGTGAGCAATACTCGAGGCTAGGCCTTATCTGGGCTTTGTATAGAGTGAGGTCATGTGGAGAAAAGTACTTCTTAGCCCTAAACAAATAGCCTAGCCTTTTCCAGCAGCTGTAGCTATTGACGAGATGTGGTCGTGCCGGATCAGGTCCTCTGGACTCCGACCAGCCGAAATGAATGGCTCTCATCGAAACTGGATGAGCGCTAGGATGCTTTTTGTTCGTCAAACTACAGTACTGTGTTTTGGAAGCATTGAACTGTACAAGATGCTGCGGCCCCAAGCGGTGATAGCCTCCAGGTCTCTTGTCAGAGAGGAAGTCGTCGATAGTCTTCTTTTTTTGCTTGTCCCTCTGAATTCCTGTATGTAGAGTGATGTCATCAGCGAAGCCAGCGATAAAGTCAGCCACCCATCTGCAAAGCTTTTCTGGGAGGCCATAGGATGGAAGTTTGCTTAAGAGGACAGCATGCTGGGGAACTGACTTGATCATTGAGCGTGTCGAGTTATTCGTCCATAGATGACGCTCACAGCGCGGAATGAGTTATTTGCACATTATATAGGTGTTTTACGTAATAACCCTGCCGCATCATTTCTAGTTTGGCTGTCGAGGAGAACACACTATTTGGAACGTGTATCCCGCGGACTGCTACACAGCATCAGCCAGAGCCTACGACACGACTGCGGGTAGGCAGCTTCTCGGGGGGTTGCCATACCTCTCAGGGACATAAATTTTCCCAAAAGTTTTGCGTAATTTTAAAAAGTTGCGTTGCTGTGCGGATGTTGTATATCGTGTGCTTACAGTGTCAGATGGGGTGTGGGGTGGGATTTTAGCTGCCGCCACCGACTGTATATAACTACTCGTAAATTCAAGGCAAAAAAGGATTGGGGAACTGGATCGATTTTCAAAATAACCTCATATGCTAATTCCGAACTGATATTATTGAGTGCTACGAAAAGACTCAAAAAGTGAGACATTATCTCTATTACCTCTGTGTAAATACTCTTTTTAAAAAAGTTAGGCAGGTGAAACCCAGCTTGTCTTAATCTTCGAATTTTGGAATATAATGCTGAAGGTGTTCTGATCATCTCATAAAGTATTTGTACATTTAACCATCGTCGTATATGTTTTGTTTGCTTTTGTCCGTTGCTGTTTTCAACATTTTTGTGTGTTTTGATATATTGAACTTTATTTGGTATTTTTTCATTTTGGCAAAATTTATTTTTCGCTTTTTGTAGCCCTGAAGGAGACATGTCGAAATGACGGCATTATGAGTAAAGTACATAATCCAACACACTTTGAGCATTATATTCTAAAATCCGAAGATTAGGACTAGACGTATTCTGTCATGCAGTAAACGAAACCCATCTTAACCAACGGTTTAAAAACATAGAGGCATATTTCCATAACATACTAGATTTCACAATTTTTATTGTTCAGCTTCGCCGACATCATTCTTTTACACCTCGGATCAATTCTTTCTTAAAAGTAATCGTCTAACAATTTTTTGAGATGAACAATTTATGTGATATAAAATACCTTATTCCTCTTTTGTATGGGTTAGAATATCGCAACCTTCGCGCCACTCCACAAAATATTTTGTTTATGCGTTTCATACCTGAAAATCTGGTTGATTCTTAAAATTTGCATATGTAGGATGGTTTTGTGGACAATATTGGAAGATTTTCAGGATTCGTTTTTTCAGAAAAAATTGATGGTGGATAATAAAAAATTGCCCTTTGCCGATGGTCCTTCCCCCTGATAAAAATGTTTGGACCTATGTTAATGGGAAAACCATCCGGATTATTCTTGGACGTACTTTTTTAGTGACCTTTTATATAGAGAATGAACACGCTTTAATGGTATAGAACGAGGCGCATTCGCCAAATTTTAAAATACTCATCCAGAACAGATTTACACATTCACCATACTTCTGAATCTAGTTTAAATTACGATGAATGAGGCTGTGCGATATAACTATACCTGCTGTAGTGCGGTAATTTCTCCCAATATCCTTTCAACTCAATCCGTCCGCCATTCGACAAACTTTCAAAGTTGGAATAATTAAAAGTTTTCCGTTGGCAACCATTGCCGCTTCATCAATATGGTCTGTGTAAATCACTTTGATGTGCTAATGACGTCCAAGTTTAATCACTTACCAGACAATGTTGCCAGAAGGGGAAACATTTACATGTAATTAGGTCTAGCGACACACCTCTGCATATTATCTCTGTACCATTAATTCGTTATAGTCCAGTCATTAAGGCATTATAGCTCCAAAAACATGGGGACCGGCGTCATTATGTTGGAAATTGGAGTATTCAAATGTTTGGAGAAATGGCAAATGATGAGGTTCATGGATATGCCATTGTGTCATCATACCGCCTCTAATGGAAGCTAGAGCCTCAAAAGAGGTGAATTACTTCCAAAAAAACTTTACTTGATGGCTCTATGAATGTAAAATAGTACCGGGGAGACTCAACAGATTGTTTGGAAAAAGCAGCGATACAACAAACGTGTTCACTCCAAAATTCAATCACAGCTTCTTCTTGCCTACGTTTAACTAAATGAGTACTTTTTTCCCGGATATTATATAAATTTTCCGCGATTTAGCTGGCAAATGTTTGTGACGCTACTCTGGCTACTTCTACTAATTCCGGTGGAGTCAAAGAAAACTCGGAATCGTACACTTTTTATTTTATAGTATTAAAAATAAATTCTAAACAACCACTAAGTTCACAATTTTTATCCTCGTTGGTTGTTAGAGCGGTCCGTGGCTCTTGAGTCACAGTGTCAGTTTATAAGTCTGTCAGGTCTTTTAACCCAGAAACCAGACAGTTTTAAGGAAAAAAGGGAAGGAAAGGAGGGAAGGAAGAACGAAAGCAAAGGGGAAGAAGAGCATCTTTTAGGATAGGCAGCGTTTAGGCGTTGTTAAAATCACTTCACAGATTTTGATATGGTCTAAAAATATTCGATCTTTTAGATTTTGTAAAAATGTTCCAATTTTGGTTGTTCTAAGTTTACGAATTAATTTTGATTATAGTGCGAGCCGCGGCCTTTTGTGCTTGCGAACTTGCTCGACTGTGTAGTCCACTGACTCACGCAACAGAGCGTTGCTGTGCGATTCCGCTATACTATAGCGCCGCTGCGCCTGTTGCTTAATGTACTCCTTTTAGGTAAGGGACATCGAGGTCTCTATGTAGAGTTTCGTTAGAGACATACCATGGGGCGTCAGCAATAGTGCGCAACGACCACCTTATAACGTCGAATCTTGTTAATCAAACTTAATTTTGAACGTTCACATAATAATGGTTAAAGCTGTCTAAAGGTAATTTAGAATTTAGTTTTTAGCGCTTCTATATGGTTCCGCCAAGTCATCCCTTTGTCCAGAATGATACCGAGATACTTATCGGAGGATTCCCATGGTATACGAAGTCCATTCATTGAAACTTCAGACGGAACGCCGCAACGTCTTTTTGTACAGTAGATTGCCTGCGTTTTCGAATGGTTGATTTTAATTAGCCACCGATCCGCCCAATCTAATACTTCCTCCACCGTACTTTGCAGCCTGTCATGGACTAGGTCACCAGACCACGACTGAGCCACCAATGCAGTATCGTCAGCATAGAGATAGACTTCACAGTTACTGGGGCTAGGGACGTCTTGGATGTACAGTATAATCAACAGTGTTGTTGACAGTACATTGTCAATTTTGATCCGAAATTTCCTACCTTCAAGGAAGGATTTCAGTAGTTTTAGAAGCCAAAAAGGGAAGCCTTTTGGATTAGTTTATACAGGAGGCCCGCGTGCCACACCTTGTCAAATGCTTTTGAGACATCCAAAAGCAAGAAGACAGTACTTTCGTTAAGGGTGAATCCTCTGGTTACTCATTCCACCAGCCTAACCGTCAGTAGCTCCGTACTGTGTTCAGACCGAAATTTGAAATCAAATCACAGAATTGAACTGACAGCTATTTGATTACTTTAAAAGTTTCCTTAGCAATTGTCGCTATAAGTACAACATAGCCTACTAATTTCAAAATTCAAATTTCACATCGATAATTTCTTAAATATTGTAATAATATATTTTTTCAATATTAAATCGTCGTTTTTTCCGTCAAAGAAAAAACATTGTGTATTATACACGGGAAAAATGCAAAATTTAGCTTTCGCTTTTTTGTCTCCCTTCGCTACAATATAGTACTTTTTTCCCTTGTAAAATAAATAACTATTTTTGACCTGTGATATCTAAGACACGGACACGAGGTTTTCTGATACTTTTGAGACAACTTCGAGAATGACAAATTGTGTACAGCTTATTATCTCATTCCGAGGTGAAATCGCTAATATGACTGGATTATTGCGGGTTGCGGCATGTATCTACTTTTCAGCTTGTGTAGACGTCCAGGAAATCCTCTACCGCGCCGTGGCGCGCCATCGACGTCATGCCCTTGTCGGTCTGAGCAGAGACAAACCGGGGTTGGGAAAGAACAGAGCAGAGCAGCACAGAGTAGACGCAGAGCCGCAGCAGTTTTTAGCAGAGCAGCAGAAGCAGCAGTCTAGCGAAAGCGTCGGCGTTGCGCGCCCGCCTTCTCTATATTGATTCAATGGTGGCGGGTATCCGCACGCCGCGGCAAAATAGCAAGGCGGTCCGGCAGCCAGCTACATACTTATGAGTTGGAGGATAGGATTTCATTCTTTTTACGTCGATACGGCATTCTTATATCGCTGGAAAACGTTTTCACAACGTTTTTATAAAAGAAAATGCAGTGGTTTATGCTCTCTAAAAGAATGGGTTCAATTATTGAGACTGAACATTAGTTACATCTTATAGCTGGTGCTAGTAGTAGTGGGGAGACGAAGCCTGACATCTTTGACCCTTTTTGCCAACCTCGTTGTACTCCACATGCTCATCTATTAGTAACTCATGTCCAGCTCATCCCAAAAAAGGTTCTAAGACCGACCGTTGCAACAAGGGTCTATAGCTCAGTTTTCTGTTATTATTAAGGTGATGGAGAGGTGCATAAATCGTAAGCTTCTGTTTTTCGACAGGGCAGTATGGTTTCTGGCACCAGTGATGAACAGGGGACCTTCCATCTTTCGTCACGCAATTGTAGAGTACACTTATTCAGTCGTATGGTGAGGCTCATGTCGTTGCACTTGATACAATGAAAGCGTTCGATCAGCTGTGGCATCTGGCCCTCTTATGCAAACTTCCAGCCTATGGCCTCCCAGAGAAGCTTTGCATTTGGGAGGCTGGTAATTGACGGGTTCTCCTCTTCATCCCACACTGTTCCTCTTACACATCAAGAATCTCCTTTCCTGTACGATCATTCCAATCCACAAGCCGATCTCAGCCGGTGAGCTGGAGAAAAGTGGAGCCGATGTGTTAACAGTTCGATGCATTTGGTTCCCAGTCCCCATTTTACTTAACTATTGGAGGACAGGAAAAAATTGTCTTCCAAATTAGACTAAATCAGAAACGTCAAAGGGAACAAGAGACAAAAAAATCTTATTATTGTACCTCTATTGACCTCACTGTTAAAGTTTATCGCTCTTGCGATTGTAATAAATTTACTCAAAATCTAAATGGTGCTTATACAGGGTGTTTCAGGAAGGCGTGCCAATACAGGGTGGCCCATCCATGTGTGGACGGAACATTACTCATAAACAAATACATTTTGGGAAAATCTATTTATGGCATGTTATACATGACATTCAAGGACACATTTATAAAATACTGGCAATTATACAGGGTGCCCCAATTTTGACCTACATATCAAAGTTGTGATTTGTAAATGGAATGCCTCAAATTTTCTTGCATATTTGGATTAACCAATTCAAAAGAAGAAGATTGATACCACATACTATTGGGTTTTGGTAATTAGCTACTGAGCTGTAAGGTGTTTGTCCAGAAAAACCGTCCACTTCGGCAACCCCTCAATTCGCCATTTTGACATTTGGAGTGCTGAATTTTGTATCAAAAAAAAAACTTACACACCCTCAGCTCTTATCTTATCTGTTACTTTTTCGAGTTTGCATTTTTGCTCATACAGGGTGGTCAAAAACGCGAATTGTACTTTTCTCAAACATTTCAAATGCATCACCCTGTATATTTGTGCAAGTTTGGATTCAATTTTTTATAAGCTCTTTCTTGGCAAGGTTTAATTCAGGTAAAATCGCTAGATTTTAAGTTATTAAGCTTTTAATAGAACAACACACCAAAATTAAGGAAAAAATTACATCATCCATGGAAGCAAAAGACAAACAGTGGGCTAGTTCCATATTGCCACTAAGAGTACAGATTTGACGTAAAAAATAATAACAATCAGAACAGTATAGATCAGCTTCAAGCGTAATAGATAAAAATAACTATAGCAACAACATAAACAAACAGCTATCACTACTCAAGACCTAATCTACAAAAACTGCTAGAAAATATGTCCACCATGTTGAATACACAGCCGTAGTCTTTGGATAAACGACCGTGAAGCTTGATATTGGAAACACCCTATGACACGTTGACAAAGCTATGTCACCTCATAACAACATTAATTGATAAATTATGATAAGATACTGCAGCTGGTAGAGCTGTCAAACACACATACACTGGCACACAGTCGAGCAAGTCGCAAACACTCCATATCATACGCTAACGCTGTATGTTGCATTTCGAGACCGTCCAACTCTCCTCAGAAAAATTTATTTATTCACTTGATTACTCACTATAAATGTCTTCTATGATGCGCCGTTCTCATTCAGCATTTGTATTTTCTGTTCAATTTATAACAAACATGTTTATATATTATACGTTCCTAACTGGGCATAGAAAATGAATCCCGCTGAATATTTTTATTCATATATTGTAGTAGTATGTTCTTTGTAGTAAATTGTATAAGACATGCAAGACCAATTATTAATTCCTGGGAGAAACAGCTACTGAAGGAAATAATCCTCTTTGTTGGCTTAAGGCGGCTACGACGCAGTGAGTTTCAAGCCATTTACAAGGGTTCAGCTGCTTCAAAACTGACACTCCATTTTTCAATATTTTTGAATGAAATTCATACAGTATGTCGAGAAGATAATTGCCCAGGGTGCTATAGGAGCACTTTTTGAAATTTTGTTTTTCCACAAGTTTTATGATCGGTTGAATTGCGCACTTTTTCTGTTTAACTTCGCGATTTTTTTAAAAAGAACCTAGTTAAAAAATGAAAAAGTGGCTCTATATTACCCTGTGGGGTTTTGTTTTCAGCACTCTGTGAAAATTTCATCCAAAAATATCAAAAAATAATGCGTCAACTTCGAAGCGCGCAAACCTCTACAAATCGTATTTTGGACGAATTTTGTCTACTGTTTCGTGCTGCCAAACCAAGCGTTGTGGCGCAATGTACGGACTAAGAAAGGACGTATTCAGATAATTTGGTGGCCCTATTTCATATAATATCGCGTAGATAAGTCGTTCTGCAAATAGGTACTCATAATCGCGATCGCTGATACTCCTCGGGTTGAAATCAGTGAAACACGTTCCATTACTAAGTAGCTTCTGATCCCAGGAAATTTAAGTATCGAGAATCCGAGGAATAATGTGCTCACGATTTCAAAAAATCGGTACCTGCTCTATAGGTTTGACACCAACAGCCAACAGAGCTGCAACTACCAACAGTAGGGAAGAATAAATTCGGATATCACTCCAGTCAAGTATAGGGGAATTTAGCGTGGAACTTTAAAATTATCGATATGTCAAGGAAATATATTTTTGAGAACGATCATGGTAGATTTTATACCTGCATTTTCATTTGAATTTCATAACCCGTGAAATGTACCAATTTCGCCGTTACCTTTTGTTTTCTGCAGTTTGTGATTTTTTTCTGGATATAAGCAGGCCATAATTGTCTAGGGTGCTATCAGAGCTTTTTACAAAATGTTGTCTTTGCGCAAGAATTATGGTGGGTTGAAATGCTCACTATTTGTGCTCAACTACTTGATATTTTAAAAGGATCCTAGTGGATAAAATCGAAAAAGTGGATCGCTGGCACCCTGTGGACTTTGTTTTTAGCACGCTGCAAGAGTTTCATTTGGAAATAATTACAAAGAGTAAGCTGTGAAGTGCAAATCGGTTTTTGGGCGAAATTCATCTACTGTTTCGTCCTGCCCGTCCAAGCGACGCGACGGTGCGTTCCGACTAAGAAAAAATGTAGATATTCAAATAATTTTATATCTTTCCTAAAATAAATTCAAGAACTCAAATTCTAATTCGTTTATTCATGTTAATAAACACAATTATTTTTACAAGGGTCGTGTGGTAGATGGTAGCAATTGAACGAGGGTCATAAAAAAGCAATAACAGTTTCCCTAAAAATTCTTGCTTAGCAACCTTCAAATCAATGGCGTTCATGTCAGGTTTTTGACAGAATTCGCCATAAAACTATTCTATATTTTCTTTGGAATTGCTATCCGAATTGTTAGTTATTTTTATATCAACTTTTTTTGGTCTGAGTTTCTTTCCAAGATTCTTGCGTTTGAGTCTTTGTTCCATCTTAGTGATAAGCGAGGTTGGACTAAGCTTAGAACGCAAATGTATTTGGACCACATAGACAGGCCGCTCGGTTTTGTGGCTCACTACAGCTGCAGCACATCTTCCATGGTATGACCTCTTCTTGCAATAATTTATTCGTTTACCCCAATGTATTTTACGATTATAGAGTTGAACTAATCCACGCTCTTGTTGCCCTCATCATGAATTCGTAATTAAAATTGTCGCATATATGACCTTTTATTGTCCATTATCAACCTTGATAAAAAATTCACTCAAGAACAATCACACCAACAAGAGTACAACACAACAATTCAACAATACAATATCGACGAACAGTAACAAGGGTAGAACAATACTAAATGATCACTAGCTGAGTACCAAAATAGGAAACGATTTACAGGCTAGATCGCTAATCGAAATCCGACTCTTATTATAAAAATTTACCTCAGTAGGCACCCGCAGTCATCCTTTCCTCTTTTAAAGTAGCGCCGACCACCTTTTAAGACCAGCCCACAATCGTTTCCTTTTCACCCCCCCTTTACCTCAGCAGATGGTTCTCGTGATTGAAGGAGCCCCGTTAAGGATTTTTTTCGAACTCACATACCAATGTGCCTGCGTAATTTGTTCCCTGATTTCCATGAGGATTCTATGCGTTCCAAGCTTTTATTTCTCATTCCCACTCACTTGTTCTCTCATCTTATTCAAAAACGTATTAGTACACCCATTCCTGGGTTTCTGGAGTCCCAATGACCTTGAGCTAGGGATTTATTTATGGAAATCTGCAATATTTTTTCTATATACATTGTCACGTGTCCAATGCTTCTTAGCATAAACCAATTGGCAATCTGCTAGGAAAAAACGGTATCGAACAATTTCAGCGACAACTGATAAGATAAAAACCTGTGTTTAGTTTCAATGTGTGATACGTGATGATCCCTCCTTATGTGATACAAAATGCGTTTTTTTTGTTTCCCATTTGTGTTGGCGGGTGAGATGTCAACGTCTCATGATGACCGTAAGTTTTCCTTTGAGTATTTTTATTTTGCTTGGCATAATTTCTTTACTCCTTGATCGCACACAGATATTGTTTTATATCCCCAAAATGATATATTTCATTATTCCCTTTTTCTGGTACGTCATGGTTCCTGATCTCGTCTCTAATGCTGCAGGTATAAACTTGCGGTTCCATTGCAATGTGTCAATAAAATATTTCTAGTATCCTTAACCATTAGTTATGCTCGCACGATCTTACAGATCGCTCGCAGTTTGTGATGTAAACTGAATGAAAAAAAAAATATTTCTATTAAATACACGTATCCCTGCTATTTTGACAAAAAGCACATCCACTGTTAAAAGTTGAAGAAGAACCTTGGGATAATTGTAACAGTTGATCGCAATCAAATTAGTTTATGTTCTCATTTTTGTAATTTTGATAAAAGCTAAAGGCTATGGCTGTCAAAATATAATTACTTATTTGCAGTTTGAATTATTAACCACCGCAAGTGATGATGGATTACATGTTACAAAAATATTTTATCTACAAACTATATGATTAGGATGAGAATATATAAAACAATATGATATCTGAATTCATCAATCGACAACAAACAAAGGATTCCACACAATGGCATCGCTTTGAAATTTCTGAAACAACAGCGCACATGTGTTCGTTCTTTGATGCACAGACATCATTATGGCTATGAATTCAACTGTCGAACAGATGAAGAAATTTTATGCAATGGGCGCGAATGATGAATGACTGGTTGTAGACACGGAGCTGGTGGTGCTAACTGAGCTAGTTTCCAACCAAATGTTTTATTACTAGAGCCCAAGAAGCTGAATCGAGAGTCGTAGGGACCTAGTGCGTTTTTAAGATTAGATGCGATTACATTTTGTCAATAATGTGAAAAAATGGTTAGATAGAAATACTCAAGCGCTTTTACAGGTTTCAAATTTGCTGATAGCTTTACGACATATATTTGGGTATTTCTCAATAGCTGCAAATGTAGTTTGGATGTTTATTCATTTCCTGAACAACGAAAAATATTCAACTTTATGGGTGTATGGATATCAAAAATTCAGAATGGTTTTGTGCGAATATCAATCTAAGGTTCCATAATTGTATTGATGAACGGCAAGTAAATGAATGAATGTACTTTTTGGTGCTCTTTGTCATCAAGTAGGTGTTTAATGGCTATCTGCAAGAGGTTGATAGGAAAAAACCCCCCGGTACGTAAAAGTAAAATCGCATATCCATTAAAAATAATATAAACATGAATAAACAATCAACAATATTAAGAAACATAAATTTTATTCAAAATCCATTTTTTTTTAAATTTAGACTGAATTATTTGTAATCTCTCAATATTCAATAAGCTGGTGATGTTTCATCTCATAGTTTGACAATATTTTGTTTTCATTGTTTCACAGCTATTGGTTGCTAAAATTTGTTGAATGGAACTTGAAGCTCATTTGCTATATTTGACGGCCTGTTACCCTATAGGGGGAAAATAACGGCTTGTTTTGACAATCCTGGTGAAATCCACCCTAAGAATATCAATAATTCAAAGCTGTAGCTGCTAAATTATTTCTACCACTCTCCTTTAAATAAATCATGGATATCCTCCATAACATTCAAAGGGGATGTGTTGTGATTTAATAATTATTTTCTAATAACAGTCATACTAATTTAATAGGATTCAGCAACTCTGTTTCCCTATAATTTAACCCAATTAAATATTCTGAATTACGATTAAGGACTTCTGTACTGTCTAAGAATAAGCTTACTGAACATGAGGTACACATTTAATTATTAAAATAAGATATCTATTACTACTGGGAAGCTGGAAACAGCAAGCTGTGTTGTATGTCAGCAGGGTCATTACTGTGGCCGTTAAATGCCGCTGATTCTGGTGCTATATAGTAGATGCGGTCTACCTGCCATTAAACAAATTAATAATATAGCGTTCGTATCTACTATAAAGCACTAGAATCGGCGATTGCAGATTGGATGAAACAGCTGTCTGTGGTCAGACGAACGAACACTATTTTATTATTTTGTAATGTAATGTAAAAGGTTTGATTACAATTGCTGGATGTGACTCAACAAGAATGACCATGGTGTTTTTGAAATAGTTCGTCTCTCTATGAGGAGAGGATTAGAACCTTAAGTTCTGGCCGAGAGTCATCACTCTGAGGTTTCAGCATTTGCAGATTCATAAATTTGTCTTATGATTTTTACGCATGAAATTGTTCTTTTGCCCGCCCTGTATTTTAGAAACTAAGCGGTACTTCTAACATCGCTAAAGACACAATAGTTTTAAGGTATCCGCCCACTGAGAAGGGAAGTAGAGAGAAGTGAAACCTATGCACACAATTAATTGAGTTTTTACGCACTAGGGCGACGCGAAGCGAACCGACGTGCCTCGTTTGACATGTACGAATAAAAAATGTCACGGTTCTTTTCCCATCATTCCGGCTGAGAGGGCGTGCGGTTGAGAATATTCAAAAGAAAGAAACCTTGAATGTTTGCCACAAGTTTTGGAAACTCCTGTGTAAAATACAGTGTAACACAACAAATGTCATTTGACATTTTTGCTCAAGCACAAATCAACGAATGACTTTTTCACATAGAGAAGAAGAAGAGATGAGAGAATTCTTCATATCAATTGGTCTAAGCCTAGTTCATATACTCGTAGATGCGAATCGCGATTGCGAATAAAACAAATAATACTCCTATTTGTCAATTTAGTGACAGCTTTTAATTTCAATTCATTGCGATTCGCAACATTTGAATTGTAGTGGCGGGAATCTTGAGAACCTGTGAATTTCTTGCGATTTTCATCTACGAGTTTTCTGTCAATGCTGTCAAATCAGGGGTTGGCGCATGCGCAAACCAAAATTGATTGGTTTGTTTACTTCATTTTCGCTTGCTTTAAAGTATTTCCATGAGAGTTTTCTGTATTTCATTATTACTTCTTTTCATCTTTGAGTCTGATTTCTTGATTGAAATTGTGGTATGTCCCATGCTGTATTTAAAAATTTCCGATCGCCCGAATTGATCTGTTATTTCTTGTCTTTAAGAGTAAACACTCAGTAATTGCTTGTCTTCGACGACAAGGAAACATCTTTCGTATTCCACCCAGTATAAAATAAACTATAGAAACATTATTTTTATATTTTTAGAGTCTACAGAACGACATAAAATTGTCACAAATTAATAACAATACCCACAGAAACGAGCAAACAAGCCCAACTATAGGTACTACAGTATGCCACCGAAAAATAAAAGCAAAATCGGCATCTACATGAACAGTGTCAATTTTCAGCAACTCGATTCGCATTCGCAATTCGCGGTCCGCGTTATATGAGCTAGGCTTAAGAGCTGGTTTTTCAATCGCTGGTTAACTTTTAAGTTTGGTAACTATAACTTTTAGTTGTCCCTAATTTCGTTTTTCAATCTCTGGTTAACTAACACGTTACGGTTGATCTGGCAACGCTGCCTCTACGTCTAAAATATCGTGTTTTGTGCTTTTTGTGACGCTCATGTCACTGTCAAGCAAAAAAGGTTAGGAATTGCGGTGTAACTACAACTTTCTAGTTAACTAGTAGATGGTATCTTCTCTTAAAGTTAACTACCGTTTTAGGACAAATCTGACATTGAAAAACACATTTTAAGAGTTTACTTCTTGTTAGCTGTAAAATCACAGATAATCTGCAATTGAAAAACCGGGCCTAAGGATGTTCGGTGAAATCGCGGTAAAAGTGTGACGTTTAAAGTTGTCGTCCAACTCTTATATCATTTCGACAGTCGTGCTTCGTCGGCATCGGCAGTTTCTTTTTTCTCATAAGCCATTATAAAAATAGCGAACTAACCTGCGAACGGCACTACCATAATCGTCAAATAGAACCAACGAACGTTAGAAATAAGTATGAAGCTAAACCCACAGGCACCGAACAAGTTTACTTATAAGGCTCGGTTCTAGTGTGTCGGCGATTGTGGTAATAGGTGAAATGTCCGACTAAATCACTACTGAAAAGATACTGGGACGGGGCCGTGTACCAATATACAGCGCCGGTCTTAAATGAAAAGCAACGTGAAAAAGTAGACATGGTAGTCCAAAAAATGTCTCTAGGTATATGTCGTGGCCATATCGTAGAATTGACCATTTCATCAAATGATTGAGCATATCATGAAATGGTCAACGTTTAACTTTTTGGTCATCCACGTTTGAATATATCGTAACATAGAATACTTAATAAAAATTTAGAATGTTAGAAACTTGTTTATTGTTCTTTAAATATGACAAACATTGTTATTAGAACTACTAAATTTAGGAAATCAGAATATTATAATTTTATTAAATCAATCTCAAATTACACAAAGTCACAAAGAAAACTGTTGAATATATCAGATATCACAAATTCATTTATTACCTCGCTTGATCACCCTACTATCCTTTTTATTTGACGTATAACCTGAAAATGAAATAAAAATTAAGATGAGTTTTACATACATAGAATGATAAAGTAGTTTAATAAACAAACTCAATATTTTAGCTAGCATACGATGTTGACTTCAAATATAATAATAATGTAATATAAGAGTGAAGTACTAACCTGTGAAACACGTCCGCAGCTTTTTGACGTTTTGATCGGTATTTGCTGTTAACGACCGCCGTGTTGAAATGTAAACAAAGCGCTCCCAGCGCCTCTATCGGTTATTGATTTATTTTGAGACTTGATCAAACATGCTTGCCAAAACATTAATATATATATATATATATATATATATATTTACCACAACTCATTAACTGCGGTACCTTCAATCCCCATGCATATGATCCTTACCTTGGATAGCTGTAATAGCACCCGAGGCTGTTTGTCGCATCCTAAGTGTCAGGTGCTATCCTTATTTTGACCTTTTATTTGATTCTTTTTTTTCTTTGCGGAATCCATTCAAAAACTTTCACTGGTAATATTTCTTGTTTCATGCTTTTCATTTGGCCGTACTAAGGTACCTGTTTCTTTTCGGCCTCGTCTGTTACTGTATTGTCTACTTTCATTCCTTGGCGCGGCCTTTCGACGTACTATATATTTATGATCCATTAAAGTTCGAATTCTGTTTCGCATAGAGGGTCCAAGCTTCGGAGCCATAACTAGTACAGCTTTGTATAAATACTAACGACTTAAACATATAGATTTTCGAAGGCTGCTGATATGTTTGTTCCATAAGTCAATGTTTAATCTACTTGTTACGGCTCTCTCTTTACCTATCTTGTTCACAATGTCTCGATCATCTATTTCGTCGTTAGTAATTATCTTCAATAAATATAATAATACTCATTTGTGTGTTTTGCTATTTTGCCGTCTACGAGTATTACGATACCCATGCCTTCATATCCCGCCACCATATATGAGTCTTTCCTAAAATCATCTCCCAACCCCAGCCACAATATTCCTCCACAAGTTTCTGCCAGAACCACTTGGTCGTCAGAGAATAACAAAGTGTGAACAGTTCTCACCCCTATGTGGAAACTCATATTCCTACACTTCTTTGTCCATCTTTCTAAGGTAGAATTAAGATATGGCTTGAACAGAGTGGGCGATAGGCAACAACCCTGTCTTAGGTAATCTTTTGTTCTTCCATTGCGACCCATAACTTATTCACTGTAATATTATCATATGGTTTTTTTAATCTATAACAACAAGATGTAGTTGGCCCCCATAAGCCAATGCTTTAGGCAGAATAAGTTATCAATCAGTACAGGCCCTCCCGTTCTAAAACCTGTTTCTTGTATTTCTTTCAATCTTTCCCCTCAATACTCAATATACTTGAACCTCTGTAGTTTGAACAGTCTTTGTCTTTGTGTGAAGTTAAAAAATATGTTTTTTTATGATAAATTAGAGTAGCGCTGGTATTAAGGCCCATCTAGCGGGAAGTTGGCAGGACTACAGTACCGTGTCTTGGATATCGGGGATTCCCCACACTATGCGAGAAGTTACTTTCAAATGTGAGACCGTCAGCCAAAAAATATTTTTATTTCAACGGAATATCTACACCAGAGCTTGATCCCGTCGTTGATGACTTACATGCTCGGGATGGAGGTTTGCTTATGTTCAATTTACCCCAAAAAGAGAGTCGAAAAACATTGCAAACATCTTTGGGACTACTCGTATACCTCTGTTATCTATGATCACCAAACTGATGCATAAATAAAGATGCTTGTCGAGTACCTCGAGGTCGCCGCTTTACTAGTGACAAGCAATATGGTTTCCGTTATCAGATATCAACTGGAGATATCTCAGCATGCGTCACACATTTGCAAAAATAGCTCATCAGTGCTCTTGACATTAGAAATATCTTCGATCAGCTGTCGATATTCTTTTATATCTAGAGTGTCGGGATTGTTGAGTCATTTGCCAGTAAAGGTTTTTGTAGTTCCACTGTTCTTGGATAGTGTCAAACATCGAATCATGATGTCCGCAGCAAAGATGAAAATCCAACAATTTGAATTCTGTGGATCTTGCACGTAAACAACATAAACTTAAGCTCAACGCTACAAGAGAGGATAAATCTTACTGAGCTGAGGTTAGTTAAGTTGTTAAACTGTGTGTAAATGGAATGCAAACTTGAAGCAAACAAAAACATATTCCTTTTAAGATTTATGAGTCTTTGATTATAAATATTTTACTCATAGTAAATATAAATAGAAATGACAATTCTGTTTTTAAACTAGTTGTGGAAAAGAAATGTTTATTTTCATAAATTACATACATATTTGATTTTTCTTATTTTTTTTCAAACAGCAATTTAATAATCAAGCTGAAGGGGAGGAATATCAAACTTCAAGAGATAAAACTTCGCAGTCTTCTCTTCTTTTAGTATGCTTTGACGTGATGTATAGTGAAGCATAACTGAATATTTGGATTGGCATTCGAATTCGTGAATATTTTCAGTAGATATTCGCATTCGCAAATCACTGAAAATTAACATTCGTTACTATTAAGGGTTAGGGATAATTCTGTTTTGATACTAAACTAAATCGTGTAATCTCTTGCATAGCGCTCTAAAAGCTTATCATCTAGCCGATAGCTTACATGTTTTACAATTTTCTTCAACTCCAAACACCCTTCAACTCTCCGCTTTATTATCTAACAATAATATAGATTCTGAGAATGCCGAACTAACGGTACCAGGGGGTCCGCTTTAGGGAAGGGATCCGGTTTAGGATACTTTCCTCTATTAATACCCCTGTATATCATCGATTGCTTTACGTAGGACATATTTTCTATCTAACTTATCGCAGAATGTAACACTTTAGAAGACATCAGACCTTGTTAAATATATCCTTATCGACATATCAAGTGCCCTATAAATTGTCACTGCTTCGGAAATTTATATTCGAGATCGAGACGCTGCGACGACAGCGACTGCTGGAGAAGCGGATTTTATATGACAAAATTGACTGTTTCCTCCTAGCGAAGGGGTTTAAGATTGTTAGGATGTCAGCTATAAACTGGGCAATTTTCCGAAAGCCGTAATGATTGGATAATACACTTTATTGTTTCATTGAGTCTATTGGCCGAGACAAACAAGTAAATGAAATCCTCGTTAGTTCATGTACGCGATCGAACACTGGAGAGCGAAATGAGGAACTTCCATTGACGCTCCCAAGGGGGCACAAGAGAGGGAGTACTTCCCCCCCTAGACGACTTGAGCTATCTTTGTACGGAATGAATGTATATGTTACGGGTAAAGTTAGAGTAATGATTAACCTTAGGTTTACCCGGGTAAACTGCATAATACCTAGACATCATGGGTAAAGTCCAAAATATTACTGAAATTGTAAATGTTTCGGATTTTACCCGGGTAAACCGCGTTTTATCCACTTTCGTGTGGTTAATGTTGAAAAATAACGCCATAAATGTTTTAAAAACACATTTTATTGAAAGAACAGATTTTAAAAATCAAAGGTTTCACTGAAACTGTATCATAACAAAGTTCAAGATACTATAATCTATTTGTTTAAACAAGATAAGCTGTTATGACATTTTGAGTTACAAAGATCTCCAATAGCCTTACATTTACACTTATTGGTCATGCATTTAGTTTTACAGTTGCATCGTTTGTAACGTTGACCTCCTAAAAGAGATTGTTCGTTTGCAAACTTTTTTTCTCCAGTGATACACTTTCCATATCTTCAAGTTTCTCATTACACACAGAAAATTGGTACCTGGAAAATATCTCATCGATAGTTCCTCTCTTGTTTGCTAGCTTATAAGAATCGTCGTCAGCTTTTTCGATTACTGTCATGAGAATATTTCTAAAATCACCACTCCCTCTATCAACGTCTGGAATTTTCACTCTCACTGTATCTCCACCAGAACATGGCGGAAACTTTGAATTAGACAAAGCTTTCAATTTCTTCTGATGTACTTGGTTTGTCATACTTTGAACATTTCCCCTGATTATCTGAAGTTTCCATATTACCAACGTTTTCTCTATAATAATAATAATAATAAAAGGCCCAATAGAAGGCATCGCCTGTACATGGACCAATAAATTTAAGTTGAAACTGTAGAATGCAAATGACAAAAAAGGACAAAAATTAGCTACAGTAGATTATGTATTTAGTTGATGTTCGTATTTATGAGTTTATGAATTTCAGTCCTAGATATAGAATGTAGCCACTTTTTAAATTTCTTTTGAAACAATTTCCGAAACGTAAATCTTTTAAGTCTTTAGGTATAATTTCATAAAATTTATGCGCTAAATAGAGATGTGATCGCTGCATTATAGATTTATGCGGTTGAGGAACTACTGTGCCACGAATTTTGTACCTGGTATAATGATTATGTTTAATTTTTTGGTCGGTGTTTACAAATTTATGGTAGTGAGTGATACTGTGTAAGAAATAAAGCTGTCTTATATCATACATTCGAACATTTGCGTATAATTTTTCAGTGGTATAAAGTTTCGGTTTTTTAAATATCATTTTTAGAATACTTTTTTGAAAAACATCTAAATTATAGATATGTGAGGAACATGCAGCTCCCCATGCTAATATACCATATGTGAGATGAGGCTCAATCAGTGCATGGTATAATGTTCGAAGATATTTTTCTGTCAATATATTCCCAAGGTATTTAATTTTGTAGGATACAAATCTAACTTTCTTTAAAATATAATTGACATGGATGTCCCATCGTAAGTGAGGATCCAAGACCACTCCAAGGTATTTTATGTTGGGCACTCTATTAATTTGCATTTTTTGATCATTAATATTGAAGGAGAAATTTGTGTAATTATGTCTAGCATAAGATCCAAATGGTAAAAAATGTGTATTAGAGTAGTTAATGCTTAATTTTCTACTGTTAAACCACCGAATAATTTTGATAAAATCATTTTCAATTATATTTTTTAGATCAGACCAGTCAGTGCCTTCATATAATATTGCAGTATCATCTGCAAAACTAGTTATTTTGCCAACACAATTAATTTGGAAAATATCATTTAATAATTATTGTTGATATTTTGCATATTTCCATCTTCAGTAATATTTTCTTGCATGTTATCTGTTTCTGGGTTACTGTCCATAGATTGGTCTTCATTTTGTTCTTCTTGAAGCTCGTCACCTTCACCAACTTCCTCCACAACTTTCTCGAGCTCTTCATCGGTTCGTAGATTTTCAATAGCTTCTTTTGGAAACGCCGATGTGGATAGGCCGACTTTAATATCATACCCAAACATGGCAGCATAAGGAGCTTGTTTTATCTCGTCATGGTATGCCCTATTTTTCATTAACTGGACAAATCTTATACCTTTTGACCATCGCCTGAAGTTTTAATCATCCATCCACGTCATAAGCATATTTTGCATATCTTGATTTGCTCTTTCCACGCTGCCTTGTGACTGACTATCACGTGGTTTGCCATGGACTATTTTAAGTCCACTCCACATTGTACATAACTCTTCAATGACACGGTTGGTGAACTCACGGCCGTTGTCCGATTGTAGTATGGATGGGGCGCCGAAAATACAAAATATGTTAATGCACGTATTTGAACAAACTTAGTTAAATGGTCCTGATACACCATGATAAATTTATATTCTCCATCTGGATCTGATTGCATGTCAATCAGGTCCACTTGACAACGGCTGTTCATCTCCGAAAAAACCATCGGTTTAACCACAAGTCCATTTTTGGCAGATTAGTTTTTTTGGCACCCTTCACACAAGCGCGGATATAACTTAATAACATCTTGAGTTATATTCTTGTACTTTTTCTTACAGTCACTTTCCATACGATGTTTTCCACCATAATAGCTAAATGTACATCGTGCAAAATGTCAAACATTTCATCGTTTGTAATATTATATTTTCTGCTAGATTCACCTGATGATACACGAGCAATAAGCTTTTCAACGCCTCTCACAGAATATATGTCAAACCTCTTTAACCGTCGATATTGTAGAGTAGTCTTAGTTTTAGCATTTTTTGCCAACTTGACTGATTCTAACATTTCTTGGTATTGTTCATTATTAAAATAAAAACTGTTTGCACTTTTGACAATTTGACAAACGGTTTTTATTAATCACAGCTGTCAGAATACGTTTAAAAAATAGTTTTGGGTAGTTAAGGTTTTCAAAATGGGTAGAGGAAAGGTTATTAGTGAGAAAATTCGGTTACTGATAATTAAATTTTTTAATCCTGGGAAATCGAACTTTGTTAGACTTATCGCGGTACAGTGTGAGAAATATTGTTAGAAGAGATAACGTAACTGGTTCAGTTAATATTAAGCCACGATATGTGAAAAATAGTAATATTACAAATGCCGACCGAGGAGCATTAAGAAGAATAATCGTGAAAAACAGGCGTGCCAATTATTTACAATTAAGTGCTCTGTGGAGTGACGCTGTTGGAAGGAGAATTTCGAGGTCCACAACTCATAGAGAGGCCCACAAACTGGGATTTAGCACTTTCAACGTAAGTTTTCTTATAAAAAAAAGTGAAGTAAAAACCCTAAAGTTGCACAACTTGTTTATAGGCTATTAACTCCACTGCAAAAGAAAAATCGGCTAAGATGGGCTAAAGAAAATAGACAATGGACACCTCAACAGTGGTGTGCAATAAATACAATGGAGTGATGAGGCCCGATTCGAAGTTTGTGTTGGTGACAGTCCCAGTAGAGTTATTCGCAAAAGAAATGAAGCATTCCATGTTGACTGTCTGAAGAGAAAAGTGAAATTTCTAGCATCCATTATGGTCTGGGGCAGTATGTCATCAAAAGGAGTAGGAAAACTTCATTTTATTGATGGAAATGTGAATACCAACAAATATTTGGCAATTTTAGAAGAGTCGCTTTTACCAGTGATGGAAGAATGTTTGACATCCGGCCAAGATTTTGTGTTTCAGCAAGACGGTGCAGCGTGCCATACCTCAAGAAAGGCTATAAAATGGATGGAAGAAAATAATGTACCACTTTTGAAATAAGTTTCTAGCAGTCCAGATCTATCACCTATTGAAACTTTGTGGCACGAGATGAAAAAGGTTATAAAGGCATATTTTGGTACAAATCTTGAAGTGGGCCAACTGAAGTGGGAAGGGGCTCGTATAGTAAACGATTGTATGTCTATGAATGTAACTAAAAAAAGAACATAATGGTACTTGATGTCAGGGCATTCATTCATTGATCCTATGCTGAATTCCTAGAAGATGTCTGAGATGTTATTAGTATTTGATATATCAATATTCTTGCTATAGATGTTAAAGAGAGACACTGCATTATTGGTGAAAGATCTATAAAATAGTGATGTTGGATACATAGGCATTGTAAAATGGTTCTGATGTCTTCTATTAACATTATGTATACTTGACCTAGGGACCAGCTTTTCTACTAAATATACAGGATTCTTAGAATATAATACACGATTCAATGTTGTTAGGTAAAAATATTTGAACAGAGAATTGATATTAAGTCATTGTAAAAGCCTGAAACTACTAGATATGGGGTCAAATTTATGGAAGTTACAGACAAATCGGCAACAGTTATTCTGCAATCTCTGCAGGCGCATTTGAGTCGAATAGTCCAGGCATGGTTAAAAAACTATCAAACCATAACTGATAATTGATAGCACTAACTGAGGTTATGTTCAATGTTATGTGTTAAAGATTTTCTGCGGGTCCTTTCTGAAATGAGGTTATACTTAAAGTTATAAGTTATACATTTTCTCCAGTTTGTTTGTGTCTTCAAAAACTTTGAGAAGCAACACAGAAAATCACCACCGAGCCCGCGCTGTGTGAAATTAAGCCACATGACAGTTAAATTAGCAATGACGCAGCACTCACAAAACATGTTCGCAGTGCGTCACATCAAGGCGCTAACTTATATTTTCTGTTTGACATCGCAGAATAAATTTCTATAAAATTTGAATGACTGGAAATAAACAATAATGTATAATGTAATAACTTTTTTACGTTTCATAAATATTCATATCTGTAACAAATTTACTTACCTGTTAGTTGCAATATCACCAACCAGAGATTTTCTGTTTTCATCTCTCCCATTTTTGAAATTCAGCAATTTTCCAGGATGCATAAGAAAAAATGGAATCTTAACTAATTTCTAGCTTCGCATACATCTCAAGTCAGTTATTTGAGTCAAGAAAACAAGGGAATTATCCTAACCACAGATTATTAGTACTCACTAAACAGTATGCCAGTTTCCTTCTAACTATAGTATACAACTTAGACCTCGAATAATATCTGTAGCAGATGTTAGATCACATCAGAGCCAAATCATGATATCTCAACCATCATGACCTTTAGGCAATACATACAGCTACGCAACGAATGCATATTAAGTAAACAACAGCAAGGTCCAAGTTGACATCTTAAAGGAAAAGCTATTTCTTAGCGTATAATAAACATTTTTTCTTCTCTTCTTCAAACTTTACTGTACTCATTATTATGAAAAGTTATCAATCAATTTACAGATTGTGAACAAAATATTTGAAAAATTTCAAGCGGTATATTTTGCTCAAACTGTCAACACCGCAGAATATTGCAGTACTGGTTACATATATTCAAGTCCACTTAGCAAACAAATCACAGACCGTTCCAAATTTATTATCAAAATGCTGAACCTAGAGCAAAGAAAAAATCTGTCTGGCTTCGATGACGGCATGTTACAGTCTACAATAAAATGCAAATGTTAAGCTCAACAAAAGCATTCCTCAAGGAAGCGTTATTGTTTCTTCAAAATCCGAGGTGAGATCAATCTTCAATAGGTACTCAATCCTCAAGGAACGTTTATAAATGTGACTCAAGGAAACCCTCCTTAAAAATATCCGTCGACTACGTTGTGGTGTTGAACCGATTTTGTATTTTCGTGTGACAACTATTATCATATGAGTAAATATACTCCCTCATTTATTATTCCATTTTTCCTGCATATAACCACAAATAACTTCGGAAGACAATCAGACGACAGGGCATTAGCGAGCTTACCAAATATTTGGGATTCCGTGACCCAATTACATTAGAGGAGCGATTCATGTTCGTGGAAAAAAAGTAAAAGAAAAATTGTCCTTGACTGAATTTCGGGATATAGCCAAACGCTGGCATGGGCGTGCTGGGAAATATCCCGAAAGGAAATAGCACCGCATTTAAATAACTTTAAGTTTAAATTTGTTAGAATCCTTATAATACGAGGAGGTACCCAAAAATAACCGGAATAGCATTGCTGTGGGCGGAGCTTGTGTAGTACACATTTCTGCCCCTAGAGGCGTACAGCGCAACTTATTACCTGTTCCTCTGTAGTCATTATTTTTGTTAGAGCTGTTTCGTGCTTGTTTCGTTTTTTACGATGGCAAGCTTCAGTGAGCAACGTGCAGCTGTGAAAGTTTGCTTTCTAATTGGTAAAAATGCTGCTGAATCTGTTTTAATGTTAAAAAAAGCTTACAAAGATGATGATATGGGAAAAACTCAGGTATACGACTGGTTTGCTCGATTTAAAAATGGCGACATGTCGATTGATGATAAATCTCGCTCTGGACGTCCATCAACTGCCCGAATCGACGAAAATGTTGAAAAAAATCGAGAGCTTGTGCTATTTGGAGGTTTTAAGACGATTGCGAAACAGTGTTCGGCAAAAAAAACGAGGGAGGAGCTGTCAGACATTCCTAAGGAAGACTTCAAAAAATGTATCGAGCACCGGTGGGACAAGTGTATTAGTTGTAGTGGACAGTATTGTGAATGAGATAAGGTTACGTTGTGAAAAAGTTGAAAATGAATAGCTTTTAAAAAAGTATTCTTTTTTTTGTACCTCCTCGTATGTATATGGCTATTTTGTTTAAAAAAACTGATGTTATTTGTGTACCTTGACATGAATAACAAAAGTGGCTACGCATCTAGTACACCAGCAACAATTATGGAGACGGTTAAATTTTCTGAAAATTTGCCATCTTCCTCGTTTTCATCCTTCAATGTGTCAAATACGATTTTAACAAAAATCAAGAGATACGCAGATTAAAGCTCACATATTGTTTTGAGAAACTTCTAGCATTTCAAAAGCCTAACACGCCATCCTAAAAAAGCAAAAAATTGCAACCGATGAGGTTCTGTTTTGTCAAATATAATTATGGCTTCTGTGTTTAGCATCAAAAAATTAGGTACAATCCTTGAAGAATATTTGTGTACATTTGCTATTTGTTTTATTCACAATTTAGATAGATGCAATTTTATAGAAATACTCAAAATTAAAATGACACGGAAAACAAACTTTAGGGATTAAATTGGAACAGTACATAAAACATAACACGATGGAAATGATTTTTGAGAGGAATCTACTTGTATTTTTAATATCGATACATTATTTACCGAAATATGCGCTATGCTAGTTTTTGAGCACGCACATAATCAAACAGGAAAAAATGAGATAAACTGTAAAATACTATAAATATAAGCATTCTAACTATCAAGATCTCTGAAAATTCTCCTATTTTTCCAGATCAGAGAAAAGAATAATATTTTTGAGATAACGGTGATATTTTTAGAATGTCAATTTATTCAGGTAGGTTGAGGATCGCTTTTTGTTCCTAGTTTTAAACTACCACATTGTCAAATATCGATTTTTATGAGAATTCAATAAAATTATTTTCTTGAGTTCTGTACCTACTAATAGTGTATGTTTGCTCATTTCGAATTACGGATAATAGTAATAGTAATATAGTAATAGTAATATTTATTTGTCACCAAAATACACAACCATTACACAGAATTTTATAGAGGACAAATAAATGAAGAGCCCGCAGAAGGGTGGCCCTTGTGCGCGGGTAAAGGAAAACAGAAAATACTTATATACTAACGATGACGTAACACAATAAAATCCTTTTTTTTATTCTAATTAACAAATGAGTGATGCATATGGATTTAATTGAGATTCCATATATGTAAGTGAAGTATGGATTGTGCTCATAGAATATGGTATATCAGAGGAAGTACTAACCACTAAAGGATAACCTGTGCGTGGCCATTGCATCCAACTGGACCAAAACTAAACTCAAGGATTTTGAAATACAACACTACAGATAATTTAAAATGGGCCGCTAAGGCTTAATGACTTAACTAAACTAGCGGCTGTTCTATCTATATCTATTTTTTCGGTCAAATCACAGACCGCTAAGGCTAAATAGATCTACACAAAGTATAATATATGAAGGCTTAAAAAGTACTGGTTAGGAAATGGAAAATTTAATCTAAGAATGACCTACAACTTACAATGTATAGCTCGTGCCTTCTATGTACATATGGATTTTAACTCTTGGGACCACGTGCAGCCAGGCTTTTATTTGTTTTTTAAATGAGTTTAAATTATTTAGTTTTTTGTAAGACACTGGGATGGTATCGAAAATTTTTGGACAGAGAAAAATCCAGGACCTTTGTATGAGTGTTTTCTCCGGCTTTGGGACTACATTCTGAGACAGCATTTTCTGACGGGTGCCATAGCAGTGTTCAATTTGCTTCAATGAGGACCGATTTTTGTACTGAAAAGTAATGAGATTGTACATATATAACTGTCTGACATCAAAAACATTAGCCTCAGCAAACAACTCGTTGGAAGGATATGTCTTTCTTTTTTTGTATATCAGTTTAAGTATGTATTTTTGTACGCATTCGAGATTTCTGAGGTGACTTGAGGCCACAGCTCCCCATCCAATGATACCATAGTTTAAATGAGACTGAACAAGTGCAAAATATAATGTTTTTAAAGATTTCTCAGTCAGTAATCCTATTAGATGTTTAAAGTTTGGTAACAGCATTCTAATTTTTTTCACGGTGTATTCTATATGCTTCGTCCATTTCAAGTTTTCATCGAGGATAATGCCTAGATATTTTATGTCACTGGTTCGTTTGATAGTGATTGTGTTATTGGAACTTAGATTAATGTTTAGAGTGTCGTACTCTGGCAAGTGATTTTTGTAGGAAGCAAAGGGGACAAAGCTGGTTTTTGCGATATTCACGGTCAAAAGTTTACTGTTATAAAATTCAAGAATAGTTTTAAGATCATCCTCAATGAGTATTTTTAGTTTTGCCCAGTTAGCACCTTCATATATAACTACCGTATCATCTGCAAATCCCAAAATTGTTCCTTTGCTGTCCAATGAAAAAAGGTCATTTATGTAGATATTGAACAGTACCGGTCCTAAAACCGTCCCTTGGGGGACGCCATATTGTATTACCCCATAATCACTTGTTAGCTCGTTGATTCTAACACACTGTTTACGTTCTGATAGATAGCTAGTCATTAGTTGTAAGGTATTTCCCCTAATACCGTTATGTTCGAGTGATTCCAACAGCTTAGCGTGACTTACCGTGTCAAACGCCTTGGCTAGGTCCACAAATAAGCATACTGTTGGAATTTTTCCATCTATTAATTGGTATAGTTTCTTAGTTAGAGCCGCTATAGCATCCTGTGTAGAAATGTGCTCTCTAAAACCATGCTGATTGCTGTGAATGACATCGTATTTTGTAAAAAAATCCACAAGGCGTCTTTTAAGTATCTTCTCTATAATCTTAGCAAGGCAAGAAATTAAAGAAATAGGTCTGTAGTTTGTCATTTCTAGCTTATTACCTTTTTTATATACAGGAGTTATGACTGCGATTTTTAAACTATCAGGAAACTGTCCTGTGCTGAAACAGTTATTTATAATATAACAAAGAGGCTTCGTTATATAAGGAGCGATTTTTTTTAGCGTTTCTGCCTTTAGACCATCGTATCCCGGAGCTTTACCATCTTTAAGATCTAGTATAGTCAGAAGCACTTCTTCTTCATTGGTTTCTTCCAGGAAAATTGAGTTCTTAAGTTTTTTGTTGCTTACAAAGGAGGTCGTTGGAGCGATGTTTTCTGCGAGTCGCTTACCAACATTGTTGAAGTAATTAGCAAACTCTTGGGCTATTATTTTTTTATCATTGACTTCTACTTGATTTTTAGTTATTATCCTTTCTATATTCTTATCGCGGGTGGAAACACATGATACATCTTTTACACATTTCCATAGTGACTTTGAGTTATTCGAGTTGGTTACAATAAAATTATTATAATAGTCTGCTTTTCTTTGTTTTATCAAATCACCTAATTTGTTACGGTAGTCTTTGAATTTTTTTATAGTTTGTTCGTTTGGATTGTTTAACATTTGTTGGAAAAGTTCATTTTTATGATTTATCGACCTTAATAGACCATTTGTTATCCAGCATTTCCTTTTCCTATCAGTAAGTTTTATTTTGATGGTGCTTTTCTCTATGTGGGACTGTATCGTATTAGCAAACTTATCTGTCGCTTCATTTACGTTTGATGATCCGTACACTGCGCTCCAATCTTCGTTCAATACATATGCAACCA
Organism: Acanthoscelides obtectus; assembly: GCA_963669975.1. NCBI lineage: Eukaryota > Metazoa > Arthropoda > Insecta > Coleoptera > Chrysomelidae > Acanthoscelides > Acanthoscelides obtectus. The sequence continues at coordinate 60,118,637 of CAVLJG010000009.1, read as the reverse complement.
ATTTAGACTCCTCAATTTTTTGTATATATCTAGGAGTGCTTGAGGATGGTTTTTCATCAAGAATAACCTTGAGAATTATAGAAAAGTGATCGGATATACTATTTTGGTATATAATGGGAATAAGTTGACAAAAGTTGATCGTCTTTCCTTTCACGAACATATGATCAATACATGTTTTTGACGTTAAGTCTACTCTTGTAAAGTTGTTAATGGTAGAGATAAAGTTATGCTCGGATAAAAGATTTAAATAATTCTGAGATGTTTCAGAGTGTTCCAGAATGTTGATATTTATATCACCCGTCAAAAAATGCATATCCACATGTTTGCTACTTTTTTTTAGGAACACTTCTAAATCTTCCACAAAAGCGTTAGCATTAGTTGATGGTGGCCTGTATAGTGCCGTAACTGCAATTTTCTTACTGTTTTTGTGAGTAATCAAGTGTAATACTTTTATCATAGTATTCTGCAAAGAAGTAATTGTATCTTCTACAACTTTTATGTTAGTATTTACGTAAACAACGACCCCATCATTTTTGTTGACGCTACCCCCATTATAAAACATTGCATAATTGGTTAGTTGAAACATAGATACGTCTTCAATTTTCCAGGTTTCTGACAACACAATAATGTCGCAGGTCTCACTCAAATTGTGTAACATAAGTTTGAGCTCATCAAAATTTTTATTTATACTACGGATATTGAGTTGCAGTACTTTTAAGTCTTGTTTATTTCGGTATGATGATAAAAGTACATTACATTCATCAATATGGCTCAATGTTTTTGTTTGTATTGTTTTGGTTTTGAACTCCTTAATATACGGGTCCATTGCTAATTGTGAAGTTTTACATATATTGCCATATAACCAATAGTACCATAAAAACTTATTTGTTTAGATTTAACAGTCACACACTGGTAATAAGGACAAAATTGAGATCAACGGTTAATGCTTACATTTGGCAATGGATGAGAAGTAAATAAATACCATATATTCTATAAGTAGTATAAATAATCGGTACATGCTGAAAGTGTCAAAAATATACCAAAATGACAAAATTGAAACATTCAAAAGATTTTGCTATCAATGAGCTGAAGAACAACCGGTATTAGTAAAATATACTCGTGGTGGATAAAAATAATATTTCTTTATTTACTGGTGCTCTTGATTCTGGTGGATCTCTTGGGTTTTTCCTCGACAATGTTTTTTCTTTTCAAAGAGTTTCTTGAATCTTCTCCTGTATTTTGAGGTTCTACATTGAGCTTCAGAATTGCCGCCGTTAAAACATCGGGAGTCCCCTGTGATAAATCGTCAGAAGTAAAGATGTCCTCTCCTATGTGAAGTGAATGGTTGTGTATTTTCGCCTCCAGTCCAGCACTTTTAGCCACCTTCAAGTTTGTATACAATATTTTTCTTTGTTGATAATCTTGTTTTGTGTAATCCAAACTTAAATATATTCCAGTATCTTTCAGCTTCTTCGAATTCTCCAGGCTTACTTTCTTTAGTTGATAATTTATTACTTCGGCGACAACCGGTCTGATTTTGTTTTCTTGCTTCCTCCCTATTCTGTGTATATCCCGGAAATCAGCAAGGCTACATTTAACTTCCAGCTTTTCATTGAATATTTTCAAAATACTGTCCAAGTCAGTAACTGTATCTCCAGCTTCTTTCACTCCATAAAATATTACGTTATACTTTTTCACTTGGCGTTCTGTACTATTCAGTTCTTCTTCTAACTTGTCGATTTTTTCTTTTAACTTTTTGTTTTCTCTTTCTAGGTTATATAGCTCTGTCGTGATGTCTTGTCTTAAAATTTGGATTTCCTTCTTGATCTCTTCTTTATTGTTTTGGATATCTTGCTCTATTTGAGTATTTTTTGCTAATATACTGTGCAGTAGGTCGTAGATTTGTTTATTTGAGATATCATTAACTTCTTCAATCATAACGCTCCTCGAAATTGTGCGTGAGTCTACTGGTCTATTACAGTTTCTTTTTGCGATATTGTTGTGCACGTGCGTTTGCATCTACTATTTTGTTCTTACATGCTAAAATACCTGGTTTTTTGTAGGTAGTGTAGTTGGTAGTGTCTGCTATGGATTTGATGCAAGATTGGTAATTTTCAATGCTGTTGTACCTCACAAACATGCACTTCAACAGGAGTAATACAACACACACGTTCGACTCGGCTTTGTAACGCTAATGAGAATAATAAGTAGATAGAACTGTAAAAATTGCATTTTGAAGGGTTTACCAATATATAGTACCTTCTTAATACTATAATAATATACTTCCAACTGCTCTACTACCTGCATTTATAAGTCCCTCGGATCCACTACCAAATATGCAATAATTACAACCCCGTGGCGTATGGCGAATGCGACCGATAGGTACCCGATCTCCCGGCTGAAAATATTTTGCGTACGTCTTAAGGACAAATGTACGGGGATATATACGATGTGTGAAATATGTCTTATAGCTGCGTAGAATTAGTGTATTAATATACTAACATCGAAAAACTAGCGATACATCCTCCCCACCCCCAATTATTTACCACTAAGTTTTTTTTTCAAAAATGATCAGGATCCTCTAAAACGTGAAAAACAAAGTTTGAGTGATTTGTATTTTTTCGTTTTTAGCTTTTATTTCGCTTCCACTGGACTCATTTTCAAAAGCTACAAAATGCATTCGTCCTTGGCAAGTAGTATAAAAATTTCATCCAAATCCGAGTAGTACCGATAGAACGACGGAAAGAGGGACATACTTTTTTATGATATACGTATAATATCCAAACAACAGAATATTTCATTTTCGAGTTTTTCGCGATTACAATACTTTCTCGCCAGTGGACTGCAAAATGTCTTTAAAATAGATGCTTTTGTTTTGATATACACGTATATCCGAAAATCTTTTCGAAAATAGATTTCTGGCTTTTAATAAAATTTGACAAACCTTTTGCGCATAAACCACGTCTATGGAGTTATATAAATATAACAAGATGTGAAATGTACTGCGTTTTCATAAATTTGTTTTTTACTTCGAATTGAAAAGATATGAAGGCCAAGTATACGATGACATATTTATATTTATTTCGCTTGGATACATATCGGAACGGGAAGTCGTATTTCATTGGATAAATCCGAGAAAAGCTTGTACCTATATTCCTAGCCAATCCGATTGAAATGCAATTTGTTACAAAAATAATAAATGTAAATTCAAGGATTTCCTATATCTGTGTCATAGCTCGTGTTTTTAGAAAAAAAACAACAAAAGCTTCTCCCATAATACAGGGTGTCCGCAAAGTTGGGGTTTTCCTTTTCAGAAACAATTACCCTGGAAATAACAAAGGTAATGTGTAGTGAAACGAGGGCGATCAAGTAAAAAAAAATAAAGAAAAAAGTACTCACTCTCCAGTTGACGAGAAGGGCTAAGTACGTCTCTACCCGAAATCATACCGCTCCAACAGAAAATGAAATCAGCTGAAGCGCTACCGAGCAGACGCAGAAACCACATTGATTGTCTTACACTCAATGGCACATCTTCTAACAAGGAAGGCAAAATGTTGCGTAATTGCGTGCGGATTTTCTACTGACCAAACATGAGTGTTGCGAAAGTTATTCACCCCATTACGCGGGAACGTAGATTCGTCTGTCACCAATATGCACTTCAAAAAGTCCGGATTATTATCATGTTGATGCAACAACCACTCACAAAACCGCACTCTTGCTGGAAAATCGTCAGGTTGAAGGTCTTGTACACTTTGGACGTGAAACGGATACAGCCCCTCTTCACGCAGCGTTTGCCACACTTTAGTTTTTGATACTTCTCTAGCCACGTCTCTAGAGATTCTCGTCTACGCGATTACCTCTACATGCGTGACCGTAACCGTCGGTTGAAGGTTGCATACTGACCTGACACACTGACCCCGACCCCCGACCCAGTTCTGCCGTCGGGTTGAGACCTTGTACCAATCTGTGATGTCCCGGGTCTCGGCTACAGGACGGTATTCAGATATTTTTGATGTTGCAGAGCCCTTTATCTCGGTTCCCTTAAGACATTGGTGTATATGGTACTAAGAAAAATTGTTTATGTTTTCAAGATCTACACGTCGTGTAAAGGAAAACCCCAACTTTGCGGACACCCTGTATACTTAGTGTCATCAAAGATAAATACGAACTTGGCCTCATTAGACACTGTTTTAGGGCAGCGAATTTCTGTTGTGATAGAAGGTTACATTTTCAAATACCCCTTTTGTGCATTAGTATCTACATTTTTTTTTGCTCTTCAAGCTTATCATTTATAATATCAGTTAGCTTTGTTCACAACTATGTCCTTGAAATTTTATATGCCATAGCACATGCTTGTGTGCCTGAGGTAACACCTATTCACCGGGAGCGAAGTGCATAGTGTGGGTAACTGAATGGAAATAATAATAACATGAACAACTGAAAATAGATAGATAGTGGAATGTAGGCGTGATTTATATCGTGAAATCTGTATTATGTGGGATTAATTGAGGCTTGACAAGGATGCGAATAATTCTTCAGATCAAAAGAGAAGCGGCTAAATATCTGTTTGTAATATCTGGGGTGGTGCGTTTATAAATCATTTGGTAATGTAATATAGATTGACAGATGAAATTTCACTCTGGAATACTGTGTAAGTTTATTTTAAGAATACGTAAATTATGTCACGTAATGTACGCTAACACAAATCTGAAGTTATTTTAGCTCATACACCCTCCAAATTTTGAGTAAACTGCTAACAATTGTCAAAATCCGCATAATTTGCAGTAATGCATCTGACTTTTTTTTCCAACTAGATCAATAGTATATTTTATGTATTTTTGGGTGCCGGTGATATCCGCTTTCTTTTATATCGCACATTTCACGAACAAATATTTCTGTCCGACATACGCTGAAATTATTTTTCATAAGAATCAGATTTATTTGGAGATGTGAGAAACGAATCGTCTAAACCTTACCACGAACTTTACAGAAAATCAACAGTCATTTGTATAGTATTTGTATGGAAAGTTGACAATCGTGAGAAACTTGGACTGCATTAAAATATTTATTTTAAATTTAATAATCCTCTCCTGATGTAGTTTTTGAAATATTGAGCGGAAAAGCTGATAAATATAACATATCTATTGGCTCGAGTAATTTACGTACAGCCCGATTTCGTTGCCACTAGGCGTGTTGTACTTCGTGTGACTTCGAAGTTGAGTCATTTATTTTAACAGTGAGTAGATCTGATCAAAAGAAATGTTTTTTCCTTTACCATTTTTCTGGTAAAATTAAAGTAACAAAGTTTGGAAGTTTGAGTACCGCCCTGTCTCAATAATAATATTATGTGCTCGTGTTTGGCAACAACGGATATAATCCGCCTTATCGGTTCATCGCATCAGAAACAAAAAAGCGAAAAAATTTGGAACGATGTTTTTACAATTATTTTATTCAGTTGTATACAGTCAGTGTCAGTCGGTAACGCGTGAGTGAATAGTGGTGTTTGTTGCGTGGCTCAAACGAAATAAAAAATGGCACATATTTATGCGGATCGGTTTCCCAATCGAGTGCAACCAACCCCTCGTGCCTTTGTTAATGTAGTACAACGGGCTCGTGGATCAGGTGACTTAAGACCTCACAGGGGACGGCATGCCGGTGCTCCAAGACCTCACGATCAAATACAGGTCCGCACTGAAATACTTGTCGGGAGGATACTTTATAAAACAAGGTACATTTTTTTTTTATTTTTACACACATATTTTGGTTTATCTTCCTTCTACAATCATTATCTGAAAATTAATGACTCAACTTTAAAGTCAACCCTGTATAAATCAAATTCAAGCGAATAACCATATGAAAATGGTATTTGCCATTTTGGATTGGTATTTACCGATCGTTTCAAGCGTGTGTGGTTATCAGTTTCGTTATAAGGTTCGTGACGTCATCACTCAGCTATTATGTGTCATAGTTATCGCCGTCAAATTGTGGTATTTACCGAACTCCGGAGTAGTTTTATATTTCTGGTTATTATTTGAAATGTGAAGAATTTTGGCGGGTATTGGATATTTTTCTTGTACTTCAGTTTCATTTTCGGAAATAAAGTAGAGCACCTTTAAGTTATCCTAATTACGTTGTTGGGGACATTTTAAATCTAGTTCCTATGCTTAACAAAGTATCCTGTGTAGCCATATACCATATGAATATTAAAATATGGATATTGTCCACCTGTATACGGTATTGCTAATTTTTTTCTCATCGCTTTTTCCTTTCCATTTCTGCTAAATCAGTAAATGTTTTCTTTGATATGTGGAAAAGAACTGAAAGTTATCATAGCTACAAGGCCATGGTTCCACCATTCAAATTTTGGGCGTTTTCACGAAAAACTTGTTTAAAGTTAAGAGAGATTTTCTCAAGTGATTTAACACCTGAACAATATCTCCTGAAAAAAACTTTGCTCCCATTAATATTATGAAAGTTTTCCTTTTTAAACTTTCCATATCACTGTTTGTAGCCAAAATCGCAAATTATACAGGGTGTCCGCAAAGTTGGGGTTTTCCTTTTCAGAAACAACTACCCTTGAAATAACAAAGGTAATGTGTAGTGACATGAGGACGACCAAGTAAAAAAAGAATAAAGGAAAAAGTACTCACTCTCCAGTTGATGAGAAGGGCTAAGTACGTCTCTGCCCGAAATCATACCGCTCCAACAGAAAGTGAAATCAGCTGATGCGCTACCGAGCAGACGCACCATGCCAGCCCAAACATTCACCGAAAATGTTTGTTGAAAATGTGCCCGACGGACAGCGTGCGGATTTTCTACTGACCAAACATGAGTGTTGCGAAAGTTATTCACCCCATTACGCGTGAATGTAGATTCGTCTGTCACCAATATGCACTTCAAAAAGTCCGGATTATTGTCATGTTGATGCAACAACCACTCACAAAACCGCACTCTTGCTGGAAAATCGTCAGGTTGAAGGGCTTGTACACGTTGGACGTGAAACGGATACAGCCCCTCTTCACGCAGCGTTTGCCACACTTTAGTTTTTCAAATTCAAATTCAAAATACATTTATTTGCCAAAAAACAAAAACAAAAAAAAACATTTTATTTATTGTATTATAGAAAATACATACAATATTTTTGGCAAAAAGGACAAATCCTCGATCAAATGACCGTTAACACCCAGCCTTACATAAGTAGGGTGAGTCTGAAAATGCCCTTTTTGATACTTGCACTTCTCTAGCCACGTCTCTAGTGCTTGTTGAGGGATTCTCATCTACGCGATTACCTCTACAGGCGTGACCGTAACCGTCGGTTGAAGGTTGCATACTGACCTGACACACTGACCCCGACCCAGTTCTGTCGTTGAGCCAGTGACATTGTACCACTCCGTGATGTCGCGGCTACAGGACGGTATTCAGATATTTTTTATGTTGCAGAGCCCTTTATCTCGGTTCCCTTAAGACATTGGTGTATATGGTACTAAGAAAAATTGCTTATGTTTTCAATATCTACACGTCGTGTAAAGGAAAACCCCAACTTTGCGGACACCCTGTATACGCACTTTTCCAAAAATAAACAACAAAACCGCGGTTAAAACTCTTTTACCTGAAATTCAACCCGGAAACGATGATGAAAGCACCTTCAAGTGCAGCTCCAAATTAAGTGAACCATTCGATATGCTACTAGGTATGTACAATGTGTAGGTTTCAAAATGAAAGTGTTCCCCTTTTTGCCATCACAGTTGACAATGATACGAGTATCGCTTTTATTGGGAATCACACAACGTATTTGCGAATTGCGTTTCTGTTATGCCGCTCGGTGTAATCATACAACGTGCCATTAACAATATGGGGCATCCGTTTCAATTATATTTCCGAACAAAACCGAATAAGCAATCTACTCGTCCGTGTTGTTTTTGTCCTTCGGCTAACATAATGTATGGCTTGCACCGTGCGATATACTTTGGTTACCTTTTTACTAGAGCAAAGTATCAAGAACTGGACCCGTATTTTATTATTGATTGAAAAAACTACGAAAAATTACTGAAAGTACGCTTTAAATTCAAACAACGTTTACATTGTAATGTCAAGCATTATTTACTTTACATGTTCAGAAATGACATATTATAGTTGAATTATTAATACAAAAATTAATTTACGTACCACTAAAAAACCTTGACTTGGAATGTATGCGATGCGGTGTTGCCAAGGGAAGCAAAGATGCAATGTTGCGGAATTTGTGTTCCTGAGCTTTCATATCGGCCTAAAATGAAGCGCCGTTAGGACCGATTGGGATTCTACCGAATTCAAAATTCAAAATTGTGGATGCTCAAAATAAAACCATTATTTGGGCGTAAAGAATTAACTATCGCATCTTAATTCAAGGAACTAGTGTAACATATTGACAACGCGGTGATGAGCTTCGCTATCCAAGCGGCATCTATCTCTTTCTAAGATATGAGTCTATACATACTTCTCTCTCGTACACATTGAACTCAAGACGTCAAACAAATTTGGTTCTTAGTGTATATTGCAGCTAATTGACGTATTCAATAGGTCAGTTTGGCTAAGGTTACTGGCACCCCCTTTATTCTTAAGTTTTTCGGATATTTGGATATTTGGTAACGATCCTGTATATTTCCGTTGGACATATTGACTTACTGAAGATATTCCTGTGGTTGACCGGTGACCAGAAATTCGGCGATGGGAATCCATAGTATCGCAAGCCCTCAGTCCAGAAATGCAGTGTGCATTTCTGCCATGCTTACCGATCCCCCGCTCTTATCCATGGTGATGAGTCACATTCTGCGGCGTCTTATTGAATCGAGTTGCCTTTATTATGGTCCAGTCATGCTGGACAATATGAAAATAATGATATCTTGTAGACAAATACAAACATTCAAAGGGGCATGTATTATACCAAAACTTGTTTCATCTTCTGGGACCTCTCATGTTGACTACGTTGATGAGTTGATAGATAACTCCAATATCACTCTGACTGTGTCACCTCCTGCCATGCCTAGGTTTTTGACCGGTTGCAATATTTGTAATCCAACAGGAATTACTTCACTTTCCTATTCCTGATGTCAAACTTTTTAGTTCCCACGCCACTGAAAATGAAATATTGCAATCGCAAAAAAATTATATTTTTTTTATGTTATACACTTATGACATGTACATCACTCATTTTCCGTCGCTCTGTCTGTCTGCGAGCCCACTGATCCTGGGCCGGCCTATAACTTGGAAAGTACCGCTCGGATTTTGTTGAAGTTTTCACACAAGACTGCCACTATGATAAGGGCTAAAACCTTGTTCAGGGGCGGAGAAAAAAAACAAAAATCGCTCACACTTCGTCTTTTGGCATGGCAGGGGCTCCTGACCATTTACAAAACAAATTGAAGCGAATTAAAATTGGAGTTTGGGGACTTAGGGGTGGGGAGAGTACATCTCATTTTTTTAGATTTCCCCGTACATTTGCCCTTAAAGCTTGAATGAGAAATAGTTTTGACAAACTCTTCCCTGGTTATACCTGGGTCGCCTTCATGTAAACATAAACTTGTTTAGTTCAGTTGGATTCGCTATTTTTGATCATGTGTTGGACATGGTGATAATTACTTTGTTGAGTCCTTGTGGACTCCAGCTTAGCTAGCACTGAATACTGAACATGCAAGGGTTAATTAGTAGCGGCACGTTTTTTGAATTTAATATGTGAATCTCAAATCTAATCTTTGTCTAAAGCTTATTGTATGATTAAGACTGTTTTTACTGTTGCACATACATAGTTACGCACGTAATTAATCAGTTCTACAGTGTTTTTTATTCGGAATCCAAACTATAGAATTAACAATAATTTTAGAAGTAGAAGCTTTTAATATCACCATTATAAAAAATGGAAAGACACCTCCACAACTTATACGGAAAGGTACCTCCACAACTTATACGGAAAGGTACATCATTTGACGATTTATCAACTCCAATACTTTTTGAGATTTCATCTGAAGCTATTATTTTTTTGGTCCGCTAAGCTGACATTAAATGCGGAAACGCCAGTAGAGTGTGTTTTATTGACACAATATTGCTAGCCAAGGCTTTATCGAATGGAGGATGCAGAATATAATCATACATCATAACGCTTCCTGCATTGTGTTTGCCAACATGTGTTTTACCTAAATAGAACTGGAGCAACGTGCAAATACGTTGCAGTCAGCTCCTATAACTCTTAACTTGAGTATTAACGAATTGGCCTACAATGTTTATAGGTAGGTGTATGTAAGAACCATCTCTTACCCTCTATCTGACCAATAATCTTCTTTAACACTAATGAATAGACTTCATGGTTGACCAAGGTCTCAAGCACACAATACCGGAGTCCGCACTGTGAACAAAATCAAATTGTTCAAGCTTAGGACCAACAAAATTTCAATTCTAGAATAATAACGGACTTCTATTATTTTTCTAGATCAAATTAAAGTTTCCAAATTGTAGCTAACGTTATAATTATACCTGCCAGAAACATTAGTAACTTTACTGACAGGGCTATGTTGTTACCTCCAACACCAATAAACGAGGAAATGTAATTTTCACGAAAAGTTATCTAGTAATACTTCATCCATCTATAAATCGGAAAGTACTGCACGGATGTTGATGGAATTTTAATCCAAGCTTACTACAGGGTGCGGCAGAGAGGACGGACGTTTTTGGGATGGGTAGTACTCTCCGCCACCATCTACGAGAGAGGTGGGGAGGGTGCCGTTTGACTCGTGAGATCCTAGCATCATTTTACCAGTTGTCGTTATGGAGCCTTGGGCGGTGGAGCACCGCGTTTTCGCCTATGATGTTTCGTCCGAAATAATGAGTCAGTCATCGTCGTACAGCGTGAGTTTCGTCGCCACTTCAACATTCATCGGAATAGAGCTGTTCCCTCTCGAAACACCATCCTTCGTTGGGTTGAATCACTTCGCAGTCGTGGTGAACTGATCAACAGAAGACCAAGCCGCGAACAGTTTGAACTCCTGAAAATGTTGAACGCGTTCGACATGTCTTTCTTCGCAGTCCGACTCGATCTGCCCGGAAACTTGCTGCTGCACTTCGCCTTAGTGATCGTTCGGTAAGGCGAATTTTGCATATGGATCTCCGCTTTCACCCCTACAAATTGGCCATTGTGCAACAGTTACAGCCCGGAGATTATGCACAACGAATGAACTTCGCACGTGAGATGGAAGCACTGATCGATCAAAATGAGAACCTCATTTTGTTTATGAGTGACGAAGCCCGCGTTCACAAGCCCCGAACTCTGGACGAATTGAAGGGCGAAATTCGCGTGGAAGTCGCCCAAGTTGAGAGAGCGATGTTGGAGAGAGTCTACGCGAACTTCCAAGAACGGCTCCAGCACTGCATCAACGATTTCGGCCACCACATGCCTGATGTGATTTTCCACACTTGACTGTCTCAAATGCTATTTCCTTGTGAATCTGATTCCATCAATAAATTTGTTTTCAAGTAAAAATTAACTATTTTATGATTTTTTTTTAAAACCGTCCATCTTCTGTGCCGCACCCTGTATAATGGAAAGGACAAAAAGTATTTTTGTAGATTTTGGAAATCAATATAAATGTTTTGAGTTGACCAAATCTCAAGAATTTAATCAAAAATTTATTTTCTACCAAATTCCGAAATCAATTTTTCGACATGGTCCATTTTTATGCACACCAAAGCGAGCACGAGTTTCTATGAAATTATGACATTGATTCGAGATCACAGGTACTTGAAGTGAGGTAATGTCATTGTTGCGGGGAAGTATAGCTTTTAAAATTAAAAAATGGGCCTTAATACAAAATATCAATTTTACGGCCCTCAATCCAAGATAGTTGCTCTTTAATTGAGGTGTGTGGTTACTTCAAAAAATATTTTGGTATTTCAAGAAATTAAAAGGCTTTTTAAGAGAAACATTCCCTACATATCGGTATGGTCGCTATAATACTTTCTTGTACGTACATTTTCTAAGGAAGGAGGGTGGTCTTAGCTGACTAGTTAAGATACGAAATAAAAATATTAAAATCTTAATAATGACTACTTTTATTAAATTTTATTTGTTTTTGGACCGGAAAGTGTTCAAGAAATCAAGCCGACTGCTGTAGGCTATGATGACATTGAAGTGGACATGTTTGGCATTTGTTTACCTGAAGCACTCCAGTGTATCTAACTCATATTGTTACTATATGTTTGGAAACTGGAATTTTCCTGACGTCTGGAAAGAAGCAATAAGCCATCCTCTAGCCAAAATAAAAATCCGGTAACCGGTGATCATTTACGATCCATGTGTCACACGTTGTCAAATGCCTTTGATACATCTAAGAGCAAGATACCAGTACTTTTGTTCAGGGTGAACCCCCTGGTTACATGCTTCACCAGTCTAAATGCCTGTAGCTCCGTAGTATGCTCAGACCGAAAGCCAAATTGCACGTCAGGAATGACATGGTGATCTGACGAGAAATTCTCAAAGTGACGAAGTGACGAAGGAGCTGACAGCAGGCTAATGGGACGGTAATCCTGGGGGAATATCGAACCTGCCTTCTCTGGGATCATGAGGACTTCAGCGATCTTCCACGCCTTAGGAAAGTAATCGGTTCTGAGCATTGCATTAATTATTGCCACCAGATAAGTCAAAGCCTTGAGCGAAAGCAGCTTCAGTGCTTTGTTGGTGATGTGATCCTCTCCAGGTGCTTTACGCACCTTTAGGTCCTTAATGTGGCCTTGGAGCTCTGCTGGTGTGCAAAACGGAATCTCAGAGGATTCCGTGGATGTGTTATGCTGAGATTCATCTGCAGAGTCTTCCGTAGAAGAATCTTCTGAAAAGGAGTCACCGATGTTAGCACTGACGTTGTTGTCGCCATTCGCTCTGAAATATCTCCTGACAGATCTTACAATTTGTCATTCCTCGTCAAGGTCATTGTCCAAATCATAATTGGGAGAGAACTGCCTTTCCATGACGTCAGCAAAAACCTCCACTTTATCCTCAGTCCTGAAAACTATGCCTCCAGGACCATGAATATGTGGTAGTTGTTCTTGGCTTCCGTTTCTGAGCGATTTTCCCTTTTTCCAGAGAGGAATACTTGATTCAAGCATCCCCTCCAGAAAGTCGATCCACTGCTCATTACGGAATTCATGGAGTACATTTCTCACTTCATGGACGAGATTCGTCGCTCTACGAATATCATACGTATTAGAAAAGGTTGTTTATCTTCAACTCCGCTGTCGGCGATGTAGCTCTTTTCTACCGTTACACCAACGGGCTTTGCTCCTCAGAGCTCTCTTCCATGATGCCGCCGCGCGATGTGCCTGCCAGACAGACCCGCCTGACTTTGGCGTCCCATCCTAACCGTGTCGAACTTCGTACATCCAGAACCGGCCGATACGACCGCTCCTTTGTCCCGAGGGTGTCGAGATTGTGGAACAATCTACAAGAGGAAGCTCTTCCCAGTTGTATTAACCTTAGGCAGTTCAAAAATCGTATTAATAAAATTTCATCATAGCAGCCGCGGTGTTCCGGCATTTAGGCTTCTGCCTGCGCTGCTGCTCCGATATAAAAAAAAACTGAATACTTAGAAATGAAGTTTTTACTCCGTGTCCGTCAGTTCGACACGTTTAACCACAAAATTCTATTGAGTAAGTTAACGTACATCATTTCTGGCTGTATTTAATATATACTTTCTATTTACATTCATGTATTGAACATTGTTCTATACAAACTTACGCGGATGATACGCAACTTTAATTTCATTTTGTCTTGTCTTATCTGGAGAAGCAAAAGTCTTGTAACATTCAGGAAGCTGGTTGAAAATGAGCTGTTAAATCTGTTGTGATTAGCTGTTATGGTCTTTTCTTTCTTTTTTGTGTTTTCATCCAATCATTATGAGTTCTCATCTTGTTCCTTTTTGGTAAACCAACATAGCGTGGATTTGTCAATCGAATATGTTTTTTTTTCTCTTTTTCATTAGTTCAATCAGTTGAACATCAAATCGATTTATTTATTCTCAGGTTAGTATGTATCTTATTTTGTTATTATTATTATAAATCTTGAGGTTACTGCCGTAACGAAATCGCAAATCAGAAGGCCAGAAAGAAAGTTTGATCTTTGTTCATATCAAGCTTTCAAAACTATTTATTTTCTTAGCTTTCAAAAATATTGATTTTCTTCTTTAGGAATGATGAAAATTCTGAATGGACTACAAAAAAGTTTTAATAGATATCTATATATTCAAACAGAAAATAGTAAAGATTCTGAATTATGAAAACACATTTGGTGCAACAAACTGATATCACACATCGCCTACTAGTGTGACCGGGTCATTATCGAACTTGGCGTCTTGCTTAACCGCAGACACCTTTGAAAAACTCAAACCGGTGTGTGCTTAGTAGACTTGTGCTCGCCGTACCGTGCCAAAAGCTGTTTTTGTTGTTCGAAAATCATATTGTCGTCGTTGATATTTTTTTTCGCAGTGATTGTCCGACTGTCTACTCGCGAATAGTGCATCGTTCGGCTTTGACACGGTCATTGCATTTTTCAGTCCGGGCGTGTGAAAAATTCGGTGCTGCGATTTCGTGCGGTTGTGCTGTCAAGGTGATCTTTGTGCTAGAATAATCGTGGATGATAAAGGAATCATGCGTGTGAAAAAATATAGTGGATGAGACACAGTATTAGCAAAGAGTGTAGTGAAAGCTTGTTTTTAGCGGGTTTTCATAACCAAGAACACCGTACTAATCTCTTATCACCGTAGCTTTTAATAAAAAATAAAAATAAAGTAGACTTCAACCTACAAGTTGCGATTTCGGGAATGTTCGTACCTATAAAAAGCTGAAGTTGATTACGATTCTCTGGTATGTGTTAAGGTGACACATCTTTTTTTGAACAGCTGGTTTAAAGGAGTATTCGTAATACTTTTCATCTGATGGTGTGTATAGGGATGGCTAAAAATGTTTTTTCTAAAATGCATTTTTGTGCATTTTCTGATACTTGTTTTCTTCAATCGTAACTTGTTAACAAATAATAGTGCAGGTCAAAAGTAGTATTACAATTTTATAGCAAAATGAAGCTGGTAATCAATCTTTTCTTGTCATGTTTTTATCTGCAGCAAACTGAGTTTTCAAGAAAAGCAAAGATTTTTTGAAGCAAAACAAGTTTAACGAAAAAGTAATTACCCGATCAATTCTACTATAAAAGAAAAATATTAACATACAATTCCAGAGCTGTTGTATCCTTATTTATTAAAACGCACTCAAAAGGTACAGTGAATGTCAACAGGTCGACGTTCAGTAAGCTGTGAAAGCCCCATGAATTCTTGTGCACCTCAGGGTTCTATACTTGGGCCACTCCTTTTTCTTTTGTGCATTTCCGAACTAGTTAGTTCGGTGAAGCAACGCGATTATGTTCACCAAGGGGCTCAATGAAGATTTAAAGTCCATAGGTAGTTATGTTACACAACGTAATTTGCAGCTAAATCCTGCTAAATTAATTATGATGGTTTCTGTCCCTCAAAAAATAAGGCATAAAGTGAAATAAAATTTGATAATATCTGTAAGTGAAAAGGACATATCAATTGGGGAATCAGCAAGAAATTTAGGCTTACACCTACATACTGCCTTTTAATGTATTTTCCTTTCTTGGACTGAGAAAAATCAGAAACACCTGCTTTCTCAGGACTAGGATGACTGAATGTGAGACAATTGTGTTTTCACATGCTCACATATGTACTCACAAACTTTTAGATAAATCTGTGCCCCCATTTCGAGAGAGAAACTGATAGATATATGCATCCCCAAGTATAAGATATAATAACACCTGAACAATGCCACACCACAGGACTGTTTTCTTTCGGAATAGTTTTACATACAATGCCGTTAAGTTGTAGAACTTTCAGTCAGATAGCTATAAGTCATTGTAAGTTTATAAATTTATAGATTTTATATCTTTTATTATGAAAAGTCCTTATTTTATTCAGTTTGTGTAAACAACAACTGTCTTTTGAAAAGTTTCAACTGTATTCTCGCCATTACTTACCTTTTATTGTTACACTGAAAATTACCACCACACACATTGTATATGTAAATTGTAAATTTTCACTGTTTTAAAAGGACTAAGTGGAAGAATGTAAAAACCTTCGCCTTAATAAATACCTATCATTATTGTTTGTTAACGATTTGTTACGATTTTTAGGAAAAATGTATCAAAATGCACAAAATGCATTTTTGCCAAAATAAAATTAATAATATTGTTTTTAAGTCATCTCTATACGCATTATGAAACAACCAAAAGAAAAGTATTAAGAAAACTTCTCCAACTAGGGATGTGTGACATTGAGGGGCGAATGCATAGTCTTTCTTTGACACCACTTTATTGTTAGGATGCCTTATAGCCTTATTACTTCGTAGTGACAGTAGGTTTGTCAAATATCTTCGTCAAAGAGGATTTGATACCTCCTCATTGCCTTGCATACAGAAGATCCCTAACAAAGCTTTTTTATTTTTTACCTGGCTATGTATTGTTATATCGCCATCAAATGTAAATGTAACCACGGTAGGTGGCATCATATTTGGTATACGTACAACATATTTCTAAACAATTATCTTTGACATGGAAATTCTTTATCTGAAGTCCAAACGCCAATCTTCCAACGCGTCTTCCGATAAAATACGGGCCGATGTTACTGACACTATAGGTAGCTCGATAACTATTTGAAATCTAGCGTAGATAATTGATAGACGTGTAGGCTTATGTGCTCGTGTATATTGTCGCTGCAGCGCCTCCCCTTCATTCAGATAGCTTCAGCAGGATAACCTTTGAATCGGGACTCAGCTGTTCCTGTTTAAAGTCATCTTTAATTGGATAATAAAATATAAAGACATAAACATTGCAGCATCCATATTGCTATAAAAATCACCTGCAAACTAGTCTAATAGACCATGATCTCGTAAATTTCGTACTATGTAACTTTTAACATCTGTTAAAGCTCATCGCATACTCACATACTACTTATAGATCAGGCTAAATAGCCAAAAAATGGATTCTGTTGTAGAAAAATAAAGACGGATCTTAACACGGAATTACATTCTCCAAATGAAGGTCCTTAATCATGTAAACCTTTTTATTGAACGTCAGAGTTGGAAAACAACTTTTCGCGTATATTTAGAAAAGTATAGGTGGTCTACAAAATAGTTGTCGAGAATGAATAGACATTTAAAAGATAGTTTGCTAGTGGCAGTTATAAATTTGCAAATATAGCTCAGCACGTTTGATATTTTTTAAGGTTAATAACTGCCAAGGCTTCAACTTTTGGCTATTATTACATATTTCCCGTTACGCACTTTTCGGCACGAAATAAATTATGAAATCGGCGATCATTTGTAATAACCGCTTGGAACATTACACATATAATGTTAGTATCATTGTACAAGCCTCTGCATCCTCTTTTCTTAAAATTACTTTTGCGAATAACTCTTATTTTAGATGGGTGGCGGAGCTCTGCCAAAGACCCATTCATTTCGGCTGGTTGGAGTTCAGATCATCATGGACTTGACTTGGCACGAATACATATCGGCAATCACTAGTAAAAAAACCTAGGTTATGTGTTCAGAACCAAGAAGTACATTTCTTCGCAAAACCTCACTCTGTACAAGGCCAAATAAGACCTAGCCTCGAGTACTGCTCACGTATTTGAGGTGGAGCTGCCCCGACTACATTACCCATGCTCGAGGCTGTTCAGAGGTGGACTGTTCGACTGATCAATGACACTTCTCTAACAGACAGTTTCGGAACCATCTCGCATGCGGTTGACGGTCTTGCTCTCTTCTACCGCTATGACAACGGGCTTTTCTCTTCAGACTCTCCTCTATGATACCGCTGTCTTCAGCCTGCCAATCGGATCCGCCAGTGTTCTTCGTTTCATCCCATCCCAACTCTGTCGAACTTGTACATCGAAAACTGGCTGGTGCGACAGCTCCTTCGCTCCTAGGGTGTCGAGATTGTGGAAGAGTCTACCTAAGAAGGTTTTCCAAGGGCGGTACAAAAATCGGATAAAATTCCTTATATTTGTATTTCTGCCTACACGGCAGCTTCAGTATAAAAAAAAAGTTTCTTGAATGAACACGAAGAATATTTTCAATTTTGATGTTTAATAAAAAAGTTACTCAGCAACATTTTTTGTACATATATCTCGATGAAGGACTTTTCCATTTACCTTCAAGTCGATGAAACTTAAACAGTACGCTTGTTTCGCTATGGTAAAATATTTCCCTGCGGTGCAACTACTGATTGTGCCACAATACAATCTACAGGGTGACTTTGAAGTTGAGTCATTAATTTTCAGATAATGATTGTAGAAGAAAGATAAACCAAAATATGTGTGTAAAAATAAAAAAAAATGTTACCTTGTTTTATAAAGTATCCTCCCGACAAGTATTTCAGTGCGGACCTGTATTTGATCGTGCGGTCTTGGAGCACCGGCATGCCCTCCCCTGTGAGGTCTTAAGTCACCTGATTCACGAACCCTTTGTACTACATTAACAAAGGCACAAGGGGTTGGTTGCACTCGATCGGGAAACCGATCCGCATAAATCCGTGATGCCGCGGCAGCATTTTGTAAAGGCTCCCCCCCCGTAAATAAGAATCATGTCCACAAGTTCAGCATTTTCGTAAACATGTGCCATTTTTTATTTCGTTTGAGCCACGCAACAAACACCACTATTCACTCACGCGTTAGCGACTGACACATTGACTGAATACAACTGAATAAAATTGTAGTAAAAACATCGTGATAAGCGTTTCAAATTCTTTCGCTTTTTTGTTTCCGATGCGATGAACCGATAAGGCGGATTATATCCCTTGTTGCCAAACACGAGCATATAATATTATTATTGACAGACAGGGCGGTACTCAAACTTCTAAAGGGCTATAACTTTGTTACTTTAATTTTACCAGAAAAATGTTAAAGGAAAAGACATTTCTTTTGATCAGATCTACTCACTGTTAAAATAAATGACTCAACTTTGAAGTCACCCTGTATATTATAGGTATGAAAAGTGTCGAAAAAGCCGTAGATGAGGTTCGGTCAACTCTAGACTGCGACGGTACATTATTCCTTTGTAGGATAGGTGCGGATTGAACGTGTGCCAAAATACTAGTAATCTTCGAGAAACAGTGATAGTGAATTCGTGAAAGACATCGTTGTAGCTGGGTTTCGATTGGTGCTAGATGCAGTTATCAGCGGCGAGCGCATCTACCGCAATTCCCCCCACCCTTTCACCAGCATCGCCTGGACCGTCTTCGGTCGACCCCCCCTCCCAAAGGGGGGGCGGCATCCCCAGGAGAAAATCCAGCTTCAGACGCATGTACGAAGCGGCTAGGGTTGTGCAGCAATATTTTGCAGAAGGTAGGAGATTCCAGCTAATCGAAGGGATTTACCGATTTTTTTGTAACTTCATTGCATTTTAAGATGGTGACCAGTAAATAAATACTCTGAAAGCTACATGCGGTCAAGGGCGGATACAGCCTTTATGTCAGGGAGGTTCATAGGGAGATGTTCGTGTCGGGGGGGTCGATCTTGATTTGACCCCCAGGCTTGGATGCGCCCTTGCATACGATAAACAATTGGTGAATAATAAAAATAAATCATACTTGAATAACTGTTCGGTTAAAATGAACATGGAGTTGCTGGTTGTAACAAAAATTTCGAAGTCATTAGAAAAACCCTTGTCAGCTTTTGATATCTCACAACAACGTCAATAGGTCTTGGTATCAATCATGCTCCGAAACTAAATAAACACCGACTAGGTACTTCAAGCCACAATAGCACTATGTTCTGTTGAGTCAAGGTTAAATATCCTTGGGATCTTGATATCTAGAAAATACCAGTATTTATGCTGCTAAAACTCGCGAACAAATCGAAATTGTGATATTATGTTTTTTGGATCGTATATGACATGTACGTCACGAAATACACGTCACTCATTTTTTCTGTCTGTCTGTCGGTCGGTCGGTCTGTCCGCTAATTTTATAACCGCGTATAACTTAAGAAGCACCGCTCGGATTTTGATGAAATTTTCACACACACAAGGATGAAATGATCTTAAAAAAATAATTTTAGTGAAACTTTGGCATGTTTCCAAAATACAGGGTGTCAAACTTTTTTCAAAAAAGTCAAATTATTTTTTTCTAAAAACGTGTAATCATCTAAATTTTATTAAAATATGATGAAATTTAGATGCCGCGGACCTAAATCCGTAAATTTAGATGAAATAAATAAGATAAACGTTTTTGTTTAATGACTTCAGTTAAATTATCGGTGACTTGTCTGCACCTACTATATTTTATATAACTCCAACTAAATGGGCCAAATAGTTATTACTTTTTTCAGAAAAAGTCGATGTTTGATCCTAACCGTGAATATCCTAACCGTGTCGTACATCCAGAACTGGCCGATACGAATGCTCCTTTGTCCTGAGGATGTCGAGATTGTGGAACAATCTACAACAGGTTCTACTAACATTAGGCAGTTCAAAAATCGTATTCACAAAATTTCTTTGAGATCATCATAGCAGCCGCGGTGTCCCGAACCTATGTTTGTACGAATTACATCTTTCCACACTTTTTTTTTCATTAGATTGTCTTTCCATTATTCTAATTACTTACTGTCGCATTTCAGAAACAAACAATTGGAAAAAATAATTATGTATCATTAATGTTTTTCCCAACTATTACGGATAAAAATACATATTTTGATCAACCGCATTGTCAAGCGAGGATGCACATACACCACAACAGCTGATTCTAATAATAAATATCCTTTGATATTTATATAACAATTCTCAGAAATGTTATTCTGATTATTCGTATTCCGCTTTGAACGTGGCCTCACCGGATTCGTGCAATTTAATGGGGAATTTCGTATGAATCCAAAAAGATCATTGATGTAGAAAGGTATTGTTTAATCAATAACTTGGGTTAAAGATGGAAAACAAGCTAAAGGCGAATTTCAATTTGTGCTGCGTTCTATATACACGCAAATAATCGAGGAAGAAATTGCATCAAGCATGTTTACTCCAACTTCGGGAGACGAAAATTAATAAGGCTGCTATTGCAGTGGTCGATTCTGGTAATAGATGGCATTTTGTGCTATCTTATTTCGATAGTCATTCTTCGGGGGAAGAATTTGCCGACCAGCCATTCTCGCTGGATTCAGTTCAATATTCTAGGCGTATAGCCAGCATAATGCCAATATACAGTAGCGGACTAAAGTTTGGAAACAAATATTAACATTATTACGAACTATTTCATATACCTAAATTGAAATTGTGAAGGAACAGATAATATAAATATTAAAGTCTGCCTTTGTCTCCCGTACTAATACAAGGTTCATCTTATCAATATTCAAATTTTCTGAAAATAAAAAACACCCGTTTTTTTAATACCACAGTTCTTGTAAAGACAAAGGTATGGAAACATTTCAGTTTTGCCATATTTATTCGTTCTGCGATAATCTGATATTGCGTGCGATAAATATTAACATCATTGAGAATGGCAAAAGTAAAAGAATTTTCAAAAGATTTAAGGGACAGAGTAATTGAACTATTTAGAAATGGTGTCACAAATTTTGACATTTCTCAAAGATTAAAAATGAACAAAAGCATGATTTCGAAAATTATTATTCAACGCTTGGTAGGCGTCCAGTGCAAAAGCCTCTAATTAAGAAATCGTATTGCTCGGCTTGAATTTGCTAAAACTCGCCTAACTTGGTCAGAAAAACAATGAAATATAGTTTTATGGAGCGATGAAACCAAATTTAACTTGTTTGGATCTGACGGTACGGCATAATTATGTGAGACGTCCAATAGGAAAAATATTCGACAAAAAGTATCAGTTGCTACAGTTAAGCACGGTAGAAGCAACATCATGGTTTGGGGCGGGTTTTTAGTTTTGGAACGGGTAGAATTGTTGAAATTGTTGAGAAAATGGATCAAAAACTTTACAAAGATATTATTAGTGAACACATGCTCCCTTTTGCTGAAGAAGAAATGCCTTTACGATGGACATTCCAGCAAGATAATGACCTCAAGCGTACCTGAAAATTCGTAAAGGACTGGTTAAGACTAAAAAATCCGCGGACCTAAATCCTATAGAACGTTTCTGGGAGCATGTAAAAGACAACTGATAAGAAAAACTTTTAAAAATAGGAACGATTTATTTCATAATGTGAAACATATTTGGCAAAATATCCCAATAGACGTCTGTAAAGAATTGGTGTCTTCTATGAGCAGCAGATGTCAGGCAGTGTTGAATGCTAAAGGCTATGCTACCAAATATTAGCTAAAAAGTATTTTTAAATCTTTTTGTAGAGTTATTGTAATTAACTTTGTAATAAAAAATGTGTTTCCATACTTTTGCCGTCTCATTTTTGGTCATAAAATAATATGAAGGTATTTTAATGCTAGCCTGTAGTACCACAGCAAACACATTATTGTCATTGTATCCTATGAGAAAAAAAATAGTCCTTAACAATGAAGAATAAAAAACTTGCACTTTTCAAAAATCACTAAGAATGTTTACAAACTTTGTCAGCTATTGTACATATTGCATTCTTCCGAAATGGTAGCGCTAGTGTGGTAGGAAGTCACACTGGCGAAAAAACATATTTTATAAAGCGAGATTTCTCAGGATATTTGATATTAGGAGAATTCTGAATTCCAAATTGGCACTTCTCTTTTTTCTTCTCAAATACACTGTGAACCTTGCCTTAAGCTGGTCATAACCTTAGACATGATCTCCAACCTAACTGGCACCATCTACTTCTAGCCTTCCAGATCACCTCCTATTTCTTTTTAGCTAGTTCAGGCACACTGCATTAAGCGAAACTTATTGCGAAATTCACGTGTGATTCGACAAGCAATAATGTTGACATCTGGCTGCAATAAAAGCTGTTCTTTGATGCATATAATAGCCAAAATTTGCAATTTCTATACTTAGATTCAAAACAATAGATTGCTAATATCGTATAACGAAACCACTCAAATGATGAAATACTAGTGACAAGCTTTGTTGGCATTTACCAGCTATAAATGACACGTAGTAAAAATAATTTATGATCATTGAGATCATTGTACGCACTGCACATTTACAGCATTTAATAGAGTGCTTAGCTTTAATAGAGAGCTTTTAGCTTTGTGTTTCAGCTTTTAGCGTTTTATACATATTAATCTAATATCACGAGCCATAAATTTTTATGTGTATAACATTTCACAAAGACTAGCATTTATATGTTATTCTGTTATGTATGTTAATTTTACAGGTGTTTTGAGTTATCGGAAGTTTTTTCCATGACTTGACTCTACAAAAACATTTGCTTTTTCAGTATCCGCTTAACAAAATTAATCCTCTATTTACGTAGACGTGAAATATAAATAATATTATTTTATGGGTAGTTCCTTCCTGACGTGGTTTTTTCTGGGCATGCGAGTCTTAATTTGTTACTACAGGGTGCCTCAGAGGTCGACGTTAAGCCAAAATGGCTGATAGGCCAAGTCGGAAGGAGTGAAGGACAGTGTCATTCTACATAGTGAGAGCAAGACAGATAGTAACGCTACTTTTAATAATTCAGATTGTGTAGTGCCACCATGTCTGTATACACCGTATAGGAATACGCCAACGTGCACCTCATTTATGGAGAATATAGATGCAATGCGAGTGCTGCAGGTATGCCTTATCTTGAGAGGTACCCAAATATGCTGCTCGTCATCACGATGACCGCGTTTTTGTGATGTGCACCGTTTACTCCCAGAGGGACGATTTCCTAAACAAGCACATGATGAAGGAAGCATTTCCTTTCCTTGCTAGGACGTCGTACCACAAGCAATTGAAGGAGACCCGAGTACTTCACTCAAATAGAAGCAAGCACGGCAGTGCAGAAAAATACAGCCCACCGAATCTTGCGAAAGAACGAGGTCCACCCGTACCACGTACGACGTGTACAACCTCTAAAATCCCGGGATTACCTTCCAAAAGTTGAGTTTTGTCAAACAGTGTTGCAGAGACACCGGGAATATCCGCGATTTTTAGAGAAAATTTTATGGGCTGATGAGTCGACGTTAAAAACGATGGTTACATGAATCTACACAGCTTACACGAGTGGCATGTAGAAAATCCACATTTGATGAGAGAAGATAAATCAAAGTATCCTTTGAGGCTATGTATGTCCAAAAATTTATGACTCTTGAGACGTTAAATATATCTTTGTTTTTAAAATAACCCCTCCTTAGGTATTTTACCTGACTCGTGCTGTTCAAGAGTTAAGAAAAGAAATATCCAGTTGATCTTTCAGGTGCCTGTATCTTCTTACGGGAGTGCTTGTCACATTAGTTTTTTGTGTTCTTCATGAATTCGAGACATTTCAACAATTCCACATATTCTGGAACACCTTGTATAATTCATCATCGTAAGAAGCAAATTAAATTTAGATAATGAAGCTTATGATTAATGGAAAAAATAACATAACGATAAATCAGAGGTACATCAAGATATGTCCCACGTACTTTTACATTCAAATAAAACAGTCAAGGACGTTGAATGTAGGTACTCTCAGACCTTATTTTGTCTTGTCCACCAACGTAATTGAGTAAATTCAACTTTCTCAGTTCATGTTGACCCTCTACTTCCTACAACTACGTAACGATAAGGGAAAGTCCAATTAGACCATGTACCGAAGTTGTTACATACTTCTACGGGCTAGTTAGCAACTTAACTTGTTCACGGAAACTTCGTTGCTCAGGCTTATTTAACTTCGCAATACCTGGTTGATTTAGGTATCACATGTCACTGAATATTGCCATCCTAGTTATCGTACACCATGTTTGCATCCTTGTTACTTTGTTGTACTTCAAATATGCATAGTGTAATCTGTACCCGCAATTCCATACTACACCCTATTTCACGAGATTCCATCACGCCTTGACTTCTACTGAGGTGATCAGCAAGTGACATTTTTGTGTTAGTCCGCAAGGTTGGCTATAATGAA
The DNA here is from genome assembly GCA_963669975.1 of Acanthoscelides obtectus. NCBI lineage: Eukaryota > Metazoa > Arthropoda > Insecta > Coleoptera > Chrysomelidae > Acanthoscelides > Acanthoscelides obtectus. Next base: position 60,093,576 of record CAVLJG010000009.1, on the reverse strand, counting down.
TCGGGTGTAAATCTTGCAACAACTTGTTTGTAGCGTTTTGTTTTTTGTATGTAAATAAACTTTTCTAAATAAAATGAACATGTAGCGACAAGAAACCAAAACAAAATATGGCTCTGTCCACCTGTCATTGTCGGATCCGTCTGAATTATGCGTCCTTTGTGGGGAATTTTGAAATATTTCTAGATAACCAGCTGTGATTGTACTTGGATATTCATGAAATAGGGTATAGACAAAATTGCAACGTACTTTTAAAGAATCAGATGAGGATTTTTAGCGGCACCTAGCGGATGTAGGACTGGAATATTCGTGCTTGTGGAAGTTAATGAAAATAACAGACATTGAGTCGATTTGAAGGTTAGAAACAAAGAAGGGAACACACACCTTACGGAAATCAGTCCTCGGTGAATCTTGCTCATACTTTGGGAATGAGCTCTCCAGAACGTCCTGATCATGGGCTCTCAGCAAACCTGTGAAACGTTTCTATGATATACAGGGCATCCCAAACCTGCAGGATCGGAGTATTGCATCTAAATAGAAATTTATCGAAGAAAACTATTTAAGGGTTATTATTCATGGTATCCGAGTGCATATTTTTAAAATACTCTCAAGTATACAGGGTGTCCCAGTTTTGCCCCAAATTTTTTTTTTAATGGAAGGCCGTACTTTTTATTACACACTCGGATAGGCCCTTTTATTTTATTATATTTTCATTGTTAGTTATTGGGCTATTAGGTATTTTATTTATAAAAAAAAATTGAAAAACTGCATGTCTGCTGTCTAGGCAGTTTGCATTAGTGTATGCATACAGGGTGACTTTGAAGTTGAGTCATTAATTTTCAGATAATGATTTTAGAAGGAAGATAAACCAAAATATGTGTGTAAAAATAAAAAAAAAATAAAAAAAAATTTACTTTGTTTTATAAAGTATCCTCCCGACAAGTATTTCAGTGCGGACCTGTATTTGATCGCGAGGTCTTGGAGCACCGGCATGCCGTCTTAAGTCACCTGATTCACGAGCCCGTTGTACTACATTAACAAAGGCACGAGGGGTTGGTTGCACTCGATTGGGAAACCGATCCGCATAAACATGTGCCATTTTTTATTTCGTTTGAGCCACGCAACAGATACCAGTATTCACTGACGCGTTACCGACTGACACTGACTGTATACAACACAACTGAATAAAATAATTGTAAAAACATCGTTCCAAATTCTTTCGCTTTTTTGTTTCCGATGCGATGAACCGATGGCGGATTATATCCGTTGTTGCCAAACACGAGCACATAATATTATCATTGAGACAGGGCGGTACTCAAACTTCCAAAGGGCTATAACTTTGTTACTTTAATTTTACCAGAAAAATGGTAAAGGAAAACACATTTCTTTTGATCAGATCTACTCACTGTTAAAATAAATGACTCAACTTCGAAGTATAGTACTTTTATGACGTCACCAGCAATATATCCCATTCAAAACAGTCCTGACCTCAAGGGTCATGGTCATTTTGAATAAGGAAAAGTTATACCATTGCATTTGAAGTTTTCGAAAAATTCCAGATTACCTACGATTTTTTTAAAAACGTTCCGTAAAATCACTCATTGAAGGCCTTTTAAATGAAAACAAAACTATGAAAATCGATAATGCTAATCAGAAGTTATACTAATTTCTCTTAATTGTCCTTAAACCCCTCCTCTTACTCCTCAAAACAATCGAAGAACTAGATTGAAATACACGAACACAATCGAATTAATATATATTTTAAATATATATAACAGATTATATATATATATATATATTATGAATGTTTTCGAAAAAAAAAGTCATTTTTAATTTTGAAGTTGATGCTACGTCCCCTAGCGGTGATTTTAGGAAGCTGAACAAAATTTCCAGCAATTTCTTGTGGATATCATGTTTATGAAATTTTTTAACCGATAGCTCTATGTTTAGCAGTTGCCGAGATACAGCCGAAATCAGACATTCGTGGCATATACAAAGTCTGTAAATTAAGTGATGAGACTAATTTTTTCTTAGTTTTTTCGTTCAAATATTACAATATTATACTGCCACCCTTAAATTAGCTTCATTCTGAAGCCAACCAGCGCTGAAGACGGCTGGTCGATATTTTCGACTGTCCCAAAATAAGACCCCTTGAGGTGATTTTCCAACTTCGGGAAGAGAAAAAGTCAGAAGGACTCAAGTCAGGCGAATAACGAGACTGAGGAGCCACATGACTGTTTTTACTTGCCAAAAGTCGTTTATTGACAATGCTATGTAACAAGCAGCATTATCGTAATGCAACACCCAGTTGTTCTTGATCCGATGAACGCTGATGCGAGTCAAATTTAATTCTTCCCCGATCATTCTATCAACCCTCAATTTGAACGCACAAGATCCCGGATTCTGTCGATATTTTTATCAGTTCTTGGAGATGAAAGCCTCCCGCTTCGTGGTTAATCTCCAATCGACTATCTCCCATCTGAAAATGCCTTAGTGCACCGAAATTGATGTCACTCGTTTTTAGAATATAATAAAAAAACTGTTTCACAAGACAACCAAATGACTCGAGCGAGTTCAAACTTGTGCTGCAGGCGGATCACATGTTTCCCTGCCTCCCCTCCAAGCCCGAAGACTCCAGTGTTGCCAGATCGAACGCTACGTTGCCAGTCTCATCACTTAATTTACAGGCCTCGTACAGTTTTGATGTCTGACGCGCTCGAGTATTTTTATGTTACAATTTTCTTACATTTTTAGCAACCTGTAGATGCCGTCCCACCTTCTTATATCATTTTTTCTTTCTGCAATATAATCTTCAAAACCCAACAGGTTCCTGCGACGCTCCAGTAACTCTCCATTTAGCCCTCTTGGGCTTCTTATTATGATTTACACCTCATATCCAAAAAACATACTACCTGTTTTTCGAAATTTGTCGCGGTTACAATACCTCCTCGCCAATTAATAATAATAATAATAATAATAATAATAATAACACAACCTCCTCAAGGTAGAGCGTGAAATATCTGTTAAATACCAGAACCTGGCGATTGAAATGAAGAGGATTGAGGAGCTAAGGGAAGTGCATATTGTTCCCATTGTTATCTCTGTGGAAGGGGCTGTTACCAAACAAGTCTCCCCAAGCTTAAAGACCTTGGACCTTCCAAACGGCCTTCACATACTATTCCAAAAAGCCGTTATCTTACAAACGTGTCATATTGTGAGAAAGGCACTGTCTCTGTAAAAACTATCCTTGGTTGGGGTGAACTCCCACTCAAAGATAGTATACCACCATACGTGAGATCTATGAGCATGAAAAAAAAATAATAATAATAATAATTAACCTTTCAGTGGTCGCGTGTGGTCTCTCGAACCGCACCTACCTATATTCGTCAATATCTTCTATGAATCCACCCACTTCAAACTGCGCGTTTCAGTACCTTCATACGGACGGGTACTTTAGTGCATGCCAGGATAAGAACGTGGTTAGTCGTTAGCTGTAGCGAGAAATTCGGGATTGAAGTGTGTGAGTCCGCGCGCGACCACTGACGTAACAATAATATTTTGTTTATTTTGGATTTTCCACCAAGGTACGTAATTTTTTTCCTTTTTATTCATAATTTATGCCAATTTATTTGTTATAGAATGGGCTCGTATGAAAAAGAACAAGCATATCTGCAGAAATTGATGGAGGAATGCATGCAATCTTTGGACGAAGAAGAAGCACCTTTAGAAGATGATAGTGATGAAGGGGAAGAGGATGCCATTGGAGAAATTATAAATGATACCAGAAGCGTACAAGATATTTCGGACAACGAGGAAATTGTTTCACAAGAAACTGTGCAACCAGTTTTCATTGGCAAGGATCAAATGACCAGATGGCGCAAACATTGCCCTCCCAAGAACGTGAGAACTGAATCCGAAAATCTGATTACACACTTACTTGGTCCAAAAGGAGTCGCTAAAACACTAAAAACTCCATTGTCAATATGGCAATATTTTTTTTCCGAATAGTGCCTGCAAATTATTGTTCAAAACACAAATAAACATATTCAGAGTGTTCAGGAACGATACTCTCGTGATCGTGATGCTAAAGAGACTGATACTGCTGAACTGAAAGCATTAATTGGGCTTTTATATTTGGCTGGGGTGATGAAAAGTAGCCACTTGAATGCAGAAGAGCTTTGGAGGGTTGACGGTACAGGAATCGAAATTTTCAGATTAACCATGTCTTTACATAGATTTAGATTTTTACTGTGCCACTTACGATTTGATGATTTAGAAACTCGTGAAGGTAGAAAGTCCCTAGACCGATTGGCAGCTATTAGAGATATATTTGAAAAATTTTAAAGAGCATTTACACCTTTCCATTACGTAACTGTCGATGAAAAACTAGAAGCATTTAGAGGTAGATGCCCTTTCCGTCAATATATACCCAGCAAGCCAAACAAGTATGGGATTAAGATTTACGCTCTTTGTGACTCAAAAGTCTTCTACACTTTTAACTTAGTGGTATATGTTGGAAAACAGCCAATAGGTCCTTGGGAAGTCAATAATTCTCCAGATGCCGTGGTGGAAAGGATGTGGGAACCTTTGAAAGGAACTGGCAGAAACGTAACTACCGATAATTGGTTCACTAGTTTCAAATTGATAGAAAATTTAAAGAAGAATTTTAGGATGACTCTTGTTGGAACGGTTAGAAAAAATAAAAGAGAGATTCCTGAAACTGCCCAGAAAACTCATCATTGTTTGCGTTCAATGAGACTTGCACACTTGTGTCTTATATTCCAAAAAAACGGAAAAATGTTTTGCTTATGTCAAGCTTACACCTTGATGACGCTATTGATAGAGAAACAGGTAAGCCAGACATAATACTCACAACCAGACAAATGGAGGAGTAGATACCGTAGATAAACTCTGCTCCGTATATAACTGCGCAAGAAGCACTCGAAGGTGGCATAAATTCTCTAGTTATTTACAAAGCCAATACGTATCGACGAAACCATCTCGAGGAGGGAATTTTTGCGTAAACTGTCCTTCGAATTACTGCATGATCACCTAAGAAACCGTTACAATTTATCTAACTTACAAAGATCAAAAAACATAGAATTGGAGAGATTCTTGAAATAGAAGCTGTGGTGACACTAGAAACTTCTCAAACAAATCAAACGGGACGTTGTTCTGTGTGTGACAGAAAAAGAAATCGACGTACTCGATATTTTTGTAAGAAATGTCACACTTTTTTATGTCCACCGCACGCTCTCATTATTTGTCCAGAGTGCTTTCAAACAGCCTCGTGGGAAGTCTAAATTATTATTTTCATATTTTGTAAATGTTTTTTATTTGTTTCTGTTTTGTATTTAATTTAATTAATTAATTTTAGAGTTATAATATCCTAAGTTACCATATCACAATATAAGCCCTAGTCCCCTAGAACTTATCAATATTACTGTTTTTTTTGTCATAAATTGTTTATAATAAATTTATTTGTACTACGAAGTTGTTTTAATATTATAATCGTTTTTTAAGGGCAAAGAAAATAATTTAGTTACGTGTGGACTAGGAGTCCGCAGCGACCACTGGTGTGCTAAAAATTAGTGCGACCACTGAAAGGTTAATAATAATAACATGCCTTTATTCGATTCTTTTACAAATACATAAGTATTTTCGGTAAGGTAAAAATGTAAAATTAAAGAATCGAAATGTTACCTTGAAGTATTTTTCAACTCGGCCAATAAAATTACAAACATGAATAAGAATGGAGTCATGGTTCCAGAAGGACGGAGCAACTTGTGACACAGCTAGGGAAACAATGAATCTTTTGCGAACGTTTCATTTCTCGATTTGGTGGTGTCAACTGGCCACCAAGGTCACCGGATTTAGCGGCTCCTGACTTTTTTTATGACGATTTTTGAGAAATACGGTTTATGACAACAAAGCAAATACTGTAGAGCAGCTGAAGAACAATATTACGGAAGCGATTGAAAATATTCCTCCCGAAATCTAAAAAAAAGTGATGGGGCTCTGATTTCTCGAGGCGGACATTGGTCTGATATTATTTTTCATACATAAGTTCTAAGTTGCAATAAAAGATTAAGATGAAAACAATAGACGTATTTTATTCAATTTCACAATATTCAAGATACAAGCCAGTCAGTTACATATCGGGCCACCCTGTACATGTGATTTGTAACGATTGCCTAATAATGTTTAAGTCTATACAAACAAGTATAAATGTTTAAATTTTAAGTCATTTAATATAAAATCATCATATGATATGATTCGCAAAATCAGACTGGCTGCCTGAAGTTTTTAAAATCGGCGTGGGAAGTAATTATAGAAACAAACGAGTCGCTCATGATTTCCGGAGAGGCAAACTTTTTGCATACGCCGTCATGCCAGCGCGTACAGAGTGCTCTTTGATGGTTCGCTGCCCGCGAGTTAACACGCATTAGCTTTAGCTGTGCTTTAGCTATAGTCTCCGATTCGCGTTTTCATTCAACCAAGTGGTCGTCAGCGCCGGCCGGTTTGTCGTGAGTTTAGTGAGTTGACACTTTATCTCCGGTTTAGTTGTAAACTACCTATTTTGGAATGAACTCTGTTGTTACCAAATTGTATGGCATCTAGGATACTGGTGATAGAAGTGGTTTTATAAATATGTAAGTGTTGTGTAGCTGAGCTTGCCATGTAGATTGCAGGTTCTCACTTGATGACTCTTCTGTCATGTGATAGTAGTGTATGTACGTATGTACGATATACTGACGATGTAGTTTTACAGACAGAAATTCTGCCGATGCTTTCAAAAAAGAGCACCAGAATTTTCTCAATCAACCATAACCGGATCCTAGTCAAAAGTGCGAATACACCCTTCGGACCGACGGATTTCCTTCTCTTTGCTCTCCCTCTTCCATCTTTTCGTTCTTTTTTTCTTTCTCCCGAATTTTTTCTGGTTCCAACAAAACTTTGCAGACCCTATTGACCCACAAGACTGATCTTGAATCTTTGTATATTCACTCCCGACAAGCAACGAACACTTGAACGCCTATTGAATATTTAACAATTCTTAGCGACGAGCTGTAATTACCCATTTTGACACAACCCAAAAAAAAATCAATGTTGTTATTTTACACCTGCTGAAACTGAACTGTCGCAACACAAGCCACTAAAAAATGCGTGAAGCACCTTCATTCCGCCATATTTCTGCCAGTCAGCGCCATCTGTACTCCATTAAAATTGCAATCTTTATTCAACCAAAACTTGCCTCTCATTGGCTGAGCTAAGCACCATATCTTGGTGAGTTTTATTGGCTATACAAAAAAAAAACACGGCCCAAAATTTCGAAATCAAGATATTCTTTTATATGTTGTCATTCTTGTCTGTGCGTTAATCCTTGGCCCCCTATAACCAGGAAAGTACTATCACGACCAACCGCATACAGCGCTGAAAGCAAACAAGTGGATATCGTCGTTTGAAAAATTCAAAATACTGTCCGGAGGTAGGCAAAAGATCTGAAGATCTTCATCTACCAAATCCACTGGAACGTAATGCTCGGATTTCAATGAAATTCAAAGACAAAGCTACAACCGTACCAAGAAGATGTTTTGCGTGATTTGAAAATCAGTTCAGTCGCAGCAGCGTTATGAGCGAAAAACTAGAAAATGCAATAGGCAGTGTTAATGATTTTCTCGTCGTTTTTTGTTCCGCAACCAGCTGTCAAATTTGTTTAATTTTCTTCTCAACAGGGACTTTCCAAAAAGGTTTTAATACCATCTTTTTCTTCCCTTTCCTAAATCTTTTTTCTTTTGGATTATAGCGTCTTTCACTTCTCATTCTAGTATATCATTATTGTTTCTCCTATTTACGTAGTCAAAAAGCTAAAATAATATGAAAAAGCCATTGCATTGAAGTTAGAGAAAAAATGGCATCAAGTAGGTTGACTTTGCATTTCCTACGCAACGCTGTCATCGGTCAAGGACCATGTTCGGTCCAAGTTACGCCCTTTCAGCTTGCAACATGTATAACAAGAACAAGTCTGCCAAATAGGTTCATATAATTTTAAAACTAAACTATAACATTTTCCTCCTTGGCATAGTATAAATCTTGTCTAAAAAAGTCATCAAAATCAGGGCGGTACTTCCCAAGCTATAGTCGGTTCAAGAATTAGCCGCCAGGCACCGACTGACAGACAGACCAACGAAAATGAGTGACATGGTAAAGTTATGATATACAATTCTCGCTATATCATTGCGTGAAACGCCATTGTTTGCAAGTTAATCTAAAGGGTGTCCCAAAATTAACGCAAGATTTGAATTAAATAGAAAATGCCATTTTTAGTCTTTTAATAGTTATATTTTTATTGACTCATAAAGTACATAGGATAGGGTTATGTATGGAATAACACATCGGACAAATGGCCTCCACGGCTTTGCATGCACATGCGCAATCTTTTGTCGAAATTTTCCATGACCCTTCTGCATAAATGTGGCTGAATTTCGTTGATGCAGCGTTGAATCTCCTCCTTTAATGCACGGGTGGTTGTGGGCTTGTTGACATAGACTTGTGATTTCAAATAACCCCATAAAAAGAAGTCTAATGGTGTTAAATCACACGATCTAGGAGGCCAATTTTGATCACCGAAACGAGAGAGTACACGACCGGGAAATGTCTCATGCAGTAATTGAATTGTTTCACGGGCTGTATGACATGTGGCACCGTCTTGTTGAAACCACATATTGGGTACATCAATATCATTCAATTTTGGCAGAAAGAACTGTGTAATCATGTCGCGATATCGAGCACCAGTAACAGTCACTGCTTGACCAGCATCATTTTCAAAAAAATATGGCCCAATTATGCCTCCAGCCCAAAATCCACACCAGACAGTCACGCGTTGTGGGTGCATTTCTTTTTCGACAATCACACGTGGGTTCTCCGAACCCCAAATGCGGCAATTTTGGCGATTGACAAAGCCATCAAGATGAAAATGTGCTTCATCGCTTAGGATGATTTTGCTTGAAAAATCAGGGTCCATTTGTTGATGTTCAATAATCCATTCAACAAACTCTCTTCTCTCTGCATGGTCATTAAGCTTCAATTGTTGTGTTAATTGAAGTTTGTAAGCATGAAGACACAGATCTTTGGTGAGTATACGCTGTAGAGAGGTTCTTGACATTTGCAATTCTTGTCCACGACGTCGAATTGAGGTTCCTGGATTGTCCGCAACACTCTCACGCACTGCTTCGATATTCACATTTGAACGGCTTGTTTTTGGACGACCAGTGTGTTTGGCGTCTCCAACGGATCCAGTCTCCATGAATTTTTCAATTAATCTCTTCACAGTTGACGAAGTTAAAACACTATTCCGGCCATATTTTGTATGAAATTTTCGAACTGCAGCCGCCAAGCTTTCACTATTTTTGAAATATTCTTTAATAATGAAGACACGTTGTTCTATCGTGTAACGCTCCATTTTTCATAACCCTATACTGTTAGCTGTCAAATTGCTTTTTTTCAGGGTTGCCAACACTTCACTGCACAAATGGCGGCAAATTCAAATCTTGCGTTAATTTTGGGACACCCTTTATTACCGTTTTATTTTTTGAACTTTTGAACAATACTGTACTTCCTTGCATATGTTCGTACGTATCTCAACGATGTGTTTAAATGTGAGTTCAAAATAATATGCTAGTTATAGTTGTGGGCGTTTTTAGAACAGAAAATACGTATATGATTCTTTTGAAGGTTTATTAACCCAGATACGCGTTTATTTATTTTTGACCTTCCGAAATTTTGTCTATGTGACGCAACGGTGCAACGCGTTTGTACTTCATCTTTTAGTGTGACGTGATTGTTTTTCCGTATTTCTAGTTCACCCACTCATTTTCAAAATTTAACCAGCCAAATTTCTATTATGTGAGTTTATCTTTCTCATACTAGCATTATTTGATTTAGATTTGAAAAGTGAAAAGTACTTATTTAACAATTTTGACGAAAATTTTAACAGTGTTTAAAATCTGACGGAATATAGACATTTTACTATTCGTAGAAATTGCGAACACTGCTTATTGACAGCATGCTCTAATATAATTCTTATGAAACATTTTTTTCCGAAAATCTTTTTTCTAGCATATTTATCTCTGTTCCTCATAATTTTGTCTGTTCTTGAAGTAGGCATAATAAACAATTTAAAAACGATCCATATTTAATAGTTTTTACAATAACTTTTTTATTCATTATAATTAAATATTATAATACTCGGTAGAAAAAAGAGTCGAAACATATTTCCTACAATAAACATAAGTATACAAAGACAAAAACCGGACATGTAAAAAAATAACTACAGAAAGCCTACATTTCATTGAAACAGCTGTATGGTAGTAGTCATATCCTCAACCATGATTTAAGAAAACGTTATGTGAAGCTTTACTTTTGTCACATTTCAATTCTGCAGATTTCCTTTACGGCTTTTGCCTCAAAGAATCAGATTGTTATAGAATTCAAAAGGTTCAAAATATGTGTTGTCTCTGCATATATGGCTTAAAAAATATCTCAGTATATCCCATAAAATCAATAAAATCCAATGGTTAAATATAGCAAATAAAAGACTTTTACATATCTGTACTTTTTTCAATGAAATTATGAATACTCAAAAGTATATTACAAAATCGTTTAAAAATGAAGTTAAAACAGACTACAACATGCACTTTTTAGATTCTAGAAATAGAGATAAATTCATTATTTTCAGTCATAAAATCACACTGATTAAAAAAGCATTGTATACAATACGGTCAAGTTTTGAAACTCTTTGCCCAGTGAAATGAAAACTTTAACAACTACGGAATATAGATCCATTTTGGAAACGACACGTTTGCGTAAATGAAAGTCTTCCAACTATTACCAGATTGATTGTTGCGTTTTATGAGATTGCTGTATGTTATTTCTTTTTATCATTATTTTTGTATGTTGACTGTTAAAATGAAACATTCACGTTTCGAGTAGACTAGTTAGCATTAAGCATTCTTAATGAATTTGATGATAGTAGCAAGTTAAGTTAGAGTGGCCTGACTTCGCCTGCTTTTTGGATCAGTTTGTATTTTTATGTTTTGTAAAATGTTTATTTACCATTTCAGACGATCATGCTATCTAATTAAAATCGCAGAACTTTCTTACGAACCTTAATGTGAAATTAAGAGAGAAACACTAGATATTTTTTCGCGAGATCCCGTAGTGAACCAGAGCGGGAACAGATGGAATTTCCCCTTCCTCTCGACGTTTTGACAGTTTCAAGTTACACCGGGAGTGGTTAGATGGCGGATGTTGCGCAAAATGTTTACTTTAAGCTTCTTGATAAACTTAGCTGCCTTGTTCGAATCTGAAATAAAAAGACCGATCGTTTATTGTGCAATGTACATATACAACTACGTATATCAAGAAAATCAATCATTTGATATGACAAGTGCTTTTCAGATATCTTCGATGACCTTCTCCCTCGTCATTTAAAATCAGGTGGACGTGTTCCTCCATTTATGATTTAATAATTTAACTCAATTTTCAGTACTGCGAAGACAAATTTTCAATTGAGATGCCTGTTTTTTAAATGACATTGACAAAAGACCTGTCACCCGCTAGTACCTCACAGACGTTAGGCGGGTACCCGTACCACGTGATTTTTCGACATTCGGACGATGTCACATCCGTCTTCCCCTATTCCCGTTCTTCTCGAAAACTTGAGCATCGGTTCCCAGTAGTGCACTGTGCTACACCGTGGACTCGCGAAAAAATCCTTACTGTTTTTGGCTGATTGATTCTATTCAATTTACTTGGACCAAATAGAAAATAAACACGATACATTGTTTTTGAACTCGCTGCTAAGCGAAGTGGAAATCCAAGAGACTTGTCAACCAGAGCATGATGTAGATTTGCCAAAAGGATGTAGATATAAATTATTCATATACGTGTATTAATAAATATACATGTGTTACCAATTTAGGGCTCTTCTGTTGAATTGTAATGCCTGATGAGCAGTTATTCATGATGATAACCTCGAGCATTCCATGTCAAATTCCGCTTTCCATATATGCAACTATATTTAGCAACTCAAAAGTATGCTGTTTATTTGGGAGGCTTATCCGAGAACGATTTAAGAGGCCATTTGACCAGCCATAAACGCTTTATGGGATCATTTATATTTTCTACTTTACTAAATTGTGTACACTGCGTGTTGTTCATACACAAAGGAAAGTTTCCAGATCAACAATTCACTATTTAATGAAGGCTAGCATTTTGTTGTTTGGGTTCATTTTAGAAAGAAAAACTCCAACTCAAGTAAAAAACTTCTAAAGTTCGTTCTGTAGTTGACTCATCAACTTACCGCTTTAATATGTCCAAACCACCTACAGGGTGATTCACAAGTCATGACCAAAAATGAAACATCATACACAGGACCGCATTTCAAGGGGGTCTTCTATGTAACATCTTTTTCTCTAGGGCTTCATTAAAAAGATACGGGGTGTTGAAGTTCGAAAATAAAACACTTTTTTTTAATATCTTAGTGGCATTATTTTTCCAAATAAAAATAGCACGTCACTCACGTTTGAAAAAAACAGACAGTGGTGTACTATTTTAATTTAATTTTAAGTGAAGACCTTTGAATGTGGAAAATAGGTAAATTCACATACCAAATTTTGGTTCGTTCCAGTTGATGGTTTTGCCAATTTAAAAAAAAGGTGTTTTTAATGTTTAAACTTCAACACGCCCTAGAGGAAAAAATGTTACATAGAAGACCCCCTTGAAATGCGGTCCTGTGTAAGATGTTTCATTTTTGGTCACGACCTCTGAATCACCCTGTATACGAGGTATCTGTAGAATATTTTTTGGAAAAGTGGGGGACGTTGGAACATGAAAAAAGGTCATATAAAAATAGATCCGGTAGATCTGGAAATGATTCGTTACCATGATATGGGATATTTAAACTTGTCTGTCTTTAATAGTTCATAATTTTCGGAGAAAATGAGGCTCTAGAGATGACTTTCAGTGCATGCAAATGTATTATGAAAAATCGCTTTAACATGTTCAAAATTGTTTTCGAAAGTACCTATCAGCGTCGTTTGTACTTGCAGGTTTAGCAGAAAACAGTACGCTACTGGTTTTTGTAAAAAAATATCCTAACATTTTGACCTTTGAGCGACCCCTGGGGCATAAGGGCTGTGTCGAATTTGCTATTTTTTTTGAATCGGTGTCGCTGGTTTCATATTTTCATAGTCTCAAATATTTTGTTCACAAGTGTGATGTCATTGATGGTGATTCATGTTCTAAAGTAATTTCCATTTTGAGCAACTAAATTCACCTCTTCTCTCATAAGTTTTAACGTTTTATCCGAATATTTTCCACGGTACAATATTCATGCATCCCTATTTAAAAATGGTCCCTTCTGCCTACGCTTATGGTTCCCATCTGCCACACATTTGCGCGATTTAGTATGGTTGGCCAGCCAAGTTGTCAACTATAATCTTTTAATTTATATCGTATAAATATACCGAACAAGCAACCTCAAGGTGAAAACGGGATAGCTCTTTCCGTTGCGATAATATTCACGATTAATGTAACCTTTGAAATGCATCCTGTAATTGTCTGTCTTCAATCATCGTAGTTTTTTCTGACCAATAACTGATGCCCAATTATTTTAATTTCTATTTTGTTTTATATTGTCAGGTAAGGCTTCAACAAATGTTTCCAGTTTAACAATTTTTAAATATTCTCTCATATTAAATATTTATTATGGATTACATGTATGTATGTACACGTACGTACTTTGATATTAGTTCATAACACCTTGTTTGCTGAAACTACTCCATCATAGTCTGCAAACATGTAGTTTGAAGTAAACACTTTACGCTTGAGGTTCACATTTTACCACTCAACAACACTTGAAATGAAAAATGGAAGTATTCTTGACGACATGGTAAATAGTTTATTATACACCTAGGATGGGAAACTGCGGAATATCTACTACGAATCACAGATGCATTCAATTTTAATAAAACACTAGGCGTATAACTCTATCCCAAAATAATATGTGACACATATTTGATTCACGATCTCAAGCTGCTTTTTTGTCGATATAACAATGAAATTTGCACATCTGGTCACTCTTCTATGACAAAGCCACTATAAATCTGTTGAATCAACTCACCAGCTTCACATTTCAATAATTTTTCCAATTAATGGGAATACAGAGTACACAGAACTTGTGCATACGGTATGAGACAATTTGAAAGGGTTAGTCATAAGCTGAAAGAACTCCGGTGGCTAAATATGAAGCATCGTTTTCAGATATTGGCTATATGCTTTTATCACAAAATTTTAACTCTCATGCAGCCTTACTACCTCTACGAGAAAATAACATTCAGAAAAGACATCCATTCCGAAAATATTCGTTCGAAACAAAACATTACCTCTCCATTCCACAGAACTAAATTTTTTGAAAGATCATTTACGTATGATATATATATATATATATATATATATAAGCTATACAATCCTATCCCCCAGTACCTCAAATGATATGAAATTCATAAGTTCAAAGCGGTTTTGCGTGAATCTTACCCCGAATGTATAAAGTAGAATTATTCTTACTGCTGCTTCGGAATTTCAATTTCATTTTGTTTCCTATTCTATTATTTTGTTTATTTTTTTTCATATGATGCATAATGTACATACGTATATGTATACATATATTATTCTAGACTTTTCAATTTACTACCACGTTTCTCTCTTTTCTCTCTTTTTTTAAACTTAATTGACGTTCATATTATACGTTTGTTTATGTGGTATGTATATATTATGTATATATATCATATATACTTTTTTTTAACATTACTAGCACGTTTCTCACTTTTCTTCCTTTTTTTTATTTTACATGTTGTTCATGTTGATGCTTGTTGCTTGATGGATGTATTTACTGACATAATGTTTCTAATAGTTTCAAGGGATGATTGGAAGATCACTAGACAGTGAACTCCCCCTTGTGGTTTACAGACAATCGACATTTATTTTTTGTTCTTTCTCGTTAATGCTCATGTGTTTCTCTTTTTGATATTTTTTTTGTGAACTGTTCGATCGCCGTGCACGTGGTGGACAAAAAGAGAAGCATCTTCAACCTGTTAGTGGAATATAGACGTATATTTCGCGATCATCATTTGTCAAATCAAAAAAGAATGATCAGTTTGAACTTCAAATCTGCCCTAACCTCAAATCGACTAAATGTTATTTTCATTGAAATCCATTTATTTATATTACAAGCACAAATAGTTCAGTCTGATGTCCGCTAAGTGGCGCTGTCATCACGTATCAGCATGTACTAACTAGAATTGCCCGGGGTGTCAGCTCCTGCTTTTCTTTGGTGTCGACCAAAATGCGGACTATGAAACAATCCACCAAGAAAAAGTCATCCTCAGTCCATGAATCTTCGTCAGTTTTGTTATCGTTATGTACTCGTATTTTACAGTAAATCTAATTCTAAATGCACTGATATAAAACTAGAAATAGGCAAATGTAAATATATGTATGAGTCAAGTATATTTAAACAGATTTATTTTCGCCTTACTATTTTCTATTTGCAGAATAGTTGATTCGTTATCTCATGATTTCATGCATCACTCAGTAGAACCACTTAGAACTAAGGTATCGTGTAGTATAGTTGTAGTCACCGTTCTTGGCGGTTACGAAATCAACGGCATATGAAATAAGTAAACAGATCGAGTCTCCGTACCATGGGCGGATCTCAATTTTCCTAACTGAGGGAAACCGATTCAAAATTATTTACTAATTGTAATGTCAGCATGACACAGCGTTGAATATGTACCTTTTTAAAGCTCCTGATTGAGCGCAGAGGTCGCGATCTGTTGTCCTTTACTTCTCATATCGTAGAACGTATTCCTAATTTCTGTTTTGACGCCATAACTTACATCATACTGGGTCCTGCATTTTTTGATTTTGTGAGTTTCTAAAGGTGTTACTATGGGCAAACCTTTATCATTTTCTTATTTTATTTGCTGAACACTGCGCATCTGTTACTCTCTCCAGCACGCATGAAGTGGGTAACATTCTCTTCCTGGAAATACTCTACTAAATGTGGCACGCGCTGTCGGCCTTCTTCATTGATCATATTTCCGGGCATTGTACAATTTTATATTGAAGATTGATAACAGGACCACAACTCAAATTGCACGCCAATGTCAAGTAAGTTGTCACTCTGACAAATATGATTGAAAGGCACTATACGTAACGACAAAGTTTTCGAGACGGAGACACACAACTAAAAAACGTGTGGTTGAGCTTAGCGAACAAACGTTCACACACAGAGGTAGGTTGGATTTGCGCGTATGAGGGAGATGGAGATATATAACGGGATACTGGTAGTCTTACTTTGACCCGCCAAGAACGGTGTCTACTACTATATATTCTTATCGAATATTACGCCACGGAATGTAATAAGTATACATATAAAAGATATAAAATAGGCGACCACCACTTCTGGTCTAATGCTCGTTTCACCAGCCTTTGATATACGTGGTCCTTGGTCTTGCTTTTTTTTGTTTCCGGAACTCTGCATACTTGACGCTTCACTGTTCTTTCTTACGACATTCTTTCCAAATGCCCCAGCCTCTGCTGCATCTGCATCTTCTGGTCCTAGTTACTTCAGTATATTCAGGTTGTTAAACAAATCTGGCCTCCTCAACCTCCAAACATCCTCATGAAAAGTTACCTTTGCCATCCTTAATAAAGATGCTCAAACTTGTTTTATTAATCACCCAGATTTCCACTCCATACACAAGAGTTGGCATTGTCTAGCTTTATTTTAGAGCTCCCAGATAAATGTTTTGACTTGATAGCCCTGTTGAAGATGTACGCACGTTCATCGTTCATTTTATTATTTTATTACTAACCGGTGATCGTGGAAATACATTCATCCATTTGATCAAAAATCGATTTTCAGTGCCTAGTTTTATTTCTATCTTCGTTTTCTTTCAATAGCCCCCTATTCTCGGAAATTTACTTTCTTCTCGTTTACCTTCAATCCAACTCTTGTTGTAACTTGTATAAACTGTCTCACTACTTTTTCCATCGACAGTTCATCCTTAGTTACATGATCATCAGATGGAATGAGTTTTAAATAATATTGTTTCTGATCTATCTAGCTGAACTTCAATCAATTACTTCTAGCATCATTAAATAAAGAAGTAGATAATAGATAATAGATCATGTCATGGGCTTTTTGGAGGTCATTAAATGCTGCTATTTTGTATAATTTTATATAATCAAGTTAGCAATGGTTTCAATTCGATTAACTTGTTAATATTTCTCAAAGGCAATGTGACAGCTGCTTTATCTGAACCGAGTCTCGATTAACAAATCAAAAGGTTTCACAAGGTGGAAAACCGCGCATTTGAATTACTCGGAGCGAATAAATAATGATCAGCACCCGTCATTGCCTTTTAATAACAAGAGCTTATTTGCTAAAGTGGCGAAAAAGCACATCAAGTGAATAATTGAAAATGGTCTCTTGTGATAACCTATATTTATCGGTATCCTTACCACTAATGTAAATACAAACATAGTTTCCATTAAATCTACACGGTATTTTACCAACTCTTAAATTATTCATGTAGTTGTAATGATTTGTAACTGTTACGGTATCGCTGTATCGGTGGAATTTGTTACGCTATTTTGTAGGCAATTTCTGGATGATAAATATGGTATATTTCTCAGCTGTATGTTTTCCTTCAATATGATATTTATATATCATATGTAAATTCATATAGCATAGTTTAAGCACAGATATGCTTATATGGATCATATAAAAAAAATGATAAAATGGACATTTCTGTTCAGGAATGGAGAGGTATATATCAAATTGTATTATTTGCAATTATCATATACTGTTTGTATTGATATCATTAATTGCCTGTTCCACAAGAGGTGGTTCTGCGTGTCATCAGCATATGATTGAATGTGTGGGAACTGTACATATTTTAAGATTTATTCATAACAGTCCTAAAACGGAACTTTGAGTAACCCTGATGTTATTGTTGTTTTCTCAGGACTATAAGCACAGGATACATTTCAGATGTTACATTAGGTATCTTTAAGTTGAGAATGAAATTGCGTGTTAATTATAGGATTGGTAGGGTAGATAAATAGTTACGGGTTCTGAGTATTTTTGAGGCTTTAGTGTCATAATTGAATGGGTTGGGACTGAGAAATAAATAAACGATTCACATTACTACAACTAGAAGTCTAGCAAAGCAGCAGTCATTGCATATATTTATAATTTGCAGAGTAATGGGAACAAACCCATTATAAATATTTATCTAATGAATAAACGCTTCCCTGAAATTTCTTGGTTATTCATTAAGATAACAAACTTGAACTCCATATGCTAGATATTCATAAAATCCAAACACTTCCGTACTAAGTAATATCATGTAGACGTGAACGGTATCTGCAAATATGAGTTTTGCATCTAATTGGTACAACCTTTGACTATGTTTGTTTTGTTACAGATACCTCTTCGGTAAATGAGTCGACGGGAAATACGTCATCACCTGTGAATAAAAGAAGAGGTTTCAGCGGGTAAGTAAACCTTATTTTATGGCATCAGTCAATACAGCAAAGAATTCTACTCAATGTTTGTACTTGGCATTACTTCAGGTATCTTATCTGTATTTTATTTTCCTTGAGTAGTGACGTGAGATGTTTTGAAAAGATCCTGACGTGAAGAGAGAGGAGAGTTAACCAATGTTTGTTTTTTCCCATGCCTCGAGATATAATAATAATAATAATAATAATATGCCTTTATTTTACCTGGCGGGTGTATCAGCTAATAGCTGCTTTTGGTACCAACCAGGGCTACATAAGTTTAACAAACATAAAAAAAAAAAATCACAGATACAAAAAAATAATGATCAAGACATATAGTACTGAAAAGTGATAAATACAACATAATAGTGTGTAAAATGTGAAGACAGATTTAAATCACATTCACTCACACACTCACTGAAACAGAAATAATGAAAAAAAAAGACCACAACCAGACACTTAATGTAGAATCACAGCAGTTACAAGATGAAAGCTTAATATAGAATTAGGTATTATCGAGAACAAATTGCTTTATTTTAACTTTAAAATTATTGTTACTAAAACTTTTCAGATCTGATGATAGACAGTTATAAAGGGAAGGCGCCATGTATGAGAAGCACTTTGTGAATTGTGTTGATTTATGGGGGGGCATATCCAGGGTATAACCTACAAAGCGTAAGTTCGCCGAGTGATGCTGACTTCTAAATGAGAGTTTGCTGCTCAGATATGCTGGATATTTGGTTAATAGGACTGTCTGTACTATGACCAACAAGTGTACAATCCATCTCTGACGCATCGTGAGCCACTTGACATCCTTAATGTATCTAGTAATGTGTTCCCTTCTCGGAACACCTAATGAATACCTGATACAACTATTTTGCACTTTTTGTATCCTATAAGCTTCCGACTGTGTCAGGCATGGACCATACACCGCATCAGCGTATTCGACTTTGCTGAGAATCAAAGAGTTACAAAGCTTGATCTTGGTTTGACTAGATAATACATGTTTATAACTGTAAATTGTCTTGAGCTTAGCATATGAATTTTGCACAACCCTGGAAACGTGATCGTGAAACGTGAGATGTTCATCCACTATTACTCCTAAATTTTTCACGGATTTTATATGAGGCAAGTCTCCACCTTCCAGGTGTAATTTTATCAAGTTACTATCGAAATTACTTTGTATGGACTTAATAGTTATGACAGCAGATTTGTTTGAATTGATAAGTAACCCGTGATCGTTATACCACTTTGCAACACGATCTAGATCACAAGACATTCTCCTGTTTGCCTCCAGGAAATCGAAAGGACGGTAAGACAAATACAGTTGGGTATCGTCAGCGTAAGACTGAATAGAACAATATTTAATGTCACGACTTAGATCGAACGTATACAAAGTAAACAAAATTGGGCCAAGTATGGAGCCCTGCGGTACCCCCTTCAAAATCGCACGCTTATCGGACATACAGCCGCCTACATTGACTAGCTGTGACCGCTCATGCAAGTAACTCCTAAACCACGTAACAGTACTATCAGAAAATCCAAGATAATGCAGCTTACCAAGAAGCAATTCATGATTGATAGAATCGAAAGCTTTGCTGAGATCAACTAGAATTGACGTTGTGACACAAGATTTATCCATAGCTCTGATATAGTCATCACATATGTTTATCAAAGTGGTAACCGTACTGTGACCTTTCCGAAACCCCGACTGAACATTTGGAATCAAACTGTTTTTATTTATGTGTCCTAGTATTTGCTCATAGACAATTCTTTCCAGAATTTTAGATAGCAATGGCAGTATACTAATAGGCCTGAAATCACCAGGTGCTATCGGATCATCAATTTTTGCAAGAGGTCTAACCATAGCGGCTTTCCATAGGCTCGGCACGACACCTTTTTCTAGTGAAAAATTTATAATGTGTGTTAATGCATCGATACAGTATGGAATTAGGGGAATCAAAAGATCTAAGTTTAGGCCATCCAGACCCTTTGCACATGACTTAATTTTAGAAAAAATATCCAAAACCCTTTCTTTAGTAACAAGTTTAAAGCTAAACGGTTGAACTGCAGGGGAAAGATGATTTGTGTTATAGAATGTCCGTAAGTAGTTATTAACCTTATTGACGGGAATAGAGTCTATGAAATAATCATTAAGCATGTCAGGCTGTATTGAACACCGGTTATCATTTTTAGAACCATGAACGCCAATGTTTTTGATAGCATTCCACCATTCTCGACTATTGCTGCTTTGTCTCAGTTTATATTCAATGTAAGCTTTCTTTTCCCTCCTGAAAGAGGCTGTGACAAGATTTCTAAGCTGTTTATAATATATCCATTTTGAAGCTATTATTTCACTGGGATACTTGTTCTTTACTGCTTTAATATATTGAGAATAAGCCTTATTTCGCAGTCGCATCATAAATTTGATATTAGTAGTAATCCAAGGATACCGTGCTTTGGTAATCTTTTTGGTTTTGAAAGGAGCACAAACGTTGAGTACCTTTTCAACCAATTCATAAAAATATCGCAACTTGTCTTCAATGCTTTCTAAATGGACTACATCTAACCAATAGAGAGACGATGCAACTTCTTTTAATAAGGAGTGATCGATGTTTCTTATGTCTCTAGTAAGTACATATTTCGGACACCTAACATTTTTTTTACATTCAATGCAGAAATATACCAAACTGTGGTCAGAAATGGTGGGGAGACAGACGAGACCTGTTTTAGTAATGCTTAGTTCTCTGTTCACAAAAACAACATCTATAAGGCTGCCACTATTGTTAGTTACTCTTGTCTTTTCGTTCACAATTTGTTTGAAATTAAGATCCTGGATAAATGTTGATACGAATTTAAAATCTGGGCTATTAGTATTATGGAAATTGATATTCAAATCACCCATGCCAATAATATCCTCGGATGTAGGAAGAAGAGATGCTAGCATCTCTTCTAGCGATGTCAGCGAGTTGTAGTGAACATCAGGAGGCTTATATATAACTCCAACATTGATTGTTTTTTTATTAACCTTGATCTTGATCCAGAGTTGTTCAAAACCATCATTCTGAGACACTTGTAGAAAAGAGCACCTAAGTCCTAACCTAACGTACAAAGCAACTCCTCCACCTCGCCTGTCTTGTCTATCAGATCTGAATAGCTGATAACCTGGAATATGAACACTTGAATCAATAATACTTGGCTTCAGCCACGTTTCAGTTAAGCCGATGACATCAAAATTTTGTGATAGTATATATTCTTTGAGATCACAAAGTGAACTAGTTAATGATCTCACATTTAGGCATGCTATCATTAAATTATGCTCCTCGTTCTCGATAATGTCGAAATCAGATAAAACAGACATGTAAAGTAAATCACAGTATAATAACTAATTTCCAAATAGAAAAAAGTAATAAAATCAGACACAGAAGAAAATAACAAAAGAGGATAGAAAAAATGTATTTGTTGTGTGGATTAAAAGATGTAAAAAAAAATAATAAAAAATAAAACCGGATAACCAAGACACAAGAGCAAAAAACTATATGGAGTAGTTGGTTTTACTTCGAATAAAGTCCTGAGTTTTTTGTAGGCATATACATTTGCTATCCCACACAGCATGATACATATCAAGGCTTTTATTCTGTTTATTACTGGCATTTGCACAATTAATGCAACGTCGTGAATTGTTTTTGCAATGCTTCATATCATGGCTACCAGAGCAAAGAGGACAGACTGTTTGATTTCTACAACTTGTTTGAATATGCCCATATTCACAGCACTTATAGCAACGAACTACTGATATATGCTCATACGCATGACACCTGTTCCACCCAATATTTAATTTACCCTCTTTAATAATCGAATGATAAGACAACGGATCTACATCTGCAATAAAATCAAACTTTCCATTTTTTATAGGATACTTAAAAACAATATTGAAGGTATGTTCTTGATGGCTTAACAAACCACTATTCTGATTGATAATTTTACTTTTTAGGACATTGTTATCAGTTTCGAACAATTCACTGCTAGCACCTGTAACTTTTATACGTGGATTCCGCATTTTGGGTAACATAACAGAACAATTGCCAGTCATCTGGGATTCTATTGATGCTTTCACTTTTTCCAATGATTTCTGATTGTCACATTTTAAAACAATATTACCGTTACTGCCTACCTTATGGATCTGCAAACCAACCTGTAGATATTCAGGATTTATTTTAGTAAGAAGCTTCTGTTTCAGTGAATCACCCTCCGCATCGTTTGCAGGTTTCACCAATAGTACATGCTCTTTTGGTGGAGCAGCTTTCACTATGTTACTGTAAGATACAGTTGCATTTACCGGACAAGATGCTTTTGCAATCCCATCTCTGTCGTCCAGTTTCTTGCTGAGTTCCAATACAGTTACTGAGAGCTCCTCAATTTTAGCGTTCTGACCATTGATGATCTTGTAGCACTGATCTAGCTTCTTCTTAACATCGGAAAGAATTTGAGCAAAACTGGCGCACTCACAAGCCGAATTCACTGAACGCGAAGTCGTCCTTTTCGATTCACCACCCGCGCTACTCATATCGTTGAGGATATTCTAGGAAGAGCGGCAACGTTTCCACATTCCAGCTGTACAGCTAGCAAATTCCTGCAGCATTCCTGCAGCGACCGTGTCGAGAAATCACTCAAAAAATCAGAAAAAAATGCAGCTACTTATCACATACGATTTATAACTGTTAACCAACCGTATGTAGATACTTTTCCTAATTTTTTAACATTCAACTCTGGAATAAATTCACACACACGCCAAGAGCGACCACACACCACGAGTTCACGTGTTATATCATCAACATCTAGACCACGAATCATATCAGTATTAGGTACCGGTAGAATTCTGTATACTGCACTATTGGGATGAATGGTAATCAATAAAGATCACATCGGTTTTTCTGATCGTAATCATCATCTACCCCAAACTGTTAAATACTCGATCCAGCGTTTCCTTCACGTTATCCATATGGAAAAAATCATACAGTTTACTATTATTTTTGAACTTTATGTATACGAAAGCCGATGACTGAGGATTCTCTAGGAAAACTGCAACCGACAGCGCTTGACATAATTTAATTAACTTATCCGATATGCGTCAGAATTAATTAATTCCCAAAGGAGTTCTCTATCAGTAAGTCATCGATTATACACACATTGCACACGCCAGTCAAACATACATAGATCCCTCTATTGGCCTCGCGAATTATAGATTTCAAACGGATAACCTAGTTTCGATAGAATAATTAAAAAGCAGCGTGAAGTCAGTTGACTCTTGTGACAGTTGAAGAGTTGAAGAGGGTGGGCGGGTGGTATATGAGCCCCTTCCCACTTCAGTTGGCCCAACTATTGAAATCTTAGTTTTTTTCTTATCAAACACAAATAACTAATAAAAATGTAGTGGCGTGTTATAGGTTTAAAATATTAACAATGGGTATTTTGATAATATGTAGTAGAAAACACCAACTTTATCACTCCCTAATCAAATTTGCAGCATAAAAATAACACGTGTTGCAATTACAGCATATCAACCTATTTTCATTTCAATGCAAAATAAGTCTATAACGCAAAGTGGCTGTGAAAAATAAAAGCCATGACAATTGTTTTTATTAATCACAGCTGTCCGAATACGTTTAAAATAGTTTTGGGTAGTTAAGGTTTTCAAAATGGGTAGAGGAAAGGTTATTAGTGAGAAAATTCGGTTACTGATAATTACATTTTTTAATTCTGGGAATTCAAACTCAGCAATTGCAACTTTGTTAGACTTATTGCGGTACAGTGTGAGAAATATTGTTAGAAGATATAATGTAACTGGTTCAGCTAATATTAAGCCACGATATGTGAAAAAAAGTAATATCACAAATGCCGACCGAAGAGCATTAAGAAGAATAATCGTGAAAAACAGGCGTGCCAATTATTTACATTTAAGTGCTCTGTGGAGTGACGCTGTTGGAAGGAGAATTTCGAGGTCCACAACTCATAGAAAGGCCCACAAACTGGGATTTAGCACTTGCAAGGTAAGTTTTCTTATAAAAAAAGTGAAGCAAAAACCCTAAAGTTGCACAACTTGTTTATAGGCCAAAGAAAAGCCACTATTAACTCCACTGCAAAAGAAAAATCGGCTAAGATGGGCTAAAGAAAATAGACAATGGACACCTCAACAATGGTGTGCAATACAATGGAGTGATGAGGCCCGATTCGAAGTTTGTGTTGGTGACAGTCGCAGTAGAGTTATGGTCTGGGGCAGTATGTCATCAAAAGGAGTAGGAAAACTTCATTTTATTGATGGAAATGTGGATACAAACAAATATTTGGCAATTTTAGAAGAATCGGTTTTACCAGTGATGGAAGAATGTTTGACATCCAGCCAAGATTTTGTGTTTCAGCAAGATGGTGCAGCGTGCCGTACTCAAAAAAGGCTATAAAATGGATGGAAGAAAATAATGTACCACTTTTGAAATAGGTTTTTAGTAGTCCAGATCTGTCACCTATTGAAACTTTGTGGCACGACATGAAAAAGGTTCTACGACAACATCCTGCTCGTACAATCACCGAACTGAAACAAAAGCTTCAAGAAATATGGGATTGTTTTACACCAAATTTTTGCCAAAACTTGGTTAACACTATGCCCCAAAGAATTTCAGCCGTAATAAAAAATAAAGGTGATGTTACCCAATGGTAATATTTCAATTGTTGCTTTGTTAACCTCGCGCATTTATTCGCACATTGTTTATTTGTTCAGATGTTCTATTAGTTACAGGTCTAAGTGATTTCAAATATGTATTTTTTACGACTAGAGTGTATCTAAAATGTTTTTGAGAAAATAAATTGTTTTAAAAGTAAATAGTTTCGTCATGTTTATTTAATAAAGGCATATTTTGGTACAAATCCTGAAGTGGGCCAACTGAAGTGGGAAGGGGCTCGTACATCTAACCGCCAAAAACCGTGAAGAGACCTATATTTCTAGGACTTCATTAAACGTACTCTGAGTACGAGTATTCCGTAAACATGATCAGAGCATAGTACAATTGAATTGAAGGTAGAATTGGACATTTAGGCCCCATTCAGGCATAATATCTCACTTTTTTACCGCACCCAAAGTTGAGGAATGGAAGAGATTTTCCACAAAAAAATTAATTTAAGATTTTGCGTTGATTTCCAATAAGCTCTGTTAAAAAGTGACATTACCATTGCTAAAACTAACCATTTAGCTCATCTCAGGAAAAAAACATAGCCCTAAACCTAATGGTTTAGTTGTAATTGCGATTAAAATTTCATTATCCCGTTTTTTTACACCCTGTATGAATTTATTCAAATCTTATACGTCACTGAGAACAATTTACGGTGCATTGTCACCTTGTGATTCAAAACATGATCACGCACACCTATTTCTTGAAGCAATTCCATAATTGTAACTGCTTTATCTAATCTTCTGTTTGCTCATCGAGATAAATTTCGATGTTATTTTTTACATAGGAATTTAGAACATCTATTGTTAGGTTTAAGTACTGAAATAGTCCATATGCTAACTTATGTGCAATTCATCTGGTAATGGCCAAAGTGAGACAATTCTTTTGGAATCTGTGCAAGTGTAGAAATCCAGATAAAAAACGATGTGGGTGTTACACTCAAGATAACTTTTACAACGATTTCTCTCAAAAGTAAGGATTTTTGACAGTTCAATAAACAAGGAAACACTGGAATCTTCCAATTGTGAACGCCATTAGTTTTCAGTGGGTATTGGCTCGCGCGTTTATAAAGTGAGGTGTGAGGTGGGTCATTGTGATTCTCAGCTATAAAGTGAAGGATACTGGGTGATATCAAGATTAAAGTATTGTAATCGAAAATCAATATCACGATATTGTACTATTAATCCTGATTCTGTAACATAAATCCGAAAGCACAATGCTATTATTAATCCATATTATATCTGGATTTTCCTCGCAGGTGCAAGTCACATGCTGTGTAATTTATCGCTACCTGACTAAAGTTGTATGAATTAACAGCTGATTACTTGGAAAATTCGACCAGGAATTGCGACTTCATGGATCATGACTCAGCTTTTATTATGACTTTCAACACAATGGTATACTTATCGTTGTTTTATTTCTGATTCAACTCCATAACTGACCGCTGAATCATAACGCATATTGCTTTTAACAGAATTTGATGTTTTCGGATTGTGATTTGGTTATATATCAGAAAAAGCTCGTAAAATCTAAAAACCTAAGGGTTTTTGTAATTCACTCGTCGTGCGTGTTTAGATGCATGTTATCCTTTACATGACCTATTAGTTCATCATACTCTAATTACGAATTTAACTAAAATTTAAATAAAAAATATTAGACTTTCAATCCATTATTGCTGTTTCCGGCTGGGAAAATAAGCAAAATATGATTGATGCCATGGTGATTGTTTCAACAAATTCTTATCAAAAATTTCAAAATATCCCGAAACATAGTTTGTTGTTAGTTGAACTGTTTCTCATATTAACAACGTACCTATCTTAATTATATTCCATTATACAGGGTGTTTCAGTTTATTGTTGCATAACTTTAAGATTCGATAGAACTTTTAAAATTAATGCATAAAGTCTATATAAACATGGGTCGAAAAATGCGTGGCTTCCGAAATACAGGGTGTTTAAATTTACTTTCTAAAATAGTTTTTTTTTAATATTTCGAACAATATTTGATGTATAACAGTGAAAATTGGTATACAAGGGTTGTTTGGTACGACAAAACGAACCATGTACCACACACCACTGTAGCCGCTAGAGGGCGCTCTCTACTGTACCTGTAGTGTATTAAAATGACCGAAAATTTTTTCTTAGTGCAATTTTTTGCTTTTTCAATAAAAAAACTGATTCTTCGCACTTTTCAACATAAAAAAGCTCTCTTGTGAATTTTCGTTATAGTTAGCCGTTTTTGAGATATTTCGATTTTTAAGGTTCGATGCATTTTTAATTATTTATGATAAAATAACGTTAAAAAGTCAATATCCCGATAATTTTTAGAAGTAGGCTGTGCCTGCAAATATTTTTGAAATTGAAATCAGAATAAGGTTAAACGTCAATTAGTTGACAGTTAGTTTTGTTGTCTGTTGAAACCTGAAACGTTTTTTTGCAATTTTGAATGCACGAAATTTAGTTTCTTTTACCTGTTTTTTTTGTTGTAAGTTTTATAAAAATGCCATTTTTATTCTCCAATCAAGAGTTAGCGGATATTCATTTTGTGTATGGCTTTGTAAATGGAAACGCAGCAGAAGCAGCCAGAGAATACGCACGAAGATTTCCAAACAGACGACATCCAATTCGCTCAGTATTTGTAAGAGTGCATCGCCAAATAATTCAAAATGGTTTTGGAAATCTTCAAAGGGATCAAAACATAAATGTTCGTCAGCGCAGATTTACCCGTATGATTCTGCGTGAGTTTGATAGAGATCCGACCACAAGTGTTAGGAGAGTTTCTGGTGCCTTGGGAATTTCAGCAAGCCATGTTCACCGTGTTCTTAGAAATGACCATAGACGTCCTTACCATTTGCAACCTATGCAAGGACTACAGCCAGGGAACGGAGAACGAAGAATCACATTTTGTCAGTGAATTCTTGATAGAACTGATAATAATAGGGAGTTTTTAAGTAACGTTTTATGGACCGATGAGTCATGCTTCACTAGACGTGGAGTGGTAAATTTTCATAATCAACATATTTGGTCGCATGAAAATCCGCATGCAGTTCGGGAAAGAAAGTTTCAGCATGAATTTAGTGTGAATTTGCTATCTATCGTAATCGACTATTTGGACCCTACCTTTTGCCTGCAAGGTTAAATGCTGCGGCCTTCTTGGAATTTTTAAAGGCTGAAGATGCAAATATGTGGGATGATGTTATGTTAGATTTAAGAAGATTGGCCTGGTTCCACCTTGATGGTTGTCCAGCTCATTATTCGAGAATAGTTAGAAACTGGCTGGACGAAAATTATCCAGAAAGATGGATCGGCCGTGGAGGACCAGTCGCCTGGCCTCCACGATCCCCTAACCTAAATCCATTAGATTTCTTTGTGTGGCAATTTCTAAAAGAAAAAGTTTACCAGACTCCCGTAACCACAAGAGATATGCTAATAGACAGAATCAGGAACGCATGTGATGAAATAAGGCCTTATTTGAATAATGCTATACCACGTTCGATCATTCGTAGATGTGAATTGCGTATTGAACAATTGGGTTTGCATTTCGAGCAACTACTTTTGACTTTGTATGTTTGTCCTAACTATCCAATAGCATTTTAGTTGTAAATAATTAATTTTTGTTAAAAATAATATTTGAAAATTAAACAAATTAATATTCTGTTTGTTTGGAGTTAGGAATTATTGCTGTGTTTCAAAACACAATATAAACGATCATCTTAATTACTTGTAATGCCCAAATCGAAAATGTAAAAAAAAATATTATTTTCCCATAAATAATTAAAAATGCATCGAACCTTAAAAATCGAAATATCTCAAAAACGGCTAACTATAACGAAAACTCACAGGAGAGCTTTTTTATGTTGAAAAGTGCGAAGAATCAGTTTTTTTATTCAAAAAGTAAAAAATTGCACTAAGAATAATTTTTCGGTCATTTTAATACACTACAGGTACAGCAGAGAGCGCCCTCTAGCGGCTTTAGTAAAACTATGCCCATGGTTCGTTTTGTCGTACCAAAAAACCTTGTATACCAATTTTCACTGTTATACATCAAATATTGTTCGAAATATTTAAAAAAAAACTATTTTAGAAAGTAAATTCAAACACCCTGTATTTCGGAAACCACGCATTTTTCGACCCATGTTTATATAGACTTTATGCATTAATTTTAAAAGTTCTATCGAATCTTAAAGTTATGCAATAATAAACTGAAACACCCTGTATACGAATAGATATAATCGGCATACAACATTAACAAATCCAAATTGATACTTTATCACGCAATCTCAATGTATAAAATTGCATGATAAAGTGTCTACTTTACGAACTGTAATTTTTGGTGTTCCACAAGGAAGCGTTTTAGGGCCTCAGATTTGATGAAACATACCTATATCTTTAGACTGGAATGTGCATGTGTTTGCAGATGTACAAATTTACAAAGCATATCAACCAAATGATGTACATTCTTTAATATTTGAACTCAATAAAAACTTAGACACTCAAAAAATCGTTGTTTGAAGCTTGATCCCTTGAAAACCAAAGTTTGTTTGTTGGTTCTAGACTATCGATTCTGAAGTGTAAAGAAGTAATAAATACCAACATATTTTTATTAGGTATTAACATTGAATTTGTTGAACAAACCAAAAATTTGAGAATGGTGCTAGATTTACGTTTTGAAAGTTATATTATAAATAAGCTCAGAGTATGTTATTATAAATACAAATCGCTATGAGGATATGTGTGTATTAGTAAGTGATATCAAACTAAAACTTGTTAATACATTAATCCTCGCACATTTAGAATATTGTAGTGCTTTTCTTACCGCGGAAATGAAACAAAAAATTCAAGTTTTACAAAACCATTGTATGAGGTTTTGTTTCAATGTGATAAACAGACACGAGCACATTACTGGGTATTAAGTAAAGGAAAATGTTTTAAAGCTCAAACATCGCTGGTTGCTTCTCTATGCTGCTCTGCTATTTAGGGTTTTAAAATATAATTTTCCAAAATATCTTTTTGACTCCCTAGAGAAAAGACCTTCACTCCAAGTGTTCGTGCTTAATGACTATTCTTATAATACACCAGCCCACACTACCTCAAAATTTTAAAAATGTCTCTATTACATAGCGCCCATTATACTAAGTGAATATCCACAATTTTTTGAACTAACGTCCATTCATAGCTTCAAAAGAGAATTTAAAAAAATGCTAGTACAGTTACAATTTACTGAAACTACAAGTGGTTGAATAGATCTCATTATCAATATTATTACATTTTAAAATTTTGTTCATGTTATAATTTATTGTCTGCTTCATGTGATGTATATGTTAATTCCCAACTAAGATGTAGTATTGCACCTAATGAATCATTTTATTTACACTAGCTACACAGGCGGGGTGAAAAATGGCTATGCCAATCTCAGCCTTTTGGAGTATATTTTTTTGTATTCTATTATTTACTCATATTTGATTCTATTATATAAATATTTATACTCCAATAAACCTCATTATGATTATAAATAATTAAGTATGTAATTGAAATCGTTCAATACTAATATTCAGCTGCACATGCAAAGTACATGCTCAAAGCCAGCGAAGCTGTCTTCGTTTCTTTTTTATCGATTATTGGGAGCAGATCCGTATTGTAACAGGGACGTTATTATTGTTTGTTTCATGCCTAGGAACTTGAATGAGTCTTGCAATTGCTAACGTTGATGGAATTGGAGACGATGTGTCTCGTGAGCGTTATAATCGCGTTAAAATATGACATTTTAATTTGACGATGCGGCTGATTCGGTCCAAAAGTGGAAAGATCATGGAAAAAGTTTATGGCAGAAAAGCGACATGATAGACTGGGGCTGGGTGGGGATGACGTTGGTGTAAGTCAAATTGAACTCTACTGAACTTGTGAATGTGGAAGATGTGGTTAGAGTAGCAACTTCTCAGATATGAGAGCGATATTTTAGGTTTCTCAGATCCGTGCCTTCTGGAATAGTGGTTGGTTAAAACTATCTTTTTACTTCTAAGAAGCATCCACGAGAAGCTGTTGCAGTTGTTTGAGTCAAATCCCAATTATTTTGGCACCTACAAGCTTGAAATGGAAAACCTGATAAACCTAACGTTCAAATTGGCCCAAGCAGGCATGAAACACGCCTTTGCTATTATTCTCGTATTGTAGTTCATTTTCCGTTACCTATTGAGATAATTAAGGATCCTAGATTATAATTAAACGAAACCTGGAGCTTTCAGCTCCCTGACAACTAGTTTTATTTATTTTGTATTTTATAGACACTATTATTTTGAATACATTCTTAAGATGTAGAGATGTGGTAATGTGATCTAGTATAAGTCACTGTCACGAAAAAGATAGGTGGCAAAAAGCTGCAAATGTTACGTTTCTTAAATTGCTTTGCAACAAATACTTATAAAATTTTTAGTAAGTCCTGCATCATTTTTCTTAATTCCGGATGAATATTATTTAAAGCGTTTAAGCAAAGAGCAGATCCAGGAGGGTAATGGGGGTCTTGGCACCTCCTGGGCAAATTAATTAATTTGATATTATTTAATATGAGACACATTGAAAATACTGCGGTGCCTTGAAAGGGAAAATCATTGGAAATTATAAGCATATAATTTGAGTCCTAATTGTAAAACTTGAAACCGTGCACTTCATTGAATTTGGCGGACTCGGTATCTACGGTAAAGTTCTCTTTCGTGACAGTTATGGATCCAAGTGCCCTGTTGTTCCATTAGAACCGTATCAAATGTGTTCCCTATTTCGAAAAAATTATCAAATCTCCGATGATTAAAGGATGTCACAAGTCACGCAGATCAATTGTTTTGGTCGAGAAAGGCATAAGTCACTCATTATAAAAGCATATATTTTTGACACGTAATAAATTTATTTGCGGTCTACGATAAACGTTCTGAATCAGGGCTGTGCTATATTCCGAAAAATAAATGATCTAAAACCATTATCAAGTGCTATTTTAAGACTGTATAATACAAGAAATGGTTTTCCTACGTAGAAAAGCATAAGCCAAATCACATAACGGCAAAAAGTTCATAAGCCTCAGATTTATGAGTTACTCATTCAGCCACTATCAAAACTGCTATCAGCCGGATGAAGATAATTGTCCATCTTTGTTCTCTGTGTCACTAAAGTACGCATTTGTTTTTAGTTTGGCGTTAATCGTTCAAAAAAGCACCTTAATCGTAAAAAATGAGCTTCGACCATCGAAGCCCATTCACGTGGAATACGTTAATCTTTGCCTGCCAAAAACGCTAGCTATGGGTCAGTGGCAGAAACAAGCACTCTGACTCTTTTCATCATTCATCCAGAACTGGTCGATACGACCGCTCCGTTGTCCCTGGGTATTAATATTGTGGAACAATCCATGAGGAGGCTTTTCTAGTCTACTACCCTTAGACAGTTCAAAAATCGGAATAACAAAGTTTCTTTAAGCTCCTCGTAGCAGCTGCTGTGTCCTGGCATTTAGGCGTCTGCCTGTGCGGCTGCTTTGGTGTAAAAAAATGTAAATTCATTTTAGTGTTCTGCTACTGTTTCATAAACGACGCTGGTATCTTTCAGATCCTTTTCTGGACGCCAGAATACAGTTTATAGTTGGCTATCTCTCTCATCTATAGATATGTTAGACTGAACTTTACCGTACAGATTCTCTCATTCTACGAAAATACTTAAATTCTTCAGCTTGTTTTCTCAATGTCTCAAATGCGACCCTCACATTTGGAATCTCGGAAACGGTAAAATATATGACCTCGCTTAAATAAGGGCAAAGTTGCGTATTTAGGTAACTAACAAAATGCCGCTTAGGAAGTTTCCAAATTCAATGTACTTCCGAAGAGAGACGAAAAAGAAAACGAATTCTTCCAAAATCGTTTTGAATGTCTCCAAGCTTTATTTGTAGTGACATTTCAAAATAAATTGCACATTGACATTGCCATTTTTCCTAGTCTGCAAGACGGCATAGTTAGAATTTCAATACGACGGTTCGTCTCGTGTCCTCCAGCATCTAATTTATTTTCTCTTAAGGATGTTATAATGGATTTTTGCACAGATCAATGGATTTTTTAATCTGATTCCAAAAATCTATAATACGTCATACATGGACATTACTAAACCTTAGTTATTGAAAAAAACTTAATTTCCTAGGTAGGTCATGTGTTTCGCTTGCTCAACTTATTGCAAAATCTTTTTTATTTTTTCCTGACTTTATTTGAAATGGAATTTCAAAATAAATTGCACTTCGTCATTGCCACACTACAATTTTCTTCTTTCGCTTCCATCAGCAACTTTTTCATATGGATGCTATATTGTAATTTTGTACATTTCAATGAACTTTTCGGTCTTAAATTCAGTGATGTATTTCCTTTGTTGGCCATGAATTTGTTGTCACAATAAGAATTATTGGAAATAAGTAGGTATGCTGAAACCTGAACACAAAATGATTTTTTTTAATGGTAATAATGATAATCCTAAATAAGCAAACGTAACTCATATCAGATGTTGAAAATGTTGTCCGTTATTTTATAGGCAAAGCCGGACTCTTCTCTGTACATTGCCGACTGTTCGATTTATTTCCCTTCTTGTCAGCCTTCTAAACTCAAATGAGTATGAAAACTTCAAGGCCTACCTAGGAAATTCTGTTCTCCTGGAGTAATTGAGGTTTGGCAATCTCAATATACGTCATATTATACATTTTTGGAATCAGAATGTGTAACTCTATTCATCTGCGCAAAAAAAACTGACGCTGGATAACAAGACACGAAATGTCGTATTGAAATTCTAATTATGCCATCTTGTAGAGGAGAAAAAGTGCAGTTTATTTTAACATCCCACTAAAAGTAAAGAAATAATTGAAACGGTTTTAAAAAAATTCGTTTTTTTTTCAAGTCTTTTCGGAAGTACTTTGAATTTCACACCTTTCTAAGCGGCATTTTGTTACCTAAATGCGCAACTGTGCCCCCATTAAAGCGATGAAGAGATCTCAATGGTCGAATTTCAAACATCCGGTATAGGTACGTAGAAAGAGGCATTTTTCCATATGGCAATTCTAGTGGAAAAAACGAGGTAGCAAAGCAAACATTTGAAAAGAGAGCACGTCGAAATTCGTAAGTCTTCAAAACATCAATACTGTTCTTGAAAATTCGGTCCTGTGTAATACTGTTCATCGGACCGGAATGAGATTCATGTACGTTCCATGTATGCCCCGCGCTACTGATACAAGCCAGATGCTGATAGGTGTCGTGTTGTTGTGGTTTCAGACGGAAATGGCTGCCACCGCCGTTGAGAAAGCTGTCCCAGGGCAAGGTAGATAAAGGGCAGACGACGACGGGTGCTGGACCGCCTCCACCGCCACCTCCTCCTACTGCCTCAAACGCCAACACCGTGGCGAAGAAAATTACGGCCGCTGATAAAAAGGCTAAGGTAAGTCTTATATGGTACCTGCGGCTTCATATACATGGTGTTAAACGAAAGCCTGGCAAAAGTGGCGTAACGCAACTCAAAAGTATAAATAAACTTAATAATAATTTTAAAATAAAAAAAATATCCTCGGAGTGGATTAAGGACTGGATTTGACTTCAAATTTGTACGTGTAGCATTGACACCATAACCAATGCATATGAAAATATTCGTGCCTCAGATTATACCACTGGCATAGAAAATTATGTCCCCTACAGAAGAATAAATACATGTATATGCAGTAACCCAATTTATGTCAAATCGCTATCAAAAATCTCTACACCACAATGACATAACTATTCCCAGTTACGGTAACAATCCTGATATCTATAATAACATTCTCCTGTCCATATGCAAGTCGCAATAATTCTTAACATACATAAACAGTTGCTTCTAAGTCTAATTCTGGTTGAGGATGTGCTTTCTATGTTGTATGTGATGATATTTCTGCAATGTTTAATTTACCAAATTTTACCCTAGCATTGCAGTATATCCAGTTCAATAACATCCGATTCACAGTCTGTCCTATCAATAACTGCAAGTCACCTACTAATACGAGTATCTATGTCCTCCTTATCAAACAAATGTTGGTCGGTCTGAAAACCGCTAATGCAGACATCCATCTTTACTTGGTCAAAGGGCAGTAGTCTTTCGTTTAATGAAAGAGAAGATGAATTGGCGAGGCTGAGCATCACAGATGGCATCGTACTCCAAGCCACTCGATTGGTAAAAGATTACAACTGCTTTGTTAAAAAATATATGTTCGATTTCTGGTCCTGGGAATGGGAAAAATATAATTCATCCTACCCTTCCAGATACGCTTTCATTCAACCAGATTTACTTCGATCATATTGGCATGATAGCTTTAAAATTCCTGAATTACTCGTATGAAAATTGGAGATGGCTCATTCCCTTCCCGTCGCCCTAGGATGAATTTAATACCCTCGGAACTTTATGAGCATTGCAGTGTCAAAGGAGACTTTGATCAATTTTTTTTTTTGTTTACACACTGACAATCTTTACTTAATTTTTCTCCAGCGTGGATTTCCTGCTCCATACAATACACAATCACTTCTCTCGCTACAAAGACCTGAAGTGTCTTCCTACTTTATACAATTCATCAAAAATGTTGGTATCAAAATTTAGAACCTACAGTATGTTTTAATTTATTTTCTTTGTCCCCCTCTATCTGTCATCCTGACAGGGTTAATGGTAATAGACTATAGTGTTGCCTATATAAGTTTTAGTGTTTTTCCGCTGTTCTTTACATATATGTATTTTCATCCTTCTTACCGCAATGTGTGACCCCTTTAATTCCTTAAATTTCCTATTCTCGTTCGCTACTATACTAAGTGACATATAAATCCGAACACCCAGTTTAAATGGTTTTATTTTAATAAAAGTTGGTGAATGCATTTATCTTACTGTAAATAACAAGTGAAAAAATTTTCAGCCTTATCAGTTGGACATTCCGGTTTTTATACTGTTTTTTTTTATTCACTAACGCTCTAAAAATGAATATTTCAGCCGCAGTAAAGAATCAACGTTGGCGGATTTTGGTTCTTGACATCCTTTACGATCGGTTACGATGCCTAGAGTACGGAGACCTGTACGATTTTGTCAACTTAGTGAGTTTGATAGGGGCCGTATAGTGGGACTTCGGGAAGCTGGACTTTCTTTTCGGGCAATTGCAGTTAGAGTGCAAAGAAGTGTAGACACTGTGGTTAGGTGTTGTCAGGCATGGCTTCGAGAAGGCCGTACGCAAAGAGCAAGGGGCACTGGACGCCGCCGTAGAACAACAGACCGTGAAGATCGCCGCCTAAGATTATTGGCCTTAAGGGACCGTTTCTCCACTACCAGGTCCATTGCAAATGAATGGTTTGCAGAACACGGAAGACCTATTGGCATGCGAAGTGTTTACCGACGAATGAGAAGTTTTGGCTTGTTTTTATACCGGCCACACTGGGTCCTCCCTTTAACTCGAGAACACCGACGTAATCGCCTTGAGTGGTGCAGACAACGGTCACTCTGGAATCAGGAATGGAACAGTATTGTCTTTAGTACGAGTCTCGATTTTGTTTAGGCATGCACGATGGTTGTGCCAGGGTTAGAAGGCGACGTGGTGAAAGGAGAAATCCACAGTTTTTTGTTGAAAGACATGTTCATCACACTGTTGGAGTTATGGTTTGGGGTGCTATAGCTTATGGTTCCAGGTCACCTTTAATCTTCATCAGAGGTAACATGAACGCGCAGCGTAATATCCACGAAGTTCTAGAACCCCATCTCTTACCCTATCTTGACACCCTGGCAGATCCAACTTTCCAACAAGATAATGCCCGACCACATGTTGCAAGAGTCACAATAGACTTCTTTCAACATAATGATGTTACATTGTTACCATGGCCACCAAGATCTCCCGACTTATCCCCAATTGAGCACGTGTGGGATATGATGGGTAGGAGATTGCTCAATTTGCAACGTCCTCCTCAGACTCTAGAAGCACTTCGAGAGGAGTTGGTGGTTGCCTGGAATGAGATACCACAGGAGGACATTGACCACCTGATCAGAAGCATGCCTAGGCGCGTTGGAGAATGCGTAGCACATCAGGGTGCATCCACACATTATTAAAGGTCAAAGGGCTTTAAAGCAGTGCAATCATTTTGAAATTTTTATCATTTACTTATTATGCTTCATTAAGTACTTATACAAAATTTTATTAAAATAAAACCATTTAAACTGGGTGTTCGGATTTATATGTCACTTAGTATATATTAGAGCCGTTTTACACACAAGAGAATTACTCCGAAAATTATGGTCATAATTATGCCGAAAATTTGCATGGAAAAAATATGAAGATTTTTCTCTACAACCTGTGTGACACAAGCAAACAAAATTTCCGAGTAATTCATATGATACACCTGCGCATTAGAGTAATATTTTCGAATGGACATAACCTTAACGGGTATGACGTCCAATATAATCGGAAAGACAACAGACGTCGTTGATTTAAACTTGTTTTTGAAATCTTGGTTAATATTATAAAACTTCTCATTGGGTGACTTCACCTTGTACAGGTTTGGCCATTGTTGGTACTCCTCCAACAACAGTGTAACTTCTTCCCGATTCCACGACATTATGAATAAACAATAACAATAAACGCTTCTTCGTACGACTCGAACAGGACCACACCCACCAATGTAAAGTGAGGTTATGTTGTTGACGTTGACATTTGATAAGAATATAGAACGGGTTTGATATTTTTACCAAGAAAATTTTCACAAGAATTCTTTTAGGTGTAATACGGCAGCAAACATTTTCGGCATAATTATAACCATAATTTTCGGAGTAATTATCTTGTGTGTAAAACGGCTGTTAGTGTATCTTTTGACAGTTTTCAGGCATACTATTATTATTATTTATAACTTGTTTCTGGCTGATGGGTTATATACGTATGTATATCCCAGTGCCATGAAAAAAAAAAGAAAAAAGAAAATATTTGCTACGCCACTGACCTTTTTCTACCGTCTATGGCATTTTTGAATAAGGTATTTATTTCTGCATGAGTCGCTTTCATGTAAAATTTTTGTAAAACTGCTTACTTTTGGAGACAAATTGCTTTAAATAGGTGCAACCCTCACCCGTATTACAGAACTTGCAAAGTGACATTATATCGATTTTTATGACACTATTTAGTTTGTTTTGACATCATGTAAGTTTTCATATAAACCGTCACCTTTAAACTAGCTAACATTCATTTCATGCTCCCTTGTAGTAGGCCTACCTAGTACACAAGTTTTGACATTTTACCGATTTTTTTTTTGACATTATAAGGATTTTTTAAGTAATTAACCTGTCGTTTACTTTGAAAATACGTTGCGGTTAATGAAGTTTCACAAAGAGAATTATATATAGTGTATTATGAGACTAATCCTAACTAGAACACCCTGTATTTTGGTAATGAGACGTTTTAGGACCTATGATTATAGGGACTTTTTTTGTTATCATTGGAAGTACTTTCTGCTCTAGAAATATTGTCACGGTTCTCTTTAATACCCAATATATGATGTTTCAATCGCTGTGATATTTTTGCAAGTTTAATCCTGGATTGCTTTTCGATGCATTCGTCATGTCTTTCAGCAGAGTAGTGTCGAAGTGGTTTTGGTTACCTAAATTATTTCCTTATTCCAATTGTTACTAGATCACCATATGTCAAAATCGTACTTGCAAATAATTTTTCACTGACGCTTCGGTCAGCTTACTTTGCCCAACGACAGATAGAGAGAGATTTTTTAAAGAGTTTCCGGTCAACCGCTATGTGTTCCATAACAACAGTATGAATTTATATTACTCTGCTCTTCCTCCATGACGAACTTTCCTTGTTATGTATAAGTCCCTGTAGACAGAAGTTTTTGATTCACTCTTGTTCTCATATACCGGGTGCTAATAACGCTAGCATAATTAGCAATTTCAGTATGACGTTTCGTCTCTTGTCCTCAATCATCGACTTTATTTTTTCTTATAGATGCCATATTGGATTTTTGGACATACAAATGTATGAAGTTATTAATTCTGATTCCGATATGTCATACATTGACACTGTCAAGCCTTATTTAGAAAACTAATATTTTCATAGTTCATCTGTCTATTCGATTACATCCTTTTTTAAAGATTGCCTCAGTTTTTGAGAAGCTTGTCTAACGGACATGCTGATATTTTACCCATTTATCGTTATTTTAGCAGGGCTAACCTCCGTACACTTCATTTAAGTGCAACATGTATGCATCGGGTTAGATATGACATATGAAATGTGATTAGCAACCTGCAACTTCGTCGAAACTTTTACTTACTCTAATAATGTTCCTATGAGTTTCTTTAAATTATACCACTTTCAGTGTTTTCATTACTACCCTTAAATGATATTAAAAAATTAGCATTATCTTGATCTTTATTCGAAAGGTTACTATACTTTGAAGTTGAGTCATTAATTTTCAGATAATGATTGCAGAAGGAAGATAAACCAAATTATGTGTGTGAATATAAAAAAAAAATTAAAAAAAAAAATGTTACCTTGTTTTATAAAGTATCCTCCCGACAAGTATTTCAGTGCGGACCTGTATTTGATCGTGCGGTCTTGGAGCACCGGCATGCCCTCCCCTGTGAGGTCTTAAGTCACCTGATTCACGAGCCCTTTGTACTACAATAACAAAGGCACGAGGGGTTGGTTGCACTCGATTGGGAAACCGATCCGCATAAATCCGTGATGCCGCGGCAGCATTTTGTAAAGACTCCACCCCCCTCGTAAATAAGAATCATGTCCACAAGTTCAGCATTTTCGTAAACATGTGCCATTTTTTATTTCATTTGAGGCACGCAACAAACACCACTATTCACTCACGCGTTACCGACTGACACATTGACTGAATACAACTGAATAAAATTGTAGTAAAAACATCGTGATAAGCGTTTCAAATTCTTTCGCTTTCTTGTTTCTGATGCGATGAACCGATAAGGCGGATTATATCCTTTGTTGCCAAACACGAGCACATAATATTATTATTGAGTCAGGGCGGTACTGAAACTTCTAAAGGGCTATAACTTTGTTACTTTGTTACTTTAATTTTACCAGAAAAATGTTAAAGGAAAAAACATTTCTTTTGATCAGATCTACTCACTGTTAAAATAAATGACTCAACTTCGAAGTCACCCTGTAGAAAGATAATAACTCTTAGACATTTTAGGTCTGGAAAAAATAAAAACGATTTTGGGATAATTCGGTTTTCCGTCTATCTGCAAGAATACTGTGAATTGGAGAAATTTCTTGACTTTTTTGATGTTATTCACGTTTTTACATAATACTCCTGTAGGTCCTCTGGGACAACTGTTTTTATTATGAGAATTGCTTTGGATAATTCATTAATTGTGAAAAATACATATGTCAATTTTGAGCAAATTTTAATAACCAAATATAATAAACAAATAATGATCATTAGAATGACAAGTACACTCGTACTCCCAAGGCACGCCATGGTGTTCAGCATGGGAAGGAAACTACACATTTGATGTACTAGAAGGATTACTTTGTTCTATTTCCAAACGTATGGAACAGATACGTCAAACAATTACAAACGCTGCCCAGTGCCATCTGGATTCAGTATCCTACATGCTACATTGTTGTTCGCATTTTACCTGCCATTTAATAAATAACCTCTCATTTTCGCCATCTTTAGCTTCTGCTCCTGTGATGCTCGCACCTATCTTCAGTCGAGAGGTTACATTCGGCTTTTCGGTAGCTTTTGAACCTTTTCTGCTTATAATTCTTCTTGTCTAATGCATGGGCCTAGACTTTGTACATCTTTGATGTCATCCAGCTTCAGAATTGTAGAACCTTAGGACACTGCGGAGATCCATGGTCATACTTTGCTGGGATAGTGGGTTTATGCACCGGCACCTCCCGACTTCTCTTTCAGTATCTAAAAGTTATATGTATATAACGCTGCAAAAGCCAGTCAACCGGATGACAATGGACTGTTGTAATTTGTTTGATTCCCAAATGGAAAACAATAGACGTCTGAATATAGTCGATGATGGCACTCGAATACTAATCAACGGTTGTTGTTACTAATGTGGTTGATTTGGCCGACCACAGCCAAATCGAATTGATATCTGATGCAGATACCCGTAAATTTCATTTCTATTAACAGCGAGAATTTTAAACAGCTTGCGGTCATAAAAACAAGTCGTTTTAAAGCTACTACCGATC
Organism: Acanthoscelides obtectus; assembly: GCA_963669975.1. NCBI lineage: Eukaryota > Metazoa > Arthropoda > Insecta > Coleoptera > Chrysomelidae > Acanthoscelides > Acanthoscelides obtectus. The sequence continues at coordinate 60,051,988 of CAVLJG010000009.1, read as the reverse complement.
GATCGTAGCCATCGGGTATTCAGAGCAATTACAACTGGATCACATACAGCGTGACCTGATGATGCGGAAAAGCCGGAAACTTCTTTCCTGGCAGTGAGTAGTGCAAACAATTCAGTAACGTTCCCATGCGCATATGAGCATTCATCATTTGTTCACGTATCAAGTTTTGTAGGCTATCCCAAAATTCGTATAAGATTTGAGTTGAATAGAATCGCAAGCATTTTCAGTGCGCTTTTGAAGTTCTTCCACAGTATTTATCATGGTTCGCCAACTCTTTCAAAAAGCCCCACGGAAAAAAATCGCAAGATGTTAAATCCGGAGAGCGAGCAGGCCAAGAAGTAGGTCCATTGCGCCCTATCCATCTATTCGGAAACACATTATTTAGTTATTATTCTCGTCTAAAATGTGTTGGATCGGCATCACGTAAGAACCACATATTCTATCTCACATTTAGGGTGGATTTCACCAGAATTGTCAAATCAACAGTCCGGCATTCTCCACCTATAGGGTAACAGTCCGAAATACAGCGAATTAGCTTCAAGTTCCAATCAACAAATTTTGGCAACCAATAGCTATGAAATGTTGGAAACAAAATACTGTCAAAGTATGAGATGACAGCGTGTCATTGAAACATCACCAGCTTATTGAATATTAACAAATTACATATGAATTAGTCAAAATTTAAAAAAGTGTTCGATTTTTGAATAAAATTCATGTTTTTATTTAATATTGTCGATTGTTTATTCATGTTTATATTATTTTCTTCAATTGATATGCGATATTACTGATTCAACATCACCTACCGCGTGTTCTTTTCCTATAAACCTCTTGCAGACCGCCATTAAGCACCTACTTGATGACAGGCTCTACCAAAAATTTCATAGATATTGCTCGTTTCCAAACATTCATTCATTTACCTGCCGTTCAACAGTACCATTATAGCACCGTCGATTAATATTCCCACAAAACCATTCAGGATTTTTGATATCCATACATCCATAGTAAAATATTTCTTGATTTTTCAGAAACTGAACAAACATCTACACTATATTTACAGCGATTAAGAGATACTCAAATATATGTCGTAAAGCTACCGGCAAATGTAAAACCTGCAAAAAAAATAGAATTTGCAATAACTTTCTTGTTTCACTGAGTACACATTCTAGGTTTTATTTGACATATATTAGACATTATTTGTATAACAGCTGATTATTACATTTCAAAACTCCCCAACGAGTGACACATGTGTGGGATCCGTCAGCCCTTGGTCCCAGTGGAGTAAGCTCCACCAACTGTTGAAATATACTCTACTATGCTTTATAAGACTATACGTGGAATTTTTCCCAAAATTGTTGCACAGCACTTGGAAAAAATGCAAATGAAAATTTACAATTCTTTCCATGATGCCGCAAAATACCTCCGTCGATACCTCAGGTTATACATCTTGACACCAGGGATGTTCGATACGATTCTATATTTAGAAGTATCGATACATTTCACGAGTATAGTCATCTTACGATCCGGACTGTGTCAGAAAGAGTGGCTAACTTCAGATTACTTTTCTTCTTTGTTTCCTTCCGCTGGATATCGATAATTTTATTCCAATATTTTAGAGTATCGATACTTCCTAAAACGATAAGAATCGATACATAACGATACTGTTCGTGGATCTAAACATCCCTAATCTTGACAGCTTGTCGTTCTTGTCAACTGGGCTGCAGGGTGCGGTGTTGCCTGTACTCTTACATTTTTCTAAAATCTTATGACAAATAAAAGCTTTAAATGAATTATTGACGAATATGAACGGATATGCATAGACTTTAGAATATAAATTCAAATTGCAAATTTCATATTGGCTATGCATGGACTTGAGCCGGATTTTTCGGTATTTTTACCGAAAAGGGAATATTTACCGATAACATCATTCTCCACGATTTTTCAAAATAATTTAAATATTTCTATACTTGCCGAAAAAGAGCTGAAACCAAAAATAAAGCTAAAAGTTAATTTTATGTAGTCTTCATAGTTTTATGCCCCATATCAATCATACATGTGCATACAGACTCAGGCAGTGGGGCACATGATTTGGGTTGCCTATGATTACGAACGCACATCCTTATCCCTTACTCCGCTTGCCCTGAATTGATTTTTGTGGATACAAAAGGTACAGACTGGTAGATTACCGTCATTACCTCATCACCGGACAAGCAATAAAGAAACCGAAACCTGTCTGTTTTCAAAATAAATATTCAATCAAAATGAGAGGTGAGTTCATGAGTTCAGGGGTAAAACAGAAAAATATTTACAATCCTATAAGCAAGAATCGAAAAAGGAGTTTCCAGAATGGTTGCAAAGTACTTTGAAAGAGCGACCAGTATGCACATTGTAGTTGTAATATAGAAGTATGCCCTCAAAAAACATGTTGTGTGCACGGCCAATACAATAACAGACGTTTTTCATGAATCAAAGGTCCTTGATCTACCACTGATCTTGGGATGGCATTTACCTTATACCGAATTCAACGACACTATTTACCGATTCCGTTTTTTTGCCGGTTCGGCAACACTGCAGATGTGCAGATCACTTTAAAAGCAATTGATATCCTAGACGCGTTCTAATAATAGAAATAATAAAAAAACATAACAATGTTTGGAGATATATTTTCATAAATAGGTATTTTTCATTCTGACTTATCTAGACGATGAATAATAGGTGGATGCGGATACTTTTACAAATATCGATGTTTTAGGACCCATAAATGTAGAATGTGCTGTTTGTTTACATTTGGTGTGGATTTCTAGATCATAAATTGGCAAAAATTGTTTTTGATGTAACAAAAGATGATGAACCAGTTGGAATACGTTTTATATCCTTTTTTTTTTTGCAAAATAACAGAAGTCCGTAAATTTCTACTGGTACGTATTATGTACAACACCCTGTAGATGATATACAGACGAAACTAGATTGCCATGCATGAACAGTCGTCAAAAATAGTGAAAACATCTTCCCAAATATAAAAGCTAGAAAATCGACCAATTATTTCTCTCATTTTCATTGGTCCATTTAAATAACTGACCGTCTTTTCTAAAATGATGAAAATTTGCAATTCTATGAAAGTTATCCTAATTCTAAAGCACAAAAACATAATATTACATCTATAATGTACCCTTATTCATAAGGCAACCGTTGTTTCACGACTTTATTCAACATTTCAATAGAAATCACTGATATTAAGAGAGCTTTGACAGCTTCCGTCAAATTGCATTTCGATAAGGTCTTTTCCTATTGGTCCAACTGACCGTCAAATATTAATGTTGGTGAAATTGGCCCTTAGACGAACATCTTCTAATAATTGTGGCAGATTGTGTCGAAGAAAATCTAAATAAATTTCACCGGACAGTCCACGTGGAAAAAAGTAGGGTCCAATAAGCATGTCATTTACCACGCCAGCCCAAACATCTAATGAAGATCTAAGTTGAAAACGAGTTCTTTTTACAGCATGCGGACTTCCTACTGCCCAATCATGATTGTTGTGGAAATTGTGCACTCTGTTTCGTGTGAATGTGGCCTCATCTATACACAAAATTAATTTCGTAAAATCTTCTTTTCTGCTGAACTGCTACAAAAGCTACTGGCAAAATCCAACTCTGTGTACCTCTGACTATACTCAGTTCACTGGGAATGACAGTGGAAGCTACAAGAGTTAGAATCTCGGCGTTTTGGTTGCCTTTGACATTAATATATACGACATAATGACTGTATATCTTTGGATCTCTCGGGAAGCTAGGCACTTCTGGTTGTTGTATTTAATATGATAAAGAGCTACTTCAATGGAACGATGCTTATGGTAGGTCAGCAGACGATAAAAGCAGCCATGGGAGTGCCACAGGGGTCCACTCTGGGTCGTTGCTTTGGAACGTGTTCTACAGGTGGAATCCGCTTGATAACGTATGCTGATGAAGTGGCGATCATTGTTACTAGCGTAGAGAGAAAGGCTTTCGGAATTTGTAATCATGAGAATTAGCATCTGGATCGAATAAAATGGGTTGAAATTAGCTCCTGAGAAGGCGGAAATGGTAGCAGAAGCTAACTTCTCTAGCTGTTAAAGCTTAGAACGCCGAGATTTGAAGCCAAAATGCAATCAAGTACCTGGGTGTATCGCCCGACAAAGCTCGCAGAACGATTGAGCACATAAGAAAAATAAGGTCGGAACCCTAATACGGCTGATGTCATATGATGGTGGCCTCAGTAGTGTACTGTACGAAGCTCCTATCTATAACCCTTGAGGAAAAGGAAATACAGATAACTGATGCTCAATAGGCAGCGAAAGGTAGTGCTGTGTGTGCTATTCGCTCACAGAATGATATCGACCGACGCACCGCTAGTGGTGGCTGGTATCCCACCTTTGGTATGAAACTTGCCACAATGCTGCCCACCATGATGAAATGCTGCAAGCATTGCCGCAGTGGAACGTATAGCTAACGACAGAGAGGTTTTGATGAGTATGCCGCATTTCTGGAGAGTCTCATACTTCAGGCAGGAAAGGCCGACAGGTCAATATTGTCAAGCTGTTCTGTCTGAGAGTAACTATAACAAATTTCCTCTGTCAAAAAGTGTCGCCCACCACATAGGCGTCTAATCTCTGAACTCACCATGCTACCAACATTGACATACCAAAAGCTGCATAAATAAATAAAGGTTGAATAGATTACGGCAGGACATGATAGGGTTATATACGCACTCATTTATCGAATTTTTTTGTGTTCATTTCCCATAAATATTGTCCATAGCATCGATGTGAATAGTGTGGTTTCAACAAGATGGCGCAAGCCATATAGTCGGTGAAACAACATAAGTGTATTCTCTCGTTTTGGTTCAGGGTGATTTAACACCATTGTATATTTCCTTCTTTTTATGGGGTTATTTCGTCTGTTAGAAAAGTAACTCTATGAAACAAAACTGTGTTCTGTATTCAGTTTGCATCGTGCATAAATTTTGTGCTGCGTAATTCTTCTGTTTGCGACGGATGAAAATGAAGTCGTACTCCTTGTAATGCACCCTATAATATCGAGAAGCAATTTTCTACCATCTGTGCTTCATTTTATGTAAGCGTATTGAAATTTACGTGATTATTTTAACGCAAGAGATGCGGAAAATATCAATACCAAATGAAGCCTTATTCACGTGTAATCAGGACTCTTCAACATGATGGAAGTTGAGCTAGGGGGACTGGAAATCGCGCAGTTATATAACGGATTTTTCAAGTGACTTTTTATAATTTATTTACTTATTATATTAAAAATTAATTAAATCATTTATAATTAAATTAAAATATCTGTAAGAAAATGATGCGGAAAAAGTAGAATGAGCTGCAACCTTCCAAATGTTCCATTAGTAGCGACTTACTTTATATTGATATTGTATAAACCCCACGTGTCTTTGATATGGGAGCTTTGGATGCAAGATAATCTGCCGATTTGGATAATAGGTTTGGCTGTACGAATGGGTAGAAAATTGAAAAAAATATATTCTAGGGCGTTAGACATTTAGAGGAGATGTTAAGTGAAACCAATGAAGCTTCTTTCCGAAAGACTAACGTGATGTGTGTACATGGCGAATTTTGTTATTCTAACAATCCCCCCTCCGTAGGTTCCCAGCACCAACAAGGGGCGTTAGCGCCCATTTTGAGTAAAACTGCTGTGTTTCATAAATGTTGACTGTTCTGGATTTGTACTGTGGAATCTGGAATGAACGCCACTGACCTGATATCAAAAATAGAAAATTAAAAGCGCAAATGCGTGTATATGCTGCACGTCCACCTTGTGCATCAACCGCCACTGTTTACATCTGTTAACGCGTTTTACTTTGATGCTTTTTTAACCCAAATCGGAGTTGTCAGTGAAATGTTATCAGGTCGTTTATCCTCATAGTCCGGTTATTATGAGCTCGAAACCTGTAAACATTTATTACAATTGGAGAAAACGCGCAGAATGAGACCCCATTTTGTTATGGATTTAAAAAAGCATGAAAGTCGATAAAAATGCGTTTTAAATGCTTGTGCCATGTACTTTATAATGTTAAGCATTATTTACTTTGCAAACTTAATAATTGAAATTGATAATTATTAAAAAATGAATATACCTGATTTGAAAAAAGGTACTAAAACCGGACCATTCTTAAAAATCTAATAAGATTTCATTCTTATAATATACCGAATACATTTAAAACAGATACATAGTTTTTAATCCGGTTTAATACCGAATACATTTAAAACAGATACATAGTTTTTAATCCGGTAGTAACAAAAACTTCAAACGCATACTTCTTTTTCGGCTCCCTGTCTTCTTCCCATCATCGTATTCAGAAAAGCTCAATGCTCATCTATTAATTTGCCATTATCCTTTTCGAAACTGAAAATGGATTTCAAAAGAATAGACTATTATATATACTTACTATAATACACTTGCTTACGCAAAAAAATTCAAAATATCTAAATGAGCAAATTACATGAGATAAACGATCCTAAGATCTTGGCATTTAAAAAATTCTTCATTTCTTACATGCACCGTGCCAGCATGTACAGTTGCTAATCTAAACTTCGCGAGAAATTTGTATGTATATTCGTATAACATAAGGCTACCAAGTCTAGAAAATAATCTTTTATACGGAAATATCTTGAGGACTTCTGCTAAACCTGTCACTGCCACTGGCCGTTAAAATTTGTACCCGAGGAAGATTAGTCTTTGAGTTGTATCTTAGCTTTGAAGATCAGGGTAGAGTTGTATGATTTGAACACACCAACTGACAAACGACCCCAGCAGACTAACTAAATAACAAAATGCAACAAGCTGCCAAGATTCTGGCTTTAAGAAAAGCTCATACTTGTAGTAGGAAAATCTTACGGAGAATTTCCAAACATGTTTTTTTTCTTGCTTCTGTATATAAATGATTTCCCCCGGCATAAGGAGCTTCGTTCTCAGGATACTCGATTCCCCTTCAACCGTTCTCTGAAGTATCTCACCTGACTTAAAGCCGCCTTATATGTCACTCAATACGTCTATTTTTCGTGGGATGAATTTCCTAATTCCCTTCATCCCTGATACATATTTTCCATATGCGCATTTCAGAAAAATATTCCCTCTCTGTTCGAAATCAATTTATGCAGAGTTCCTCTCAAATGTTAGTAGGGTTGCGGTGTTTCTATTATCATTTTGCAAATCCCCATAGAAACTGAGGACACATCAGACGTAATAACAAGACAACAAATAACATCTAATCATCTATATAGTGACATTCAAAATACTCGTATCGCCAAGAGATACACAGATAATGGATCTGTAGACAGAGTCGTATTAAGAGGGGGGAACTCTGTGGTCGTAGTTTGTTGTAGTTTTTTATGCTGGTTCATACTTTGCTAACAACGCATAGAATAAAAGTATTCTTTATTGTCGAAATGTGCAGTCAGTGAAATATTTGAAAGTGATTTGTCACCAGTGTATGGTGCAAATAGGTCTGAATACAGTTCTGAGTTTCTACAAAGTCATTATTATCAAAACGTGCTGAAATATCATGGGTAGTGGTGCAGCAGATCCATATAACCTCCTCACTTTGGACAATGCCTTCACGAGACTCGGTATGATGTTTTGTTCACACGAGGCATCATTTCCGATATGCTTCTCCTCTAAGCGCTAAACTCTGTCTAATGTATTAAGGGATAACCGGCTATAAAATGACACCCCTTTTTATCTTCTTTGCATGAAATTCTAGGAAAAAGATATAAACTAAAGTTGTAAGTTTTTCGTATTCAGGGTGCCTCAGAATAAAATTGCATCATTTTAAATGGAACGCCCCTGCTTTTCTTTAGTGTAAATGATAGTATCTAGCGATTTAATGTCTGGAAAACCCAAAAATCAGTGCTTAAAAACCAACTTCAGGTCGACAAGTATCTAAATTAAAGTTAAAACTTTGCTCTATCAGACTTCGAACAGTATGTCAATATTAGTTTATATTGAAGTGAATTTAAGCTTTTTTATTATGCCAAAATTGGCGAACTTTTGATTTTCCTAAACTGTGTCTGTATGGGTGAATAGGCTGTTGTCCGTATTACGCAGGCGTTCCTAGTATATAAACGTTTTGTCTTTTAGAAAATAGGTTACGTCTGGCCGCTCTGGGATCTGTCTCTAATAAGTTTCAGCACTTTTCAACAGCTGCTTTACTTCCTACGCCTTACATTGTAATCGAGAAAATTTTCGAAAATGAGATAGTATTTTTTTGGAAGTTATATGACATGTACATCACGAAAAACCATGTCACTCATTTCCGTCAGTCTGTCTGTCTGTATGTCGGTCTATCCGCTAATCTTATAACCGCCTATAACTTGAGAAGTGTCTCTCGAATTTCGATGAAATTTTTACACAATGTTACTACCATGCCAAGGATGCAAAAGCTTTTTAGATTTTGAAAATCGGTCCAGTGTAGGCCTAAAATGAAAAAAAATCGCTCAAACTTCTTCTTTGACGATTCAGATGATCCTGATCATTTTTGAAAAAAATTTTAGGGGTTTAAAAACTTGGGGGTGGTTTAACATAAATTTCTCTCAAAAACTCAAAAATATTATATAGAATATATAAAGATTCTTGGGAGACAGATTTCTTACCTATCGGCCGCAGCTGCTGTTGTCGGGCGCAGCAGGATAGTGTTTTCTATGCTCTGGCCACGCTATCGCGGTGACACATCTCCGGAGTTAGGAATCGGGGAGAGGCGACGTTTCGAGATGCTCTACGGTTAGGGCAGGGAAAGAATGTGTATGGACTAATTGTATGGACCTGTTTGACTGACTTTTTCCTCAAAGAGTCGATCTTGTGCTGAAGTGGAAAGTACAGAGTCAACCTATTTGACGCCATTTTTCGCTATTTCAGTTAGGATTAGATGCACTATACCCAGCTGGGTGGTATTAAATATGCTACGTCTGAACTAACGGGATCGATATTAATCACCCCGTAAAAATTTCGTATGTTTACAGAATGAATAAACGTATACTCTCACTCACGAGGTCGTAATATTTTCATAGAGCAGGCAATAATTTTTCAGCATCGATTCGAACGCGTCGCAGCTTATAGCTTATCTCGAGTGAGTCAATCCGAGAAAAACCGCGTCTCTGATACGACGGCGTTCACTTCAGATAAGAAGCAATCCGCGAAACGGGAATTTTTACGACACTGCAAAGGTGTATGCGACGAACGCGTTAAGTCGTTTCTGTTGTGCGGTTCCCACGTATGGCAGTGACTCGAAAAGATGAGAAAGAAATTGCTTAGACGGTTATCCTCTCTGTTGTTGACCGGACATGACGTAAGTTTTCTTCACTTTCGTTGTGCGCATCACAGATGCAAAAACTGCAAAGCTTTACGTTTCATTCTTTTCGCTGTTGGTTATATTCTCATATGAAGTATTCAACAAACTGCATAAACATTTATTAGTTCTGATTTGCAAAGGTATATGCGACGAACGCGTCAAGTCGTTTCTGTTGTGCGGTTCCCACGTATGGCAGTGACTCGAAAAGATGAGAAAGAAATTGCTTAGACGGTTATCCTCTCTGTTGTTGACCGGACATGACGTAAGTTTTCTTCACTTTCGTTGTGCGCATCACAGATGCAAAAACTGTGAAGCTTTACGTTTCATTCTTTTCGCTGGGCAAAAATTTAAGGGATTATTCTTTCAACAATTTAATTACTATTTTTTCTATTACGCTTTTTGAAACAATAACTTCTCATGTTCGGTTTGTAACTGTATAAAAACTATTCAACTTAGTTATGTTGAGAATCTATGTTGCCATTGCCTTTATTCCTCTGGCCTGAAAAGCACTGACCAAAAGGTTAGTACACTCTCAGTCCAAATGTATGTACGGGGTGTAGCAGAATCCTACAAAGGCCAAGCTGTAAATATAACGGGTGATTTTTTAAGAGGTATAGGATTTGATTTTCAAAAAAAAAACACAAAAAATTCGAAAAAACGATTAAATCTTTATTTGAGTCGATAAAACAGTCGATATAATTTGATGTTTAAAAGATTATTTCATGTAAATGTTGGCCGCGGCTCCGCTTTAGATGGTCCATGCGCAAGGTCCAATTTTGGCACACTCTCTCCAACATATCGGCCGGTATCTCACGAATAAATGCTTCAATATTGGCTTCCAGTGCGTCAATCGTTGCTGGTTTATCCCTGTAGACATTAGCCTTAACATGGCCCCACAAGAAATAGTCCAACGACGTTAAATCACACGATCTAGGCGGCCAATTGACGGGCCCCAAACGTGAGATAAACTGTTCACCGAACTCGCCTCTCAATAGGGCCATTGTTTCGTGTGCGGTGTGGCATGTGGTACCGTCTTGTTGAAACCACATGTCAGCCAAGTCCAGCTCTTCCATTTTGGGCAAAAAAAAGTTTGTTATCATCGCACTGTAGCGCTCGCCATTCAAAGTTACGTTCCGGCCATTGTCTTTGAAGAAGAACGGCCCGATGATGCCACCGGCCCATAATCTACACCAAACAGTGATTTTTTCGGGATGCATTGGTAGCTCTTGCAATGCTTCTGGCTGGTCTTCACTCCAGTTGCGGTAATTTTGCTTGTTAACCTACCCATTCAACCAGAAATGAGCTTCGTCGCTGAACACAATTTTTCGATAAAAATGTGGATCTTCCTCTAACTTTGCCAGCGCCCATTCACCAAATTGGAAACGTTGTGGGAGGTCGTGTGGCTTCAATTCTTGCAGCTGTATCTTATAAAGTTTTACACCCAAATCCTGTTGCAAAATTTTCCACGTAGTGGAGTAACAGAAGCCCAATTGCTGCGAACGGCGGCGAATCGACATTTCACGGTCATCACTAACACTGGCGGATACAGCCGCAATATTTTCTTCAGTCCTCACTCTACGTCTGCGTGTTGGTGGTTTAATGTCCAATAATGTAAACTGGGTTCGAAATTTAGTCACAAGCTTCCGAATAGCTCCCTCAGTAGGCCGACCAAATTGCCCATAAATTGGAAGCAGTGCTCGATGCACTCTCTTAACCGAGCATGAATTTTGATAGTCAATAATTTGCAAGCGTTGTTCGTTCGTAATTCGATTCATGGTTAAATTATAGACCAAACTGAACAAGTTTGACAATGACACAAGACACGATTCACTCACATCAGTCAAAAACAGTGTTGCCAAAAAGATACTAGCAAAAAAATCATCCAATATAAAAAAAATCGTGGGTAACGGAATTTCACACGTTTCTACAAGGTGACCGATATATAACTGACTGGTTTGTATCTTGAATATTTGTGAAATGAAACAAAAAACGTCAATTTTTATCATCTTAATCTTTTATTGAAACAGAAATTCTGTATGAAAAATAATATCAGACAAATGTCCGGCTCTAGAAGTCGCGCTCTACAATATTTGGGTTGTTGGCATAAACGCTATTTTTTTAAAATACTTATAATTTATTTTCCGGAGTACGAACACGGCCCGACCTTGGAAAGTCTTTAACTCCGCCTGTTGGTTCAAATTTCCGCACCAACTGACAAATGGTGTTGACACTGGGCAAATTATTTCGACCAAAATCTTGTCTTAGCTTCCGAACCGTTGCAACAATCAACTCATTATTTAAGTAAAACGTTTTAACAATACGGACGCGTTGTGGGATTGTGTAGCGCTCCATGATGAATTGGACACATGTGCTTTAACTACTGCACCAGCTACTCAAATGCGTGTATCAAAAATTGCGCGCAATTATTGGTATGATATGATGAAATTTATGCTTATCGAAAAAATGTATGCCAATGGTTTTTCTAAAAAATACCGTGTTCTCATTGATTCTTGTTGAAAAGTGTACGTTGAAGTTTTTGTTATGTTCTTTAAAAAAGTGGCAGGTGAATAACTAATTTTTAATAACAATAAGCAGGTTGATCTAGTAATTAATAAATTATTTTTCATTTATAAGCGGCAATTGATTAAGTAATCTGATTCTGAGATCCTGATACTGTCTTTTAGCAAATACGAGTGGTATATTGTTTTTTCGCTAAACAAGGAGATGGGCACGAACGCTACTGATGTGCGAGTTTGAAAAAACATTTGTGTACATGTTAATGTAACCTTTAATCATTTTGTGTACCAAAACATATCGCAATATCTCGAATCTGTTTGCGAGAGATATGTAACTTTTAAATGTTTTTATGTTTATCTCAACACAACGTGCTGAATTTGTCCAACAACGGGTATAAATACTTATTGTATGAGTTATCGCTTGTAATGGGTGTTTTTTTCGAGGTATACAACTTTAAGTTGGCATTACTTTTGAAGATGGCGACCAATTTGACAGCTGTCAAGTGTTTTATTCTCAGTTTGGTTTGGTAATTCATCATGAATAGACTAACGCCTGAACAAGGCTTACAAATTGTGCAGTTTTATTACGAAAATAATGGTTCTGTGCGGAATATGTATCGCGCACTACGTCCATTTTATCGTAGACAAAATCGTCCATCAGAGCAGTTAATTCGATTAACCATGGAACGTTTTCGCACCACGTTTACTATAATTGATAACTCGCATCCCCATAGATGCCGTGCAGTGCGTACAGAAGAAGCTATTGCTACTGTAGAGCGTAGCATTGAGGAAGACCCGAATGAGTCCATCCGTCTTCGAGCACACCAATTGGATCTTTGTCCAACCACTTTATGGAAGATTTTGCAGAAGGATCTTGGCTTGCGTGCTTACAAAATCCAACTCGTGCAAGAATTGAAGCCAAACGATCATCAAGCAATGCGTAGATTCGTTGAATGGGCCCAAAACAAGATTGCCGTTGTTCCCGATTTTCATAAGCGAATTTTGTTTAGCGATGAAGCGCACTTCTGGTTGAATAGCTACGTCAACAAACAAAACTGCCGCATTTTGAGTGAAGTTAATCCTCAAGTCTATGTCAAAGCCCCGTAACATCCAGAAAAACGGACTGTTTGGTGAGCTTTATGGGCTGGTGGAATCATTGGTCCGTACTTCTTCAAAAACGATGATGGTCAGAACGTTGCAGTCAATGGTGATCGGTATAGAGCCATGATTACTAACTTTTTCATTCCTGAATTGAACAATCATGATGTCCAGGAGCTGTGGTTCCAACAAGACGGCGCAACATGTCGACACAGCTCGTGCTACAATCGATTTATTGAAAGACACGTTTGGTGACCGCCTAGTTTCACGTTTTGGACCTGTGAATTGGCCTCCAAGATCTTGTGATTTAACACCGCTAGACTATTTTCTGTGGGGCTATGTAAAGTCATTGGTCTATGCGGATAAGCCACAAACGCTTGACTATTTGGAAGATAACATTCGCCATGTTATTGCCGATATACGGCCACAAATGTTGGAAAAAGTCATCGAAAATTGGACGTCCAGATTGGACTAGATCCGAGCCAGCCGTGGCAGTCATATGCCAGAAATCATATTTAAAATGTAATGCCACAAGATTATGTTTCGAATAAAAAAAATGCATGTCAATCGAATAATCCATCGTTGTTTTATTGCAATTTAAAGTTCTATATACCTCTAAAAAAACACCCGTTATATTATAGGTATATATACAGGGTGACTTTGAAGTTGAGTCATTAATTTTCAGATAATGATTGTAGAAGGAAGATAAACCAAAATATGAGTGTAAAAATAAAAAAAATTAAAAAAAAAATTTACCTTGTTTTATAAAGTATCATCCCGACAAGTATTTCAGTGCGGACCTGTATTTGATCGTGAGGTCTTGGGGCACCGGCATGCCGTCGATATGTGAGGTCTTAAGTCAAATGATTCACGAACTACATTAACAAAGGCACGAGGGGTTGGTTGCACTTGATTGGGAAACCGATCCGCATAAACATGTGCCATTTTTTATTTCGTTTGAGCCACGCAACAGACACCACTATCCACTACCGACTGACACTGACTGTATACAACTGAATGTAATAATTGTAAAAACATCATTCCAAATTCTTTTGCTTTTTTGTTTCCGATGCGATGAACCGATAAGGCGAATTATATCCGTTGTCGCCAAACACGAGCACATAATATTATTATTGAGACAGGGCGGTACTCAAACTTCCAAAGGGCTATAACTTTGTTACTTTAATTTTACCAGAAAAATGGTAAAGAAAAAAACATTTCTTTTGATCAGATCTACTCACTGTTAAAATAAATGACTCAACTTCGAAGTTGATATATATATCAAGGTAGGCTGTGTAATCTGAGTTACATTCAATTTTAGACAACTTGCGAACAAATGCTATTCACATTTTTTCTTTTTCTGTGCAACAGCAAACTTTGTGGTTATCGTCCAATCGGTAAAAGTGCCGTCTAACAATTAACTGTTGTTGTCAAATTCCTGATACTATCATATTTAAAAAACAACATGACTCAAGGAAAAGCATTCCCTTTTAGCGATGACAAATAGTTTAATAGAAAAACTGGCCTTTCTTCGAAAACTCGTAACAAGCGTAATAAGTTCTAGGTTTTAATGAAATTCCATCATGATTATCAAAAACATTTGAAAAAAGCATGGCATTTTGATTTTAAAAAAAATTAATATATCCAGTGACACTTGCACTGTTCAGACAAACCTAGGCAGACCTCGTATTTGAAAATACATCAGCTGTTTAAGCTATATCCCGTTGAATTGGAATTTCAATTTTCAAAGTTGAAATTTTCGATCAAAACCCGCCATTTTGATTTTCTCAATTTTAGGTTAACCTCTGTAACTCGAACTGTCAAAACTAATCTAGAGACACCTCTTATGTCGAAACCCATCAAGCCGTTTAAGCTGTTGCCTGTGAATAGGAATATCAAGGATCATTTTTACAACAACAATTCAGATGCCATCCACCAAGCCGTTTGGACTGTATCCCGTGAAATATAATTTTTTCCCCATATACATATATATATATATACATAGCCTTGCGCGAAAAACATATCCCCGATATACCATATGTCATTTACCTTTCGTTCAAATGCATTTAATTTCAAAGTTCGTCAACAGAGAAAGATATGTTTGCTTGGCGTGCACATTTCTACATTTTCCCTCTCCACGTACTGGAAACGAGACCAAACACACGTATCCCATATTCGTCGGAATTTTATTTTCATCTAAATGCCACAAACTCGCAAAGGACCTCGAGAACGCTCTAAAAAGAAAACAAAACCCCGTTCAGCAGCATCTGCCGTCCTTACCGCTTGCAAATGTTTGTGATTTCAATTTAGCCCAAAATATTTTTATGTGTAGATTCTCTGGATGTGCCAGGAGAGGACGTGCCTGGCGCTAAATATAAGTGCTTATAAATCGTCAATAAAGCGGACATTTCTGGTGAAATTTCGGTCATTTTAACACTCATATGATTCGAATAATGCGGTTCCAGATGCTACTCGTCAATTGCGCCAAATTTAGATTTCAATCATATTTGACTCAATTCGATAACCAGATGCCTAGTACAAAGTTTCTCTAAGCTCCTCATAGCAACCGCGGTGCTCTGGTATTTAGGCTTCTGGTTCTAGTATATAAAAAAATGGCGTCAAGTAGGTTGACTCTACACTTCCTCCTACGGGCTAATATACCGAGAAATCTATGATGTGTTAAGTATGTCTAATAGGTGCGTAGAATTACCAAGGTTGAGTGTGTATAAATGTACTAACATGAAAAAATTGAGATAAACCAACCTCACCTCCCCACAACTCCCACCTCGCAAGTTTTTTAACCCATAATTTTTTTTAAATGATCAGGATCCTCTGAAACGTCAAAAAACGATGTTTGAGCGTGTTTACGTTTTACGTTTTTTAGCCTTTTTCTCTGCCGTCACTGGACAGATTTTCCAAAAACTAAGCATTAATAAAATTCTATCGAAATCCGAGCAGTTCGTTCTTCTCAAGCTATGTATGAAGTACATTTCATATAACATTCAAAAAACATAATATCGCATTTTTGAACATTTTCGCAATTACAATGCTTCCCCGCCTGAACACGTGGGAAGTAATATACAAAGAAAATTGGATGCTTATGTTTATATGTGTAGTTCTTCTGCACATTACCACACGCTAGGCTAGATAATGATTTAGCTTTCGGAAATGGAATAAATTGTTCATCATAAGTCGCAATTATTAGATACAGAGAGAATCAGAAATAGTGACATTTCTAAAGCAGACATTTTTATACCACAACAGCATTGTTTCAGGATTGGGAATGAATATTCTAACAATATCCTAACTTGTTTTTTTCCTGCGAATTTTTTATCCTCCGCGAGCTTGATACATACATAGGTTATTATTTTCGGCACTTAAAACCAATTAACAACATTATTCTGAATGCACATTCGTCAAGTACCTCTGCATTCTAATACACAATACAATCTCCATGTTTCCTGAAAAGTATTCTCGAATCTTTAACGTCCATTTATTAAGACATCAGGTATACAGGGTGTTTGGTACATGAACCAATAACATTTTTTGGGCAAATGGGGATGTATTTTGATGGAAAAAGCAATGCTCTAAGGGCTACGGTTACCGAGATGTGATCGTTTTTCGTTTTTTGCTGAATTACCTACAATTGTGCATCAATATCTTACAACTTTTTTGTTTCTAGAGATAATGCCACAAAATAAACGTGAGTCTGTTCTGTAATGTATACTCAATCAGATCAGAAACCTTCCAAAGTCGTACAGTCACGTGGAGTGTATAAATAATTTCAAATTCGAAATTCGATTTCAAAAAAACTATACCTTTCTTGAAACCTAGTTTTACTCACAAAACTTCTGTGTTTTATTGCCTTTCCAATGATATGCGGCATACGCTGTAACCTGTTCTCATGAAATAAAAATATGGAAAACCGAAACAAGAAATTCTTTTTTCCTGAACCTAATCAACTGTTCTCTTCATCTCACCGCACAACATATTATTTATATGATGTGTAGCATATCATTGGAAAGGCAATAAATCGCAGAAGTTTTGTAAGTAAAACTAGTTTTCAAGAAACTTAGTTTTTTTGTAATCGAATTTCGAATTTGAAATTATTGATACACTGCACGTGATTGTACGACTTTGGAAGGTCATAACTTATTTGTTTAAGAACAAACTCGCGTTTATTTTGTGTCATTGTAGGTAATTCAGCAAAAAACCAAAAACATATCTCGGGAACCAAAGCCCTCAGATCATTGGGTTTTCCATCAAAAGTCTTCGAATAGCGCTCCCAATCGCCCAAAAAATGTTGTTGGCTCATGTACCAAACACAATGTCCAGTCAGTCTTTCAAATCGTCTGAAGTCCATAATAATTGTATCTAGTTTCTTGCTGGTATTTTCATTTTATATAAAAATCTATCAGTATCACATCATTTATATCACTGTATTATATTACCTACAAGTGATTCTGAAATGAATTCCCGAACTAAGAACACAGTAGATTGAAACCTGACAACACATCTGCTCCACATGTGCCCTCCTGCCATCCCGCTTCAACTCGCCCCTCCTGAGAATGATTAGTGACAAAAAAAACAGATTTAACCAATATTTGCGTGAAAATTTCGATTACTAATTTTTTTTAACAAGATCGACAGATTTACTTGTAATATCCCACACATACAGTGGCCTTACTTACGGAGTCATACTGTATCATGTTTTTGTAGGACATATTTAAGTTATTATAAGCTTTTGGGATGTTCAAAACAATTGTTTCTGAAGAAGCAAATGTGATAAGAATTTGTCATGTAAGACAGTTCATTAAATTAAAATTTGAACACCTTATTCAAAAATCGATTTTTTCAGTAACGTAATTAACATTCCCCTGTTTACTTTTTGAACAAAATGTGTTCATTACTGAACCTTTAACTGTAAATGAATCTTGTTGATTATATTGTCAATATCACAACATACTTTTTCAGCTTTAAATGTTTCTGTAAACCGTGAAAGTAGAGCAGCATACCTACATACGATACAGAGCGACTTACCTTGTTATCTTGTTTTATTCAAATTACGACCCGCACGAAAATACCTCATGCGAAAAATAATTTATAAATATTCTCCATTCCAGTCAATATTCTTTTTAGACGAGGGAAAGCTTTGTTGCCTTTCTCAGCGAGAAAAGCTCGGTAGTGTTCGCCGATCAGCCTTTTCTGCCCGAAGGGTGAGATTTTCCGTTTCATTTGATTAATGTACGTTTTATTGGTTGCAGGTACCTTGTGAGATGGGCAACAAACCATCCACATCGGAGGGTGAGGAGGACTCAACAGGTGAGGCTCATCATGGGAGGAAAGATTTGGCAAATGGAGGTACTTCAGCTACCGCAGAAGATGCTGACGAAGAGGTTTGTAATTTTGTTCCTATTTCAATATCCATTCAGGTTGAACTAAGCATATTTCCACTTTTTGGCAGTACAGTAATCGCCTGGAAATCCCCGAACTTGCTTCAGACATTTGTGGAATACGAGGTCTGTCATTTAAGTGATTGTATATCGTCTCCCTCAAAACATCCTTATTCTGAAGCCACACAGCGCTGGAGAGGGATCTTGCACTCCTCTTATCAGTGCTGGAACTCCGATACTGGAATAGCCTGCAGCTGGTCGGTTACAGCCGTTTGAGTGTTTGAATTTTTCAACTTCGTGAATAGAAAAAAGTCATAAGGACTCAAGTCAGACGAATAAGGAGGCTGAGGAGCCATAGAAATGTTTTACTGACCAAAAACTCGTTTATTGACACTGCTGTGTGACAAGGAGCATTAGCGTGATGCAACACCCAGTTGTTCTCGATCTGATGGAGGTGGCGTGAGTCAAATTTAACTTTTCCCCGATCATTCTATCAACCGACGATCTCAACACATAAGATCTCGGATTCTGTCGATATTTTCATTGGTTCTTGAAGATGAAGGCCTTCCGCTACGCAGTTCATCTTCAACCGACTCTCTCCCTTCTGAAAATTCGTTAAACATGGGCTCTTCACAAAACGCTATCTTCGTAGGCCTGCTGAAGTTTAGCAAGACTTCCGTTGCACTGTGCCCAAGTCTGAAGCAAAACCTGAAAGTACACCGTTGCTCGAAATTGATGTGACTCATTTTTAAAACTCAATAAAATCTCTACGGGCAACCAACTGATTCCAGCGAGTTCAAACCTGTACTGAAGGCGGATCACATGTTGCCCTGTCACCTCACCAATCCCGGCGCCTCCACTGTTGCCAGATCGAACGCTAGGTTGCCAGTCTCATTGCCCAATTTACAGATTTCCTAAGCTTAACCAGTCATTCAGAGTGCCCTACGGCCTTGCTTTTGATATTACAATACTTTTTTACTTTTTAATCTGTTCCTCATTCTATAAATGGCCCAAACAAGATTGAGACTGCGATAATGTAACTTGATACAGTTCAGAAGAACGCAGTCCGACTGATAAGCGTCATATTTTCACATCGAAGAGCGGTCGGTGAACTGGTAGTTTTCTATCGATATGCCATCATAACTTTATGCTGCATTTGCTAGTTCTACTGATCTTAAACTAGACCGAAATTCGAATCATCAGGAACTGTTGGCAGTAGTGGTGTTGTAGTACTAAGAAGAGTTTCTTGTTTCAGGTTGAATTGCCGCCTCCGATGAAACCAATCCAGGAGCCAATATTGGTCACTTCGTCAACAGCAACACCACCATCAGCTTTACCACAACCCGGTCTTGTAGCCGATGGTGAAGAAAACAATCCTTGCAAAAGGGTAAGTACTTGTATATATCGAAGCAGCTACGTTGGCCTTCTACTTCAGTAGGCAAGAATCATTCCTTGGGTTTCATGCGATTTCGTGTATGTCACATCCAAAGATGTGCGCTCCAAGAGTACACATTAACTTTGAGTGGGCGTTTGGTCTTGTTTCAATAATAATCTGGATTTGGATGCTAACTCTTGGAACCATCAGAACTCGCAGCTGTGATAATTGAATCCATGCTGTTCGATCTACCGAATTACTTATTTCAATATCGTTTAAAGATGAACGAGGATTTAATCAAATCATGAGATCTTTCTGCATAAAACTCTAGGTAAAACAGGACGCTTTGATTTGAAATAAAAAATAATTGAAATAATCATCAATATAAATGATAACCCAGGAATCAACTGCATCGATACAGGCACATTGGGAAACATTTTTCTCCATAACAATCACATATCTGCATTTGATTGCACTCTTCTGTCGCCGTACTAACATCATTTTCATTACACCATCTTTCTATTCTACAGGTCTCTAGCCTAACTCTAAAACCGTTAGAAGGTGCTACTTCAGCAGATTTGGCTGAGATTGAACAAATAGTGAAGGAGAGAATGGTGCGAAAATTCTCATTTCATAAGCATTGACGTTTAATAGTTATTTGCATGATTTTCTCGTGTTAATATTTCCTGATTTTAGTTTTCTATCGTTATTGGTGAATTCCATATAAATAACAATATGATTCAGCAACTCTAAACCTTGTTTGAATATAGTCAATATAAAATTCAGCCCTTTTGCTGCCCAAAAGTGATATTTTACTTCGTAAAATATAATACGAATTATTGACACAGTAAACTCGTCTTTATACAACATTCCATGGATCATGTTTACAAAAAAATATATATAGAATGCCTTTCTTCCTCTTCCTCATTTTCAGACTACTATTGTTTATATTTTGAAAAACTGGTTTTAGAGTGTGTTTATACAACACATACGGGTACAGATTTTTTATCATAAACATTTGCAAGATGTGGTCCATTGTATCTATGGAATTCACTATCCAGGGTGGTCATTTGAAAACTTCCCTCCAGGGATTTATCGAAAACCATTGATTGAAAGAAAAAACGCCGAGACACGTCAAAAGATTTGTCACGGAGGACAACTTTTCCCCCCTCGGCCCACCAGGGTCATCCCCTTAAAAATTTTAAAATGACAAGGGGTATCCAGTAATAGCCTGTCTGATAGGTCTTTCGAAGTCCTTTATTTTGGCGTTTGATTTTTTAAAATCGATCGACCGGTTTCGAAGAAAATTAGAAAAAATCTTAATTGGTTCAGATAGAAAACAAACACATACGAAAATATCACTTTTTATGAGTGTCAAAGTGTTGCCCTTTATTGGACAAACAATGATATAGGCGACATTTTCAAAAACATGTTGTGGGATATCATGGCAGCTTTCGATGATGCGTTGACGAAGTTCATCCAAACTTTCCGGTTGGGGAGTAAATACAATAGATTTCAAATGGCCCATAGAAAAAAGTCTAATGGTGTCAAATCAGGAGATCTAGCAGGCCATTTTATACGCCCTCTTCGCTCTATCCATTTATCCGGAAACTCGTCGTCTATCCATTGTCGAACCGGAAGAACATAGTGAGGAGGAGCGCCGTCTTGCTGGAAATATATCCTTATCAAGGTTTCCATCCTCTTGATTTGATTTTCAATGGTTTCAGGATTGGTGGTATTTTCCAACATATCTAAATAAATGTCTCCATATAAATTTCCATTAATAAACAATCACCCAATCACTTTGCTTCCTAAAATGCTTGCCCATACATTAATTTTTTGGGGGTACTTATTAGAAAAAATGTGCATTCATCACTGAAGCAGATATTCTTTACATGAATTATCATTAATCGCTGCCGTCATTTATTCACAAAACTCAACTGTGTGTACAGAGCCTAATGAAATACCAGTCGCAGCAACAATTTTGCGTAATGAAGTATTAGGATTTATTCCAAAATGACCCAAAACTTCAACTTGAGTAGCTTCATCCAAAACTCTCCGATGATCACGTTTTTTATTTGCAACAGATCCAGTTTGAGTAAATTTAGTATCAAGATCCAAAACATACCTATGCGAAGTTATCTTCTCCGGATGTCTGGCGTTAAACGTAACGGCAGTTTGCCGAGCAGATCAATTTTGGGCACCATAAATTAGAATCATTTCCACCCTTTCGGCTAGTGTGTAAAAATCTGTATCAATAAATTAATTTTCACTCACCCAAGATTGTCACAAAGGTAACTGATAGCAAATTAAATTATTTCCTTCCCTTAGCAACAAATGACTAAACATGTATAACAATAAACACAGTTTACCCAGATTATCTGTGTTGATGAAAAGATGCGGAAAAAAATTCGGGTTGTTATTTGGTTGTTGCCACGTCTAACCTTCCGAATCGCTGTTTACGAGTATATTGGTAGTTTCAGTTTTAACTTATAAACGAATTGTAGATTTGGCAAACCCTAACGGTTAACATTTTGAACATTTATTCAAATAAAAAGTTATAATTTCGTGTGTTTGTGTTTTCTGTCTGAACAAATTAAGTTGAAATAAGATTTTTCTAATTTTCTCGAAGACGATTCGACTGATTTTGAAAAATCAAACGTCAAAATAAAGAACTTTGAAAGACCTTTCAAACAAGCTATTACTCGAAGCCCCATGTCATTTAAAATTTTTAAGGGAGTGTGACCCTAGGGGGTCGAGGGTGAAAGGGGGTGAAATAGTTTTTGGTTGAAAAGTTGTCCCACTTAACAAATCTTTTGACGTGTCATAGCGCTTTTTCTTTTCATCAGTGGTTTTTGATAAACCCGTGGTGGGAAGTTGTCAAATGAAGTATACAGGGTGTTTCAGTTTATTGTTGCATAACTTTTAGATTCGATAGAACTTTTAAAATCAATTCGTAAAGTCTATATAAACATGGGTCGAAAAATGCGTGGCTTCAGAAATACAGTTACTTTCTAAAATAGTTTTTTTTTTAAATATTTCGAACAATATTTGATGTATAACAGTGAAAATTGGTATACAAGGGTTTTTTGGTACGACAAAACGAACCATGGGCATAGTTTTACTGTAGCCGCTAGAGGGCGCTCTCTACTGTACCTGTAGTGTATTAAAATGACCGAAAAATTTTTCTAGTGCAATTTTTTGCTTTTTGAATAAAAAAACTGATTCTTCGAACTTTTCAACATAAAAAAGCTCTCCTGTGAGTTTTCGTTATAGTTAGCCGTTTTTGAGATATTTCGATTTTTAAGGTTCGATGCATTTTTAATTATTTATGGGAAAACAATATTTTTTTTACATTTTCGATTTGGGCATTACAAGTAATTAAGATGATCGTTTAGATTGTGTTTTTAAACACAGCAATAATTCCTAACTCCAAATAAACACAAAAACAATATTAATTTGTTTAATTTACCAATATTATTTTTAACAAATTAAATTAATTATTTACAACTAAAATACTATTGGATAGTTAGGACAAATATACAAAATCTAAAGTAGTTGCTCGAAATGTAAACCCAATTGTTCAATACACAATTCACATCTACGAATGATCGAACGTGGTATAGCATTATTCAAATAAGGCCTTATTTCATCACATGCATTCCTGATTCTGTCTATTAGCATATCTCTTGTGTTTACGGGAGTCTGGTACACTTTTTCTTTTAGAAATCCCCACACAAAGAAATCTAATGGATTTAGGTCAGGGGATCGTGCAAGCCAGGCGACTGGTCCTCCACGGCCGATCCATGTTTCTGGATAATTTTCGTCCAGCCAGTTTCTAACTATTCTCGAATAATGAGCTGGACAACCATGGAACCAGGCCAATCTTCTTAAATCTAACATAACATCATCCCACATATTTGCATGTTCAGCTTTTAAAAATTCCAAGAAGGTCGCAGCATTTAACCTTGCAGGCAAAAGGTAGGGTCCAAATAGTCGATTACGGTAGATACCAATCCACACGTTCACACTAAATTCATGCTGAAAATTTCTTTCCCGAACTGCATGCGGATTTTCATGCGACCAAATATGTTGATTATGAAAATTTACCACTCCACGTCTAGTGAAGCATGACTCATCGGTCCATAAAACGTTACTTAAAAAACTCCCTATTATTATCAGTTCTATCAAGAATCCACTGACAAAATGTGAATCTTCGTTCTCAGTCCCCTGGCTATAGTCCTTGCACAGTTTGCAAATGGTAAAGACGTCTATGGTCATTTCTAAGAACACGGTGAACATGGCTTGCTGAAATTCCCAAGGCACCAGAAACTCTTGTGGTCGGATCTCTATCAAACTCGCACAGAATCATACGGGTAAATCTGCGCTGACGAACATTTATGTTTTGATCCCTTTGGAGATTTCCAAAACCATTTTCAATTATTTGGCGATGCACTCTTACAAATACTGAGCGAGTTGGATGTCGTCTGTTTGGAAATCTTCGTGCGTATTATCTTGCTGCTTCTGCTGCGTTTCCATTTACAAAGCCATACACAAAATGAATTTCCGCTAACTCTTGATTGGAGAATAAAAATGGCATTTTTATAAAACTTACAAAAAACAAACAGGTAAAAGAAACTAAATTTCGTGCAAAAAAACGTTTCAGGTTTCAACAGACAACAAAACTAACTGTCAACTAATTGACGTTTAATCTTATTCTGCTTTCAATTTCAAAAATATTTGCAGGCGCAGCCTACTTCTAAAAATTATCGAGATACTGACTTTTTAACGTTATTTTATCATAAATAATTAAAAATGCATCGAACCTTAAAAATCGAAATATCTCAAAAACGGCTGACTATAACGAAAATTCACAAGAGAGCGTTTTTATGTTGAAAAGTGCGAAGAATCAGTTTTTTTATTCAAAAAGCAAAAAATTGCACTAAGAAAAATTTTTCGGTCATTTTAATATACTACAGGTAGGTACAGTAGAGAGCTCCTCTAGCGGCTACAGTAAAACTATGCCCACGGTTCGTTTTGTCGTACCAAAAAACCCTTGTATACCAATTTTCAATGTTATACATCAAATATTGTTCGAAATATTTAAAAAAAACTATTTTAGAAAGTAAATTAAATACCCTGTATTTCGGAAGCCACGCATTTTTCGACCCATGTCTATATAGACTTTATGCATTAATTTTAAAAGTTCTATCGAATCTTAAAGTTATGCAACAATAAACTGAAACACACTGTATATGTGAGCTATTTTTCATTATTCGATGTATTTATTGAATGCAATAGCTTATTTCATTTGCACATATAAGTAATGTCAATATTTATAACGCATGTATTCAGCTGAGACGCACGATATTTCTGGATTTGATTTTACTGACTGCTTTGCCTGATAGTAGCCAATTTACCGTATTTTGTATTAGATAGAAATAGATGTAAGTTCGACTGAAGGTGAAGCTGTAGGATTTCATGAGAATGGTACTTCAAGAAGAAATAATAATTATATATTATACAGGGTAGTCCATAATAAATGCTCCAAAAAGCGATGCAGGATTAAACTCGCGAAAAGAATGCACAACGTTAAACCATCAAATAAATTTTTTTTGAAAACATCAGAAACAAATGGTGCAAAGTGATGTAGCGTGATTTCATTGAACCAAAAAAGTTCAAAATATGTTTGTGACGACCACTTTGATGTGATAAATTTAATGAAATAAATTCCATCATTGTATAAATATTAATTTTTGACAAATTATCACATCGTTCCATAAATCCTCCTTCTATAGGAAACCTCGTGTCCGAGATTCTGGGTACACAATTATATCTGTACTAACAACTAACCGGGCTAACACCTGTATAAACCATATAGACGCTGGATACAATTGCTTTGCTCTACAATACGTCAACTTTAATCATTGATTTCATTGCCATTTATGGTCCGATTTTTTTTTCACTAATTGATCATATTTCATCTATATTTTGTTGGTATGTTACTACTTAATTGATTCAGAATATCGTGAAACTTCGGCACCCTGTTTATCAATGTTTAAAGCAATATCATTATTTGCACGTGTGTTATCTTGGATTGCTTTTGACCACCGTGTTTAGGCAATATGAGATTTCAAGATCTTCTTATGGGATCTTTTCCTGTTATTTCTCAATGAACTTTCTGCCGTAGTAGATCCTTTTTGTTGCTTGATGCTCCATTTAATGCACGAACGTAGTAGCTAAATGTATACATACAGGATGTTCTCCAAAGAACTGCGGCGATCGATGACTCGAAAGCTTGCCGTTAGATAATTAGGAAAACTTGGAAACACGGTATAATTGATGGGAACAATTCGGCTAAAATGTTTAAGTAGATATCAAGTTGCTAGTTTTAAATGGGACATCCTGTATATTATTCAATTTTTATGTTCTACTTCAAATATGTACAGTAATGGACAAAAGTATATAGACAAATACGAATATTTACCTAAATACCTTTAGAAAATGAATTCATACTTCATTGCACCATAAACAAATGCGTTATTAGTAGAATAACTAAATTCCTTGTTTTTACATTATCTGCAATGAACACAATACAAGTCTGAATATAAGCACATTTTTATGAGGGAAAAAAATATGTAGACAAATTCTTTTCAACGTTAGTTTAGTACAGTTTCGTGTCAGAAGAGGATTAGTTTGTGTTCATCAAGTATTCTTTCGATGTGAAAACTAAGATCATTGAGTTATACAAAGATGGTCAACATCAACTCGACATTGCCAAAAATTTGATAGATCAGTTAGATTAACAAAAGTAATTTCGACCAAACATCCGTTTAAAACTCCAAGGCAAATAAAAGCCGAAATCGAGACAAAAGGAATTGCCAGTGTTTCTACGAAAACTATAAGTAGAAGATTAAATGATTTGAAGTTATTTGCACGTCGCCCGAGTAATAAGCCGCTAATCTCGAGGAAAAACCGTAAGGACCGATTACAATTTGCACGGTTGCATCTTGATTGGAGCATCTCTGACTGGAAGAGGGTATGTTTCAGTGACGAATCCAAGTTCAATATTAGACATCCTAGTGGACAAAGATTCAACCCCAAGTACACTTTGCCCACTGTCAAACATGGAGGCGGGTCTGTTATGGTTTGGGGGTTCTTTTCGGGGTTTGGGTTGGGACCTTTAGATAGAATAGATGGCATTATGGATAAGTTTGTATACAAATACATACGAAAGCATGTCATGTTACCCTATATGGAATACAGTATGCCCTTAAGATCAATATTCCAGCAAGATAATGACCCGAAGCCTTCAAATCTCGCAAAGACATTATTTCTGGATGAAAAAATACCAGTTCTCAAATTGCCTTCACAGTCTCCCGATATAAACCCCATTGAAAATCTATGGGAATACTTAGATAAGCAAATACGAGATAAAAATTATCAAACAAGGATGAGCTTTTTGCCGCTTTAGAGCAAAAGTGGAGACAGATTGATGAATCTTATATCAAGAAACTTCGACAATCTATGCCGAGACGATGCCAGGCGGTGATGGATAATAATGGTTATGCTAAAAAATATTAACACAAACATGGTTGGTTTTCTATAATTCAATGAACTTTGCTTTTTTTTCTATAATTGTTTTGCTTTGTCTATATATTTTTGTCCTTCATAGTTCCAGTTTTCTTCAATTAATTTTTTATTGAAGGGAGTCTAATGAATTTATTTATGTATAAGTGAGTATTATGCTATAACGAATTATGTATACAGGTTGGTGTATTAATAAAACAAGTTAAAAAAGAAATACAGCACAATATTAATTTGTCTATATACTTTTTGTCCATTACTATTTGTCATCTAGCCAGAGAAGATTTAGGATTTAGATAGTGAATTTAATGTTGATTACTGCGCAGTGTATATTTTTCCAAATCAGCGATATTCTTCGTATTATCAACGTAAGCTTTGCTTTTATGGTACGTCCATGGAAAAACATTTATGGGAGTCAATTGGGGTGATTGTGATGGCAACAAAATATCACTAAAGCCACATGTTGACTTTTGTGTAAACAGTTGAACAAATTTACCCTCAAAATGTTTCAAGTGACTTGCCTCATCCACAATCATAAACTGTACGCAGAATGTTGTAAACAATTTGCCGAAATGTATTAGTTATCGTTACGCCTCTGGCATTTTTAAAGAGAAAGACTCGACTATTCACTTCGGTGATGTTGCATGACTACCAGTATCACCAGATTTAACACCCACTGACTCTTCTTATGGAGCATCCTTTAAGCAAAATGGGGGCATTTAACATATATGATGTAAACTTTGAAAAATAAAACCCCACATCTAGTGACTTAATTTTGTGTGTGCCAGTTTTCAAATGTTCTTAAGGAAATTGAAAAAGTGTTTCATCGAAATCCAGAATTAATTTAATTCATTGATATTGTTGCATCAATGCTAAATCAATCTACAACAAAGAAAGAATTTTCAATAAAAACATTATTCCTATTTTTTAATTCAATTCCAATTCTCAATCTTCTCTGGAACACCCTGTAAAATCAGTCGAATTTTACTCATCCCAACTTCCGCTCCTCCAGGAGCAACATTCTGAGTTGCAACTCACCTCAACCACATTGTCGTCACTGACTCGGGACTCCAAGTCGGAGACGGCCATTTCGGACATGGGCGACTCGTCAGGAGGGGGCAGCGGGGGAAGTCTTCGGTACCACCCCCCAACGTCGACGCCCCTGAACGCCGCCTCCGCTACGTTCAGCGGGGACGAGAGTGACCGCCCCTCTTCCGAAGACGGCGGCGGCGTCGACGAGAAACGTAGGAGAGATGTGTTGCTGAAGAAGAGGCAGTACGTTTTGAAGGAGCTTATTGATACAGAGGAGGCGTATGTTAGGGATCTATCTATGATCGTCGAGGGGTAACTATTTATTTTTATTTTTAAAGACAAAGGAACTTTCGAAAAAAAGCCAATTGTATACCATCTACCAGATAGAATTTCAATTTAACTGCCTGTTGTAGATTGTTTAAATCCACTTTTCAACGATGATGGAGGTTATCTTTGTTTTTTCGCGGCTGTCCATAGAACGTGACCATACATGTCATTTCAAACTGTCAACCTTTGATGATAAAGGTTTTCCTTACATCTGAGGGAAGCCTAACCTCCATAGCAGAAGTGGGAGCTTATTGTAACGACATGACATGGAAAAACTATTACGCCACAGCTTAGGCAGAACATTTTACGTTTGAATTATAAAGTGCAAGTTTTACAACTTGTATACAGGTTGGGAAATCTTGAAACTGGAGATGCTACAGACCAAAGTACGTGAACTGACCTGAACATACCTCAGTCCAAAAGTTGGTAGTTTACGCGATACAGGGTGTCAAAGTTACAATTTTATTTTCTAGTTTTCCTTATTGCTTGACAAGTATTTCAGATTTTAGCATAAAACTCTAAAAGTATTAGCTTTAGACACTTCTAACAAGTAAACCTTTTTTGTTGTAGAAATACGAAAAAATAAGATTTTTCGGTCAGTTGTTGTATACAGGGTAGCACATAAAGTTATGATAAGTTATTTATCGAAATAGTGCTGTAAGTGGCGCGCTCTAGAAGTTTGACCATAAAAAATAACGGATTTGGTCTGCAGTATCTCCAGATTCTAGATTTTCCAACCTTTCGCAGAGTATTGAAAAAACTAGTCTTCAAACTATACTAAGTGACATATAAATCCGAACACCCAGCTTAAATGGTTTTATTTTAATAAAAGTTGGTGAATGTATTTATCTTACTGTAAATAACAAGTGAAAAAATTTTCAGCCTTATCAGTTGGACATTCCGGTTTTTATACTGCTTTTTTTTAATTCACTAACGCTCTAAAAATGAATATTTCAGCCGCAGTAAAGAATCAACGTTGGCGGATTTTGGTTCTTGACATCCTTTACGATCGGTTACGATGCCTAGAGTACGGAGACCTGTACGATTTCTTCAACTTAGTGAGTTTGATAGGGGCCGTATAGTGGGACTTCGGGAAGCTGGACTTTCTTTTTGGGCAATTGCAGTTAGAGTGCAAAGAAGTGTAGACACTGTGGTTAGGTGTTGTCAGGCATGGCTTCGAGAAGGCCGTACACAAAGAGCAAGCGGCACTGGACGCCGCCGTAGAACAACAGACCGTGAAGATCGCCGCCTAAGATTATTGGCCTTAAGGGACCGTTTCTCCACTACCAGGTCCATTGCAAATGAATGGTTTGCAGAACACGGAAGACCTATTGGCATGCGAAGTGTTTACCGACGAATGAGAAGTTTTGGCTTGTTTTCATACCGGCCACACTGGGTCCTCCCTTTAACTCGAGAACACCGACGTAATCGCCTTGAGTGGTGCAGACAACGGTCACTCTGGGATCAGGAATGGAACAGTATTGTCTTTAGTGACGAGTCTCGATTTTGTTTAGGCATGCACGATGGTCGTGCCGGGGTTAGAAGGCGACGTGGTGAAAGAAGGAATCCACAGTTTTTTGTTGAAAGACATGTTCATCACACTGTTGGAGTTATGGTTTGGGGTGCTATAGCTTATGGTTCCAGGTCACCTTTAATCTTCATCAGAGGTAACATGAACGCGCAGCGTAATATCCACGAAGTTCTAGAACCCCATCTCTTACCCTATCTTGACACCCTGGCAGATCCAACTTTCCAACAAGATAATGCCCGACCACATGTTGCAAGAGTCACAATAGACTTCTTTCAACATAATGATGTTACATTGTTACCATGGCCACCAAGATCTCCCGACTTATCCCCAATTGAGCACGTGTGGGATATGATGGGTAGGAGATTGCTCAATTTGCAACGTCCTCCTCAGACTCTAGAAGCACTTCGAGAGGAGTTGGTGGTTGCCTGGAATGAGATACCACAGGAGGACATTGACCACCTGATCAGAAGCATGCCTAGGCGCGTTGGAGAATGCGTAGCACATCAGGGTGCATCCACACATTATTAAATGTCAAAGGGCTTTAAAGCAGTGCAATCATTTAGAAATTTTTATCATTTACTTATTATGCTTCATTAAGTACTTATACAAAATCTTATTAAAATAAAACCATTTAAACTGGGTGTTCGGATTTATATGTCACTTAGTATATTTACAGGTATATTCCGAAATTTTGAAAGTATCCCATTGTTCAGGTATTACTGACTTAGCTTAAGAGTTCACCAAAAATTTATCCAATTCCACATTCCACGAAATTACAAATAACAACAACTCTGATGAGAATTTCAGTAGGCGGTTTTGAATAACTTCTGTCAGTACAGTATTTGGAAAATTTTTAAATCGAGTCATTGTAAATTGACTCACTATCAACTCAAATAGTTTATAACCTCTCGCACTACAATAATAAGAGCTGCAGTAGACCTATCCCAACTAGCAAAGTAGTGGTATAAGCTTTTGGTAAAAGAATCGTTCAGCCATAAAAGCTCTCTATTGTTGTTGTCTGAACACCAAAATGCTGGCTTAATGTTGTGTGGAATGCAAATTTGCTTTCTGCAACATATTTGCTCTAAAATGAGGTGTTTAAAATATTCTTATAGCATAGCTATACAACATCTTATAGGGCAAATTTTTAACTGTTGCATAAATGTTTATACAACTATTTTATACGGCATATTTGCACGTTAGTCAACATGGTTGTGTTGTGGCATCCATGGTAACGTTTATAAAACAAACCCGAGCCTTGTTTTGCTGTGCAATTTACTACTTTAGCCAACAAATTGCTCCCAACGGAAGCACTTATACAACTGTTGTTTAGTAAATGTTAAAGGCTGTACATATGCTAAATATGTTGGTAAACAACTTCACCATAACCTAACTTTCTGCTGTCATATTTTTGTAAAATGCCATAACCAATGTTTTAAGACAAACAACGCATGCATATTGGTTCAAAAGGTTTTATCAACTGTTCAAACAGAATATATAGATCTGGGTAAATCATTCGACTCTGTCGGTATTTCATTTCAGACATTTGTCAAATTGTTGTATAACACCTGCAGGCAACACCAAAATATTCTAATAACCTAAAGACAACATGGACGATGCCATGATTGTACACAACCACCCGCCATATTGGGCAAACATTTATTCCTCTATTTAATATTAAATATATTATGTTTCAGTTCGAAATTACAGATATAAAGAGATACACATTAGTGTAATTGTGACTAAATATAGGATTTGTGGAAGATTTAACGCAGATAAGTTAAGTTATCCATCTTCAAAATCTAGACATACTTTTGATCTTTGTCAAAGTATGAATCAAATACGAAGCCCGTAGAAATTGGGTAACTAATTTGCACGATAATCACAATAAAATTTGCTGCGCAAGTAATTCAATAGTCCTATATCACAGTGTAGAAGTTTATCATATACCTGTGTATGAAATTCACTATGGCCGATATGTAAGTAAACAAGATGACTGTAATGTGTTAGTTATATATTCTTCACTTCGTCTATACAATACCTTTGAAATAGTTTGGTTGCAATAAAGTAGAATCACGTAACAGAATAGTTGTATAGTTGACAAAAACTGAATCTGATGTCCTATAGTGGCTGCAAGAGGCTTACACTTCTGTTTTATAACTGTTACCTGCAGCCCTTATACAACCTCTTAAATGAAGTGTCCTATTAGGTGTGCCCATTCCGCTTGTATAGCTGTTCTAAGAGGGTTTTGCCAATGTTCTTACAGTATACAATGCTGTTTAAGGAATACTGTATAATCATTCTTGCAACCCTAATAGGAGTGATAATTGTTGATGTTCGGTTGTTTGCTTTCTGTTCTTTGCCTCTGAAGGCCATACCTATAACATACCGTGCAACAACGTTGTACACGGTTTGGTATGGTCACAGAAACAGAAAGCAAACGGATCAAATTCTGCTTATGCTTGGTTTGTACAACTTTTGCATACTCAACTTCTCAAAGCTGGCAGTGTCACCCTTTGCAACTGTGCGTCTAGCTAGTGTTATAATTTACTAATTTCGAATTTTCAGGTATATAGCAACCATGAAGGATCCTGACTGCAAAATCCCAATGCCAGAAGATCTCAAAGATGGAAGGGACAAACTAGTATTTGGAAATATCGAAATGATTTATGATTGGCACAAGAAGTACGTTCATAATTTGTATGTTTCTAAATTTAGGATAGCATCTGTGTCTAAAAAGACAATGTTTTCAAAGCATTGGGTCAATTGCTTTTAAAACCCATCGCTTTCGAAATGAAAAATAGACGCCCAAATAATACGGAACCCTCGTTGAATACTAGTTATTTATGTAACGCGACGTTTAGCACCGCAAGCTCTAATTTGATACCGTATATGTATATACAAAATTTCCTCTACGACGAGTAAGAGTAAGTTAGAAAATAGAGAATAATTAAATAGACCGTATTATACCGCCAATTTCCTATTATTGCAACATTTGCCCTTTCAACAAATAGCTGTGTAATATAAGCTACTTTACATCCTATAGGCCGAAAAGTGGAACTTACGCCATGAAAAGCTTTTGATAAAAGTACACTTTACCTGCTGGTAGTAGATTACATACCTAGATTGAGAAGTAAACCGTTATAATAGCACGACCAATAATTTATAACTTGATATAAAAAAGGACGTACTCTACATGATGAATGATGGCCTTCTCAAACTAGGTATGTGTACATTTTTTCATTACTAACACTATGTATCAGTGCACTCGTTTTTACAAGATCCCCTAAACTATACGTACATCAACGATCATGACGTTCCGTAGATATTTCACAAATACTTTGAAACAGCTAATAGCCTGGCGTTAAAGTGACAAACTTGATAATTTTCAATATGCAAAGGCAGATTTGTCCTGCGAGGGGGTCGATTTCTGTTTCAGAGAGCAGTAGCTGCTAATGTTTGTCGGTTGTGTTTTCATTTTTCTAGCATTAAAAACCATTTTCCAATGCTTTCAGAATTATTGAAATAAGAAGGCTAGCTACACGACGAGCTATACCTAATATTATTTATTTCCCACTTGTTGTCAAACTGACCTAATGAAGTTAGCAGGATACGATTTTAAATGACATTCATTAGTTACCTTGATGTTATCTTGATGTTTTTTGTTATTGTTATTAAAACCTTCATAACTACAGGGTGAGCACTTTTCAAATTTCTGTGACAAAAAAATATAGTTTGTATTAAACTGAATGTTTATTTAAAAAAATAAAAATATACTGTAAAATCAAGTCTTAAAAATGATATCGTCCAGATGGATGCCATCTCGTCGCTGGCGCTTCTCAAACCTGGCCCTTAGCTTTTCAAAAACGTTTCGACAGAAAGTGCCGGATGTTACCAATTTCTTGGAAAATATTTTCTTTTAAAAAAAGTTATTATACAGGGTTGGCCAACAATTCGTTAACATTTAAATCTAATACACCACGCAAACAGATGCCGCTCGAAGCGCGAGGAGGGAGCTAGTCGCTAGCTCGTTTTTCGGAAATTTCAGTCGCAATGGATCTCTTCACGGGGCCGCAACTTCGCGTTGAATACAATTTACACTACTTAAGTCAGTGTCCGAGTGCTCCTTTGATAAAGAAATGGGTGAAGAAGTTCGCAGAGACGGGATCTACACTGAATGTGAAGCAAACCGGCGGCCCACGGACTGCTCGGAGCGAAGAGAACGTGCAGCAAGTTCCCGCTTCTGTTCAACGTGGTCCAGATTTATCGACGCGCAAACGTTCGGCTGAATTAGGATTATCCCGCACATCATTATGCCGTATTTTGAGATTAGATTTGAAATTATATCCATATAAGATCCAGATGCAGTGCAGGAACTAAAACCTAATGTTTTAAATTTGCGGAAGTCGTATGCCGAAACAATGTTAGCTCGATTCAATAATTTTGACAATCTCTTATTTTCTGACGAATCCCATTTCCACCTCAAAGGACACTCTCTTAAAGTAACTGTATGGGCTGCAATTTCAGCAAAAGGAATCATTGGCCCCTACTTCTTTGAATATTGTCGCGGTCATTCAGCTACTGTTAATTCTGCTGAGTATGTGGGAATGTTACTGGAGTTCTTGGCACCGATGCTACTGGAATTTGCTGGCTATAATCGTAACACTTGGTTTTAATAAGATGGAGCCACGTGTCACACATCCAACGAGTCCCTGTCAGTGGTCAAAGAAATGTTTCCGGAAAAGCTCATTTCCAGACGAGGCGACATCCCATGGCCACCCAGAAGTCCAGATCTATCCCCACCAGACTTTTTTTATGGGTTTGATTAAAAAGTCGTGTCTACATCAATAAACCAAGTACACTCTAAACAACTAAAAGAAAACATCAATGAAGAGATATCGGCGATCTCGCAGTCTTTATGCCGACGAGTATTCGAAAACTTCGGTACACGTTTAGAAGAGTGCAAAAATCGTAACGGTGGTCATTTATATAATATAATTTTCAAGAATTCCAACTAATTAGCTTTCTTGTGAATAAACGATTTTAATAAATATGTCAAATGTTTTTTTTCATACGATTTTAATAAATGTTAACTAATTCATGGCCCACCCTGTATTTTATATTATTTTTTTATTTCCAGTCATTTAAATTTTATAGAAATTTATTTTGCAATGTTAAGTAGAAAACACAAATCAGCGCCTAAATATGAGCCATTGCGAAAATGTTTTGTGTCTGATGTGCCATTAGTAATTTTTTGTGATGTGGCTTAATTACACACAATGCGGGCGAGGTGGTGATTTCCCGTAATGCTTCTCAAAGTTTTTTTAAATGCAAAAATTCATGGCCCACCCTGTCTCATGTCAGTATTTTTCACAATTATTTACCTATTGAGAGAAAAGCTACCTCTTAATGGAACATAATCGTGATTTGTCCGGTTAGTAGTGGAAAAAAGAAATTCATACTAGCCTTATCCAAGTACTTTTTATCATTACTATATTATGGATTTTCTTGCAGCTTTTTTTTGAAATCTCTACAACAAGCAATAGAAAACCCTATAGAACTAGCCTCGCTGTTCAAACGCTACGAGCGCAAGCTTCAAATGTATGTGATATACTGCAAAAACAAGCACGTATCCGAGTACATTGTATCCGAGTACCTGGACACGTATTTCGAAGAGCTCAGAGTACACTTAGGCCATAAGCTGCAACTATGTGATCTACTTATAAAACCAGTACAAAGGATAATGAAGTACCAGCTGATGCTGAAGGACATCTTGAAATACACCGAACGGTCTGGCTTGACGACGGAGATCGAACCTTTGAGACAAGCTTACAAGATCATGGTGGTGGTACCTAAGACTGCCAATGATATGATGGATGTCGGAAGGCTGCAAGGATTTGAGGTGAGTTGTATGGGGAACGGGTATAAAGCGGTAAATGTGTTGACGTGTAATACCATTGATTAACGCATTCTCCAAGGAGATGCCCAACCATATGCTTTATTTGGACATTCACTCACAATTTCCATAGTAACAGCCATGTTGTCAAGTAAGATCGCACTAATTCCCTTAGGAGTCATAATAATTATTTCACTTGACTTTTAAGCAAATTATTTATCTTATCCTTAAACATGACATCAAACGACCAATATGTATATAGTTGTAAGTTGCAAGTTGACTTGTATCTGCTTATGAAATATGTTAGTCAATGGTACTACCCACACAAGTCAATGAAAACATGATGCACGATCCATCACCAGTGCCCAAAAATTACTTGAAAATCTAATTCTAAAATCGGTATCAAAAGTTGAATGTAAATTTATGCCTAGGAGCCGAATGCATACCATTTTCCAAGGCTTCCTTATTCTGAGTATATCTTATTTGTACTGTGACTCGGGAGTCATCTGATAACTTTCTTAAGAAATAAGGCGGCCTATGTCGATCTTTATTATGTTGATATTCAGCTTCAATGCTTCCTTATTCCACTACTTTGTTCGAGGAACGCACCGACCTACTTATTTTGCTAGATCTATAGAAAATAGATTTTGCATCAACATTAATTGATAACATGGTTTTTCAAATTGAAAGATACAGAAATAATAGAATCTTTTGTACAGACAAACATAATGTGTCGACTCATGAGTACCTTGAAGAAAATAATGAAACAAGGAAGGCAATTGTGATAGGGTAGCTAGATATCTTCGTGAAGGAAAGTTTAACATGTATTTTCCAAGCGTTGGTAATTGTGAATACTGGAAGGACATCTCAAATAAAGGACCGTAAAACGATTCAACCTTCAAGCTTAACCATCGATCCTTCTTTTTTATTTCAGGGAAAAATTACAGCCCAGGGCAAACTGCTTTTCCATGGCATCTTAGCTGTATCGGACCTACCAGGATCAAATCCGATAGTAGGGAAGAATAAGGATTTGCACGTCTTCTTTTTCGAACAAAGTATTATATTCTCCGAGGTTGCGGGGAAGAAGACTCAGTTTACTAGTCCACAATACTTCTATAAGGCTCATATACAAGTAAGTTGTTACAAGATTGTTACTTTTCTCAGTTCAGATAATTTTTCATAATAATAATTTGACTAAATTTCTGGAAATGAATTAAATACGCAAGTAGATCGAATTTAAACATATAACGGGTGATTTTTTAAGAGGTATAGGATTTGATTTTCAAAAAAAACACAAAAAATTTGAAAAAACGATTAAATCTTTATTTGAGCCGATAGAACGGTCGATATAATTTAATGTTTAAAGATTATTTCATGTAAATGTTGGCCGCGGCTCCGCTTTAGATGGCCCATGCGCAAGGTCCAATTTTGGCACACTCTCTCCAACATATCGGCCGGTATCTCACGAATAAATGATTCAATATTGGCTTCCAGTGCGTCAATCGTTGCTGGTTTATCCCTGTAGACATTAGCCTTAACATGGCCCCACAAGAAATAGTCCAACGGCGTTAAATCACACGATCTAGGCGGCCCATTGACGGGCCCCAAACGTGAGATAAACTGTTCACCGAACTCGCCTCTCAATAGGGCCATTGTTTCGTGTGCGGTGTGGCATGTGGCACCGTCTTGTTGAAACCACATGTCAGCCAAATCCAGCTCTTCCATTTTGGGCAAAAAAAGTTTGTTTTCATCGCACGGTAGCGCTCGCCATTCACAGTTACGTTCCGGCCATTGTCGTCTTTGAAGAAGTACGGCCCGATGATGCCACCGGCCCATAATCCACACTAAACAGTGATTTTTCCGGGATGCATTGGTAGCTCTTGA
Organism: Acanthoscelides obtectus; assembly: GCA_963669975.1. Lineage (NCBI taxonomy): Eukaryota > Metazoa > Arthropoda > Insecta > Coleoptera > Chrysomelidae > Acanthoscelides > Acanthoscelides obtectus. The sequence goes on along the minus strand of CAVLJG010000009.1, from coordinate 60,013,998 downwards.
AATGCCCCTGGCTGGTCTTCACTCCAGATGCGGCAATTTTGCTTGTTAACGTACCCATTCAACCAGAAATGAGCTTCGTCGCTGAACACAATTTTTCGATAAAAATGTGGATCTTCCTCCAACTTTGCCAGCGCCCATTCACCAAATTGGAAACGTTGTGGGAGGTCGTGTGGCTTCAATTCTTGCACCAGCTGTATCTTATAAGGTTTTACACCCAAATCCTGTCGCAAAATTTTCCACGTAGTGGAGTAACAGAGGCCCAATTGCTGCGAACGGCGGCGAATCGACATTTCACGGTCATCACTAACACTGGCGGATACAGCCGCAATATTTTCTTCAGTCCTCACTGTACGTCTGCGTGTTGGTGGTTTAATGTCCAATAATGTAAACTGGGTTCGAAATTTAGTCACAAGCTTCCGAATAGCTCCCTCAGTAGGCCGACCAAATTGCCCATAAATTGGAAGCAGTGCTCGATGCATTCTCTTAACCGAGCATAAATTTTGATAGTAGAATTCAATAATTTGCAAGCGCTGTTCGTTCGTAAGTCGATTCATGGTTAAATTCTAGACCAAACTGAACAAGTTTGACAATGACACAAGACACGATTCACGCGTTGTCTGTCAAAAGCAGTGTTGCCAAAAAGATACTAACGAAAAAATCACCCATTATAATATATGATATTTAAAATTCAAGCTAGTTCTTTTTTTTTTTGTTTTCCTGTACAGTACCTTTCAGAAAGCCCACTACTTCGAACGGGTCGTGTTCGAAAGTTGAAATTTATGGTAATGAAAATGATGCAGGAAAACCATATTTTAGCGTAAAAGTTTCAGTTGATAATTTAAGGTGACAGCTGGGCGCCATTTAGAACATGCTTTTAAATAGAATGGGAGGTTGTGTGATTCCTCATTTTGGAACTCCTTATAACTTTATGACAGAATGAAGAATACCCGTCTCTCAAAATGACGGACTGACGAGCGTTTTTGTACATCGAGTTGCCTATAACTCAACATTCACTATAAAACATATATTATTCATTTAACAGCCTCTTCAGTCATTTTAAAAGATCGTGATTTTATACTTTAGGGTGAAATTTTCAACTATTATTTTTTCGTTGAAATATAGTATTCATGGATCAATTTCGTCTTCGCGAATTTCTCTATCCAGTTATTTCGACATTTTGGTTATTTTGTAAATACTATGAAAAGTTTCGTGTGTCTAGTCGCATAACTAGTACATCTAGATTTCAAAAGGGAGTATTTGAATTTAATAAATTGAATAATGATATTAAACAGAGTTCGAATTTAAAAATGTTTAAGGCGAAATTAAAAAATCACTTTATAAATAATTAAAATACATCGTGACGTAATTTTAATAGACAAGAATGTAAAATTACTGAAAATGGATTGAAGAAAAATTTGTAACCGAATCATTATACAATATTGACATTGTAGTATTAATGCTAAATAAATCTTCAACAAACAAAAATACAGAACCAATTACTCAAGAAGTGTTTATTGTCCTCGTTTTGCCCTTCTTTAACTGATAGTGGCTCGAACTTCGATAAGAAGTTCACGATAATAAGCTGCAGTCATGGTTCTTACATTTTAGAGAAAATCAACTAATAAAATGCCTTTTCAGAACTCCATGTCCAAAACCTTGCCAGCAGACAACCTCGTCGTTGCTTTCACCAGTGTACTCTTTCATCTGTTTTCGCCACTCTTAATTGGACCTTTCCGATTTAGTTTAATATCATTTCATGTGATAAACCTTTCTTGAACTTTTTGGGTAACACTGTGATCAGAACAAGAGTGGGCATTTTATCGCTACTAATTCATTCCTGCTCTTCATCCTACAACGTCAATGCGGGTGTTCCCCAGAGATCGGTCTTGGCTCCGATATTGTACCTCTTACATATCAACGACACACACAGTAGTGTACCTTGACGAACAAAAAGCATCCTAGCGCTCATCCGGTTTGGTGGATGGCCGAGTTCTGAAAAACAGTCGTTTGTTTAGGCTAGTCGGAATTCAGATCACCGAGGACTTGATCTAGCACGAACACATCTCGTCAATAGCGGCAGCCTCACTCTATATAAGGCCCAGATAAGAGCTAGCCTCGGGTATTTTTCACAAGACTGATCGATGACCCTTTTGCGCAGGCGGGCCGTCGGCGATCTAGCTCTCTTATACCGCCTCACCAATGGGCTTTGCTCCTCCGAGCTCTCCTCCATGATGTCGCCACGCGATGTACCTTCCGCCTCCCATCCTAACCATGGCGAACTTCATACATCCAGAACTGGCCGATACGACCGCTCCTTTGTCCCTAAGGTGTCGATATTGTGGAACAATCTACAAGAGGACGCAGTTCTGCTAACCTTAGACAGATCAAATATCGGATTAACAAAGTTATAGCAGCCGCGGTGCCCTGGCATTTAGGCTTTCTGCCTGCGCGGCTGCTTTGGTAAAAAAAATTCCGCATAGAACCGCTCTTCACTGCTAGAAACTTTGCTGACTCCCCAAGCCGACTGGCATACATTAAAAGAAGGTGCGTTTATATGTGATTCACCTACGTATACATGAAATAACAGGAGTATCCGCAAAATTATAGAACAAAATTAGTGCAAGTATTTCGGACTTGCCTAGACTTCTTAAATTTTCCGTTTAGTACATGGGAATTTGTTCCAGGTGAACAAAATGTCTCTGGAGGCGAAAGAAGACTGCTTCATCCTAGAGTCCACAGATCCAAACATAAGGATCGGATTCACATGTCAAGCAGCTAACGAGGATCTGCAACGTCAATGGGTCACAACGATTCACGACATCTTGCAGACACAACGGGATTTCCTGAAGGCCATTCAGAGTCCTATCGCGTATCAGAAGGAGCTTACTAGAGAAGCGTGAGTATGCTACTTTGAATGGTTTTCCTAAAAAAAAATGTGCTCTACATGGGAATCCAAGCATTTGTGAAAATTTTACATATCTTCTCGATTGATACTGTATTTGGTGAGAAATATACATAGCACGAAAACTGCTAATCAGCAAAAATTGTATACACTCATATTCCATTTTATCTAATCCAGTAATCAGATGATTCAAACGCAGTATATATCAAAGTTCGCTAACATTTCTTTTATCACACCAGGAAGTGACTTCTTTATGAGCAAAAGTTTCAAGTCCAACTGCTTGGACACCCATGTAGAATCTTACTAATACAAAATGGATTTAGGGCGGTGACAGGGTATTGTGGTCAAAGAACATATTGTTAATCTAATACTCATACGTGTACCAAATGATGTTAATAGTTTTTAAGAGTTTCCAAATATATCAAAAGAAATTACTATTTGATATACAATAGCTTGAATTCATTAATTTTGCAAAATTGATAACGCAGTGCTTCTATATTTTATTTGTCTTTGTAACCAGAGCTTAACTTTGGTTATAGCAAATTATTTCCACAATTTTCATTCATTTCTATACGCTCAGAGAAAAGTCTATCAACATGATTTGGCATCTGAGTATCAAAATGTCTTGTATTATTTTTGTGTTGAAAATGAATAACAAAGCGTCATAATTATCATGTCGTTCAGAAATTATATTGGCTGACGATTTTATTGTAATCATGTGACTTCTTAAACGTGGTGTGAAAAAATATCAAGCTTCCTATTATTATTTGATATCCGTTTTTACAAAAAATAGTTCAAGACGAATTTTATTCTCTAACATGTTTTGTGATGTATTGTCTCAGTTATGTCAATAATTAGTGTTGAATATAGACATGGAACATGTGCTGTTTAGGTGAAAAACAATTTTAAAACCTACTTTTTGAACATTTCCGACTATCAAGAAAAATGTTCTTTTTGCCAAAAAATGTATGAAACTAAAAGATGATTGACAATTGAACTTCTCTAGTATTTGCTATGAAACTTTATGAGCACTACGGTCTAAACGTATGTATTTTCAGTAACAGCACATGTATCAAAAATATTTCCATTCACAGGCATTTTTAACATTTATGCATTTTTTCAATACTAGTAATGAGATATCTAGTACTCGCAAAATTGTAAAATAAATGCAAAATTCATTGACGACCTTATCATTCGCAGATGAGATTGTCATGACTTGGCTTGTGATTGAAGGTGATGGGACTAAAAAATTCTTCCCCAAAAGAATTTTTAACAAATGATTAATAACTCATTCAGATTGAATGAACCTCTTTCATGTTATAAAACGTTTCATGTAATCTATTTTGTTGAAAGTAACCTAATCTTCTAAAGCTATCTTACATATTTTATATTACATAATGTGCTATAAATATATTTGTATCTTTTTCTAATATATAATACAAAGGTAGTAAAGGATACTGATACTTACCGAGCACTGTGAAGTGTTGTACACAGAGTGATTTGTTGCACTTGAGTAAACTCAGATTTGAAGACCCTGCCCTAAGAACACTCGAACAAACAATTATTTGTTTGCGTACTATGGAGAAATTGGAAAACACGATTATGCAGGTAGAATGAATGTTTCAACTATACAGTCATACATGGATTCTTGAGTGTACTATTTTGCATCTCGTTTGGTGAAACATCGGCGCGACCAACGTATCTGTGACTTGAGATATTTTGATTCACGACGTTTTCTGTTACGGGTAAATAAAATCACAGATGCGGAAATATTGTTCATGCAAATTGGCGTAGCCTTTTGTGGTTTATTTATTTATTCATCTGATATTATATACAGTGTAACCCGCTTATAATGGATTCGGCGGGATTGTGACAAATAGTCTATTAAAGGCGGATGACCATCTTAAAAGAAACAGTTTTTTTTAATAAAAAAATCAGCAGAAATAACATATTAAAATATTCAAATGTGTTTGTTAACATATATTACATAAAGATACATACAAAAAAGTTATACGTAATTTTGAAATTTGCATTTTTTCAGAATCTGATACACATATTACAGGCATACGTACTGTTTAGGTATGAGTAAAACCCGTAAATTGTTTGGTAAAAAGCTAGTAATTTTCATTTGAACAGATTATTTTTTTGTATAATTATTTAGAACAGAAAGTTGAATTTTATATAATTTGGTCAGTGTGGCTGTACTGTCTTCTTCATGCTGCAAATAACGTTGCAACTTTTTCACGCAGTCTAATGCCTCCTTAGTTGTCACTGGAAGCTCTTCTTCATCGTTGTGTTCTAGTTCGTCTTCCTCGTCGTTATCAACGGATCCTTCATTAACCAAATTGGAGTCTGACAATTCCTGTGTTGCTATTAAATTATTGTCAACATTTACATAAATTTGTCTATATTCAGTAAACTATTAATTTTCAGTGGAACACTTAATCTTCTTCAAAACGTTGACTATTTCAGTTATGTTTTTAACTAAACCAGCATGGCAAAAACAATTACGAATCGTGTCTGGAGTAACCAATTCCCATGCAATAGTCAGCAAGTTTATAGCATCTAACATGAAGACAGCTTTGGTAAAGTTGACATTTTGAAGCGCCATGATTTTCATCAACATATGTTTCCGATACATTGTTTAATATTCCAAATGACTCCCTGGCCCATTGGTTGCAGAACTGATGTCACATTGGGTGGAAAAAATTGAAGGTTGATGTTATTAAATGAAATATTTGGATGAGCGGGGTAGTTATCGACCAAGAGCAAAATTTTACGATTTTTCTTAACAAGTTCAGGGTCCCACTTTTTTAAATATTCTTCAAAAATTGATGAAGGCATCCAAGCTTTATTGTTTCCAACATAATCGACGGGAATTGTTTTAACATTTTTGAAACACCAGGGACTCTTAAATTTCCCTGAAATAAAAAAAAGGTCATAATTTTTTCGCAGCACTGCCATTGAATATCAAAAAAATTGGAACATGAATGTCTATTCATTCAATAACCTATTATCAATAGTTTCCGTTTTTCAGTAGCAGAAGCGTTAGCACAAATCATAACAGTTATTCGCTCTTTTGTTAGTTTCCCTCCATTGCAAGTTTCACCGTTTAATTTAAGAGTTACGATTGCATCAGCTAAATCTACTTCAGGGAACTAGCAAAATAGCTAGCATATAATGGATTAAAATAGTCCGCAATAAGCGAGGGTCTATTTTATGCGAGTCTATATCCGAGGATTTCACATACAATTATTTATAGGACCTCAAATTGTGTCCATTATGTACGTGTTTCCATTATAAGCAAGTACATTATAAGTGGATTCCACTGTATTTTTTACAGTGTGTAATATTATTTTTTTTATATATCGATGAATAAATATTTATTATTATATCTATTACTTTATTCAACAATATTGACTACTCCAATTCCCGGTGTTTGTCAAACAAATTTGCGACGTTAATTTTACTAGAAAATGGTCATCAATCATCGAAATCGACTACTTCCGTTCGAGGTGTTGGTCTCATAAACAAGCCGCATAATTTCACAGAACTATTTTCATTACGACGACATCGGTTTTAATTATTTTTATAATAAACTTCCACAGTTAATTTCACCAGACTATCTTCTTTAATCTCCGATGGCATCCACTAATCTCGTTCAAGGTGCTTGACTAATCAAATTGCCAAGGTAATTTTTATTAAACCCCCGACGACATGGACTACTCCCTTATTACACACAACATAACATCCTTAGCTCGGAACTAAATATCCGAGCTACCGAAGTTCCCAAAAATCCTTCTATGTTACTCCTTTATCATCTTGTATGTTCCTTATCACTGACGCTGAAGACAATGGTCACTAATTCCGAAGTTGATGCTTAATGATCCTCCTAAATAAGTCTAATTAACTTTAGATTGCAAGGTTAAATGTGGAAAAATCATACATTTCATTGGCAGTTCTCCAATTCGAATCTCAATCAAGTGTAATAAATCACCTGTATCAAACAATCAACTCACTCATGCTCTAAGTACTTGCTTGAGAGAAACTGATGAATGTAATCCTTCAACTTCGGTGTAACAAACACACTCAAACCACATACACTCACATAAAATGGTGATGAATCAATCAATCAAAATGCACTAAGTAGTATTTCATCAATTTCCCTCCTGGAATATGTTTGCTCAACTATACACATACATTTATCGCTGTCAAAAGAATGATGCTCATCAATAAACATGGAAAAACATATTGTTGAAGTGATGCTACTCATTTATTGGTGGGCCTAAGTGTTAATCAAAAAAGATACATATTTTTCTGAACCTATAGCTATTAGAGTTTTGTAGAGCATGGGCTATTTTTTACATTCCCTTCTAATACAACAATGATTCGGTTAAATATTGCCCAAAACAGAACTATTATTAGTTAGAGAGTTGTAGATTCAAAATGAAAATTGGTTTTTTTTACATAAATGCGTGCATGCAGATACAGAGCAGTCATAGAAAAAGATGATATAATTAATAACGTGATATTTTAAAGAATGTTTGAAATGATTGCATTTTTATAGTCGATTTTGATTGCTATTCTGGTACCTAACTGATACCTAACATCTAGGGTAAAAGTAGAGTCACAATCTAAACACAGGGCATCGAAAGACTGATGACGTCAAGCAACTTATTACGTGACAACTTTGCTGCGAAATTTTATGTTTGAAGTTTGGAAGGGGCTTTTCCACAATTCATGCGTTGTTGAAACAAAATTATTTAGAATTTTCCTCACATATTAGGATACATTATTCTAAGAAATCAAATATGATGAATTTGCAAAACAATTTTGATCCACTTTGCGCAAGTTTCGTAAATATTGAATATTGTTTTTTAATTGTCCTAATCTTATAACTCATGAGTATCATTTTAAGCCCATAAAAAGCAAGTATGATAGTTTATCAAGTTTTTGATAGTATCAGGAGAGCGATCTTCAACCGAATCATTATGAAACTTGTAACTTACCATGTCTTCTATGCTTTCTGTTGTTACCTATCCGTTTTAGATGCTTAATTAAAAGTCAACCAACATATGTCAGAAAATGTGATAAAATATGCAGTAAAAATTAAGTTTTAGTTTTAGCTGGTAAGTTGCAAAACAGTATACCATATAATCCTTTTTAAAATAACATACGCAAGTGAGATTATGTGTTTTATTATTTAATTAAGTTATATGTGTACATAGGATGTATGTTTGTACATAACATTATATTCATTGAGCGATCGAATATAAATTTTCAATAGAATAAACATTAAAATAGAACCTGGCTTTCTCTTTACAGATGTCCTCTTTTTATGGTCGTTGCTTTTAAGTATTTTAATTTTTACATTCATTTTGCATTTTTGGCATCTGTACCTTAAGTTATCTCATTTATAATTGCTTTTTTGTTATTTTATTTTTTATTATACCCCTTGGACATGTAGACATTTTTAAATTTTATTTTTTTGCATTTATCTGTTCTATACGTTTTTTTACAATTATTATTTAAATCATAATACTAAAATTTTAAGCATGCTTTCAAATTAATATGGGTGAGGTAAGTTACGATTAACTGAAACCAGTACAAGGTATTTAGCTCCGCACACTTATTTTGCTTCTAATATGTATGTGTATTTATAGATAATTCTTACTACTTACTGTTTGGTACTGTAGAGAAAATCTAAATACAAAATTAAATTGATTTTTTTGTACACTTTAGAAGCGTGACCTAAATGTTTTCCTATTCCTATGAATCTGGACTATTTTACCATTTATGTAAACTCTTAGGATGTATCTGATTTTTAAGTTGAGCATGTATATCGTTTTGATTTTTAAATCTATTATTTTTATTCAGCTTTATATGTATTGATGTTGTGGCAGCATAGCGCGTTTGAGAATTTCTAGCCTAACATGAACAATTATTACTCTAGGTCACTGTCAAACTCGATGTGGGATATCACTAGCCGTCATGCAGGCATTCCTCCTCTGCCCACGTCTCCATCCATAGAAAGTGGAGGGAAAAGTCCTCGAAAGCCCCACTATGTTCAAAAAGCTAATACTATAGGAATTCCTACAGAAGGCGAGCTAGAAGCAGCTGCTGCAGCTAGTGCTAAAGTCACTGGTATGGCTAGTCCTAGGTATGTATTACATCAATTTTTTGATGTCCAAAATTAATCATAAACGCTATAAAGAAGGAGCTGTTATAATTTTTTTAAAGTCTGGATCAATACATAAATGCTCACTTGCATTACAACAAATTTGCTCCGCAACATGCGTCATGACGTGTGTGAGGAACTTGTACCGGTAGTCCATCATGTCACATCAGTAACTTGTCTGGAAGTACTCCAAGTTGCTGGGAAGTGAAATAGGTTCTTGTTAGAACCGCATACATCTTTAAAACAAAAGATTCATTGAAAAAATCAGTTTATTTTTCTGCTTCTAGAATCTATGTCATGACATGAACTAAACATTTGAACGAGGCAGCCGCTATAATTTTTCAATAGATAAGACAAATAGATAGAAAATGAATTGTTCATTGCAAAGCCAACTGAGATAAAATATGAGGTATATTTGCAGAAAGAATGTTTTTTTCAATGGTCAGGCGATAGCTATGCCCCCTAGCGGTTACGAAACAACGTAAAGCTAAATTTTAATGTAAAATACGAGGTTTGTAAATTAAGTGATGAGGCTGGCTACGTAGCGTTCGATCTGGCAACACTGAAGGCGCCGGGCTGGGACAAGAGACAAGGAAGATGTGTTTTGCCTTCAGTACAAGTCTGAACTCGCTCGAGTCATTTGGTTGTCCGTAGAGACTTTTTTGTGAAATGGGTGTTTTATAAATGGATGACATCAATTTCGGTCAACGGTGAACTATCAGGTTTTGATTCAGTCTTGGGCACAGTGCTAAACTTCAGCGGGCCTACAGAGATATAGTGTCAAAAGCCCAGGTTTTTCGGTGGTTTAAAGCATTTTCAGAAGAGAGAGAGTCAATTGAAGATGAACCACGAAGGGGAAGGCCTTCATCTTCAAAAACCGATTAAATTATTGACGGAATCCGAGATCTTGTGCGTTGGTCTTGTGTGTCGGTTGACAGTCTGGATGATCGGGGAAGAGTTAAATTTGACTCACATCATCGTGCATCAGATCAAGAACTACTTGGTCCTGCATCACGATAATGCTCCTTGTCCCACAGCAATGTCAATAAACGAGTGTTTGGCCAGTAAAATCATTCAGCCTCTTTATACGCCTGGCTTGAGTCCTTGTGACTTTTTTCTCTTCCCGAAGTTGAAAAATCTCACCTCAAGGGAATTTTGGAACAGTCGAAAACATTCAAATGGCTGTGAGGAGTGGAAAAACCGGCTCCAGCGCTGTGTAGCTTCAAAAGGAAGGTATTGTGAGGGTGACAATATAAAATTATAATTATTTTTGAATAAAAAAATTAAAAATCAGTTTCATCATTTAATTTACAGACTTCGTATTTTCAAATCGTGTCATATTGGTACAGTTTATACAACTTTTCTTATCCAGTAGTACTTGAAAATTGTTATCTTAGCCTATGTCTCAATATATTTCCATAACCAATAAAGATATTGATCTGCAGTTTCAACCATTTTATAGGATTTCTTATGCACTTGGCGACCAATATAAAAAAATCATATCGTTGTACAATAAAATTTTCGAAAACACCGAAAAGAAAAACGCTGACACATCCACAAAGCGTCATCTAGCGGCGACAAACTGAACTCTAACGAGATTGGACACTCATTAGGAATACTTTTTCAAACGAAACCAAAATCATCAAATTCGGTGCAGCCAAACAGAAGTTGCGTAATTTTTCTGAAATGACATGCAATCATTTCTCCACCCTATGAAAACATACCCTATATGATACCTGCATTGTTCTAGTCCTAGGTCAAAACCTCACTTTTTGGAGGGTCTACGCAACACACTACGACACAAGCACAAAAGTGACAGCGTAGTACTTGAAGCTGCCAAAGAGGGAGATAAGAGTGATGCTCAAAGAAGATGGTCGGAAGCCAATCACTCACCGGTAAGTACACTTCTACGTTCATTAATTTTCTATCCAAGGCCTAGATAAAACTCATGGGAATTTTGTCATCACATTAAATTTCATAAAAGCAAAGATACGTATTGCTTGCACAAATTCGGGAAAGATATTTATGATTGATGATGTTAGTCTAATCATATACCCCTGGTATGTGAAATAATTGTAAAGTCTGCTGCAAGTTGTTCAAGGGGCTATTCAAAACAGGGACGCATAAAATGAGACTTACAAAATGAGACCACACGTAGAAAGATTTAGAAGTATGAATCCTACGGATTTGAAGAATTTCAAGTAGTAGCGTGAAATTATCGTCGCATCACCAACAAGTGCCAAAACCTGCATTTTGCCTCGTTTTTCGGCCATAACATTTTTGCTATTCGTCGGATCTTTTTGCGTGTGGTTTCATAAATACTTAAAAATCTCATATGAAAAGTTTTTTGGATCCTGTCAACACGTTCGATTGAATCCCAAAAAAACACGTTTTCTCATTCTTTGTTGTAAAAAAAAAGTTTTCACACAAAAATTGGTGTACCCATTTTATACGTCCATATTTTGAATATAAATACCCCCTTGAACAACTTGCTCCATTAAAACCTGACTTTACAATCATTTCGCGGAAATTTGCTAATACGACTAGACTATTTATAGAAATGTTGCTAAATGACTATCAAAATTCATTAAAAACGGGTAACAATCCATTGTTGGGGCAAGTGACATCTTAGCAATTATGCATGCAAGGGACACCAATATGTCACGTGGTACTGCCGCCTGGCAGAAATCACGGGCATAAATGCACGCTGATACGGACGCTAAAACGGCGGGCTTTTAACGGGTATAGCAGGATACGTTTTAAGATGTTATGCGGACGCTAAGTGCACGGCGTTGACAATCATACCTACTATTAGAACGGTTGCAATGGGATCGACGTTTGAACTAATATATATATATATATATAAAGAGAAAATGATAATGCGGAGAAAGGTACATAACAAAAAGTAGGAAAATAATGGGCAAAATCCGCAAAAAGGAGGAAAGAGGATTCGAGCAGAAAATAGGATAGGTAACCCGAGCGATACGAATTTCTGCTGATTGGCTTCATCAGGCCCAAAATGAATGCACATATGCAACTACAAAAGTAGATACACATTCCCACACATCCGGATACGGGTGTAATCAGGAAACGAAGATGGAAAGGGAAAAAATCGACACACGAAGTCCCCAACAAGAGCCAACCTACATATTGTAGTATAAAATGGCTAGAAGACCTCGAATGTTCAAGGAGACACCTATCCTATATTCTGCTCGAACCACTTTCCTCCTTTTTGCGGATTTTGCCCATTATTTTCCTACTTTTTGTTTTATATATATATATATATATATTCGGTTTAGACTCCCATCGCTAAAAAAACTTAGCGTTCGTATAAAATGTTTCTTAGACACTGCATACGTTTAATTCTTTAACCGATGATGTTCTCTAGGGCAAAACATTTATTAGATTTACTTATTTAGTTGTAGAAAACCAATTTAACAATGCGTTATTTAGAATTAGATACTGAGTATTTTCTTTTTCTTTAGGTGACATAACAAAAAGCTTCCAATGAGTAAACTAACCAATAATGAAGACTGTGATGCTATTTTAAGTTACACGATAAAGTACACCTAATTTAATGTACATTGCTTTAAATCAATTATAACGGATATTTTGGAATGAGCATAGACACTTTTAAAAAAAATGGTAAGCATGATGTAGTTGTTGTGGTAGCACTTCAGAGCCGTAGAAATCGAAAAGCAGTACAAATCTTAGTTCACACAACATTTATAAAAAATGATATTTAAATGTTAAGATAATATCATACTCGTAATTGAACTGCAATGTCAATATTTTCAAAAAAATTTTGTGACGTTTATTTAACTTTTTTACTGGTTGAAAGTTGAGAAAGTGTTGATTTAACTTTGTTCACCAAAACAGCTCGAAGCAACAATATACTGCGAGTTAGATTCTTTCCGTAATTTCGGGTTCGCTGTCAAAGACATTTTATTCTACGGCCCTGGACTAGTCACTGTAGTTTGTTGTAGAGTGCAAATACTACTAATAAACTAATATCTTCGAAGATAACCCAAATAACAGTCTTTTTACTAACCCTAGGTTTGACGTAAGGAAAAAAGCAATGTTTGCTTAAGCTTGATATCCCTATTATTAAGCTTACGTAAAAATTAACTTGCTACTGCTAAGTATTCTAATTTTTCATGCCATTTTTGTATGATTGAAATTGTAAAACTCAGGTAGAAAATTTTAAAAATGTTCGTTATCTGCGGGGCAAATTAACATCCAATTGAATTTTGAAGTTAACAATGAATATACGTTTTTCATAATATAGACACTTCACTGTGGAGTACTTATAGTAAGTGTTACTGATACTGAGTTCATACAATTCTGACTTTGTTGACATCTGATAATGAGATATCCATTTCTAAGAAATCAGTTGAAATCAAGAGAATAATAAACAAACATTGCAATTCTCGTTATTCCTGGAAGTCGCTTAGTATCTGCTACGAATTAGATAACAAACGCTTGCAGAGCATTTATTCAATTTCGCTCTAAAGCTTTCTTTCTATTGTATCATTTCTACCAACAGAGATGAAACGAGTATGTTAGTAACAAAAATATCGATATGTTAGAACAAAATATCATCAAGACAGAAACATGACACTTTACAACTACATAGCCATAGGCTAGTTGGTTTTCTAGCCTAGACCCTTTATCGCTTTGAATATATTTTTGAAATTACTAGTACGAGTATGAATACGCCATATGGCACTGGGAATCCTGTTATTCATTTATTCAAAATACCGACTCATTGTGGTATTTTTCTCAATTTATTTTATTGCAATTTAGCATAAATGTCATCATTCGCTAGTTTTGTTGTACATTTTTCCACAAAAACATTGAAATGAAATATTTCTATTAAAATCAAAAATTTTAATGTGATACGTAAAAATATTCAGCACACTGTTGCTCACTTGTACTTTTTTACATAAGCGCTCAGATTTCTGCAAAATATCGTTTTCACGAACTGTACCCTGAATGATTAATTCTTCAAAACAATTACCGAATTTTCTGAGTGTTCAAACATATCGATACATTAAATGACTTTTCTTATTACGTACAATAGACAATATTCGAAAATAGTGTTTCAATGTTGTAGTGTGAAATCCACGTAATGCCACCTGGGACACAAGCTCGACTGGTCTGCGAATGGCCCGAACTGAGCCTTGGCGAAATCGTCACCGTGATACGTTATGAAGCTACTCAAGGCTACTTGGTGCGCACCAATGCTAATTTGGAGGAACTTTGGGTACCAGCTCACATTTTGTCGAATCACAGCCGGAAGCCTTGGTCGTTCAGGTTTCGCAAGACTAGCAGACGATCTATCGATTCGAATGCTAACCAAGATGGGACACCTACGGGCCCTTTGCCCGAATTTTGCGACAGGTTGAAGGATCTCACTGTGCAAAGTGGAACCAAGGTCATATTGAAGTGTCGTGTGAAGAATTGTGGCCAGAGTACCAAATACAGGTGAGAATCATCATACAATGTTCATAAATCCTCGGCTTAGTGTCAAAAGACCATCTTCTATCTCTTAGTTGTCGTGAAATGAGGGCTGACTACCATTAGACTCACTCTATTCCCATTTGGTGTCAAAAATCCATCATTTAACCGTAAGCTTTTATTCGGAATGTATACATGTGCGAAATTTGAAAATAGTGTGTTTTGAATGTTGGGATTTTTCTTTCCGGGAATAACTAACTCTAAAATAACAAAACGATTGGGCAGTAAAACAACACCGGAAAAGTAAAAAAAAAATGAAAAAGAGAACTCACTATTCCTTTCAATACAAAAACACAAGTGTGCTGTCGTGCTCCTCAATTTGTAACATTTGGGCTGTGGAGGTGTTCTACTCATGTTATCCTACATATGTCCTTGGTACGAGATGAACAAACTGGCACCGGATGGAAATGTGCGGTTCGGTTCTTCCAAATCAGCTTTAGAAGCAACAGACATATTAACGTCGTATCTTTCCACCGAATCCTTTGCTGGAAGCAGAAATCCAAATTTGGTAACAAAAGTCGAGTATGTTAGGATTTTTAGGAAAATTTGCTTATTTTTTATAAGAACTTTCAGATCATCTTGTATAATGTACACGTAGTTGAGTCAATATTCGTGACACAATGTTTTCCTTGCAGCTGGAAGAAGTTAGAGCCCAGTTTATGCGTTTTAAGAAACGGTCGCTTCGTGTTGAGCGACAACGATGAAGGCGTTGCGACATTGTGCATCGAAAACGTAAAATTATCAGACTCTGGCACTTACTCCTTCACTCTCACAAACCAGTATGGTTCAACTACGTCCACAGCAGTGCTGACGGTTACCAACAGTTACCCACCTCTGCCAGAGCCCAAGATACAGAACATCACATGTTCCAGTGTCACACTGGAATGGGAAACAACTGTTGAAGACAATCAGGTATGAATTAGAGGGTCTCTCTGTACTAATTAAGAATTTTAATATTCCTTGTTACTCAATTTCTAGATGATAACGGTTATTTGCAGCCGCAACATTATCGAATACTACGAAACAGCAACTACAAGAATTTCTTAAAATAGCTCATTCTCAAAGCATTTTGAGCGAGTCTAATGATACTATGTATTAGATTTTAAAAGTATACGATTTAAAAAGTAATTGGTATTACACCAATGACTTGGCTAATATTAATCAGTCTTTTTTGTTGCAATGTTAGGTTTTCGTGGAGTATTGCAAACTGGGCTCAGGAGAATGGATCTCTCCGAATAAACGTCAACCTGTCAGAACAAACATTTTCACGGTAGAAAGTCTAATACCGGGAGAGACGTACAGCTTCAGAACGACTTCAATCCAGAGCAACGTGGCAAGTTTGCCCAGTGTGGCAGTTACCCTACCGGTATGTAACCCCTGTAACCCGTAAACTACCTGTATTAAAAAAAACATTTTTCTGTGTATCAGGATCATAGGAATTTCACCGAACTGGCGATGGACGCAGACACGAAGTCGCATTATAGCATCCATCGTCCACTGGCGAGGAATAATTGTAATCGCGAAAATGTTCAAAAATGTGAAATTCTTTGGGTGCTATATATACATATACAGCACGAAAACCTATGACACTCATTTCCGTCGGTCTGTCGATCTGTTCACTAATCCTTGGCCCGTCCATAACCCGGAAAGTAGAAGACGAAATTTTCATACAGGATTACTACTGTGCCAAGGACAAAAATGCTTAGTAACGCCCTCGTAACTAGAACCTTGTGAGACACCCTTGTACATCGGCGCTTAAAAATTAAGAATATCGGGAGCGTTTACGGCGTCATCGAAAAACACACCCATTGAGAAGAATCGACCACCACCTAGACAACTTCGATGAAGGTTCGCGTTCTGTTTGTAAAATGAGTCGGCGATAGTGCGAGACACGATAGTCCAGTTAACATGGTGATAAATTTGTAATAAATTAGCCGCAAGTGTTGTAATAAATTACTGTGATAATAATAAATTGGACTTTAAATACGTTGTTTTCGTTTATGGGGCAAAAAATGAAATAAGTTCTTGATCATTTTCAGAAAGAAATTTCAGTGGTTAAAAATTGGGGTTAGGTGTTGTGGGTGTTGAGATAAATACGCAATGTGCAACCGGCATACTTTTCAAAAAGATAGCTGATAGTCATCTCAAAAAAATCTTGACGATTTCGTAACATTGCAGAAATATACGAGTATGTCTATATTAGCATTTGTAATAATTATGTTCGATTTGGCTTTGATAAATAATATTCCATCTAAACTATGTTTATAGGTTGCTGAAAACCTTCGGTGGCAACAAGAGCAGTTCAAGAGGAGGTACGTTGAGCTAGAGGAAATAGACAGAGGGAGGTTTTCTGTGGTGCGGTTAGCGAGAGATCGAGGAACAGGCATGGAAGTAGCTTTGAAGCAGGTTACTAGGCGAAAACAACCGCATGGAGTGACGCAGGCGGAGTACAGCCTTTTGGCTGGAATGCAGCATATCAACATTATCAGATCACTGGCTTTGTTTGATAATGCTCCATTGCCGGGGATTGATACCATCGTACTGGAATTGTAAGTAATCGTCACGGATGTGACTTATTTTACATATAAGTATCTGAAATGCACTTAGAACATACAAGATACGTATTTTTATCTTGCATTTAAGATATTTTTCTAAAATTGTATTTGTATGTTGTATTTAGATACCGTTCGTTTGAGTACTCGGTAAATATTATGTTTGCTCAAATACTTGTAGTAATAGTTACTCATGCGCTTATTCACATAACGCGCCCTTGTAAATTTATCCTAGGGCCAAGAATGTAAAAGTACAATATTGGAAGTGTTATGAAGAAGAATTTACGAATCTTATTGCATGTTATTACAGGACTAGAACTTAGAAAACAGTGTAAATGCAGGGTCTCCTGGCAGCACCGCTGTTTTAGAAAGTCTGTAATACCTGAATAATAAATATATCTTACTAAAAAAAATATTTTTCAAAGATAACACCTGTTTGCCAAGTTCTGCTCCTGTGGGGTAGGATATTAAAGCCTCATCGAATAAAATGAGTGATGGAATGATTAAAGAACTGCTTCTGCTTATTTCAGTTAAAACCTTCAACGTATGATATTCTGTCATATTTGTGCAATCAAGTCGTTAATACTTCATGTAGTAAAATAAACTCAATAAAATTCCATTTTCTAACAAAAGTATTTTATCTTTAAAAAGTATTTAAAAAATACGTATTTTATATCTCGTTTTTCAGATACTATTCCAGAAAGTAATTTTTCTCTGACAACTGAGATAGTACTGATTTTATAAGTATCTTGAATTTTGTATTCCGGATACTTTGAATATTGTAACTTGTACATCACTGGCAATAATACAGTAATGTTAGGAAAAATGGAAACGTTTACCAAATCATAAGCTCTCCATCATTTTTTCTATCTGTCGTCAGAAACTCCTCAACTGGTGTACTTTTTCGAGTTCTGTCATAGTTATAACATCTATTAACATTGCAAATGGCATATTATTCCATTTCCAGGGTGAAAGGACCGCAGCTTCTGAAGTATATCTGTGAACAAGACGAATTCACTGAAGATGATGTCAGACGCTACATTCGACAACTGATTTCTTCCTTAAATTGGCTGCATACCAATAACATAGCGCATTTGGATTTAAAGGTAAGACAGCAGTTAAAAACTTGCATGAGTTTATTTTGAGAGGACAAGTGTACTTTTGCGTTTGTTTACAAAAAAAATAGTCGATTCAAGTAACAATAAAAAATATTTGTCTTTCAAAACTTCCAACACACAAAAATTCCATAAATTTTGCGATATGCCTTATATAGTATAGAATAAGGCTTAATAAGTCATCCTTTTGTCTTGGTTCATTAGGCCCTAAAATGTCAAAGGTCAAAATCGAAATTTTTATTTTTTTAATGTCATTCAAAAATCATTTGTGGCTCAGAAGCAAGCAACTAAAGTTGAGCAATACCCACGAAGATCCACAGCTTATCTCTCCACAAATCTCATTAAAATCGAATTAGTGGTGATGAAAAAGCTACAGGCAGGTTGACAGACAGATTGAAAGGAATAAGTGGCATTGATTTCTGTTGTGCAAAGGCCATGGAAGTATCAAAACATTTATATTAGCCAACTTATCTACCGAAAATTACTTTTGTATGTAGACGACATTTGTATTATATTAGCGTCTTCAAGGGAAAATTAAAAGTTCAGTAAATGGTGATTTAAAAACATATTCTTTTTTACGTTTCCATTATGGTTTGTATTATACTTCATTTTTCTCTATTTTAAACTGTATATACTGACTTATCCAATGTCTACAATGTAGATCTAACTGGACCAATAAATGAATCTGAATCTGAACTATCGCTAATACGTGGGATATAACTACAAGTTATTTTATTAACTGTCGTGATTACTGATTTCTTTTTTTAATTCTAGCCTGAAAACGTGATGGTAGACCTTTCCAACTCAACCCCAATCTTGAAACTGGTCGATTTCGGTGACTCCGTCAACACCACGAAAAACGTCATACTTCCACCTGCCTGCCTAGAGTTCGCCTCTCCTGAACTGGTCCTTGGCCAACCTGTGGGAAGACACACTGACTGTTGGGCCACTGGCGTCTTTCTCTACGTCTTACTCAGTGGAGTCAGCCCTTTCCTGGACGACTCAATGGAGGAAACTACAGCGAATATCCTCAAATGCGACTACTGCTTCCCTGAAGAGTACTTCGCGGATATTTCGGAGCAAGCCAAAGACTTGATCAGAAAACTGCTGGTAATTGCGCCTGTTCAGCGGTTGGATATGCTCAAGTGTCTGGAGCACAGTTGGATCACAGAAGTAAGTGTCCTTATATTAAGCGAGTCACAATAGGAACTTCGAGATTTTTTTTCATATAACCAAATTTTTTAAAAACGCCAGGCCTTTCTGTATCATTAAAGTTTAGAAGTATGGGAATTATGTTCTAGCTATATACAGATAAATATATCTACCACTGACGAGAGATAAGCGCGAGATGCATGGGTATGTTATAAAGAGATAAAAACACCACGTTGCCTAGCAATCCGGATGACAAGACCACGTACACAGTTGCCCCGTGCCTTTTTCTAACATACATATTGCACGTTTCTCGCGCTTTCTCTCATCAGTGATATTTGGTCTTCTCTGTATACAAATAAGGACATTCAGTCCAGTCTATCAGCATCACGACTAAACCACAATATGGAGAGACGTAAAAATGTAAACACTTCCTAATTTAAACCAGAGGAAAGTTATATCCGCGAAACTATACACAGTAGTCAAAAAGCATGGATAGATCAAAATATCTCGAAAAATACGTTTCCCAGGCAAAAAGGTTGAGGATAAAGAAAAATGTTGTGTAATAAAATTGTAATGTTTGAAAAGATTCGTCTTAAGGTGATTTTGAACGTGACCTTCACTACGATCTTCATTCTCTTTTGAAGGTTATTAATTTTCTTAAATGGAAGCCCCTATTTTTGTTAACGGAAATAAAATAGCAAGAGATTATATGTCCAAGAATGTCTATGGCATTGACTAAGAAACATCAACATCATTTGAAGAACAAATGAATTCTTGACGGGAAACATCTATTTTTTATTCCTGGAATATAAATTGCGGATAATTACGTTCAAGTGTATTTTTGCTAATGAACCTGACCGTCACCATGGGTACATTAAAGAAAAATGTGTTAATTTTCCTAAATTTTGCTGGCGTACCCACAGGAGCTAAGGCACCAATATTTGATGTCCTGTATCTCAAATAGAAAGAATATTCATGTCTTTGCACCTATTGGAACATTTGATTAACACAAAATGAACTATCACCATACAGCGTGTTCAATAAGTACTACGACAAACTTAAGGAGAAGGTAGGCTTTGGACTGATCTCCCAAATAACTAAAACTTACCTATATATAAAAGTGTTACCGTTTTTGAGATATTGAATGTTTTCTTAAATTTAAAAAAAAATAACCTTTTCATCTGTGCTATTTAGCTGCATGTACAGATAAGGTTATACTTTGTTTATTTTTTCTATAAAACACTTCCAGATAGTTGCTTTATCATATACAAATGTAATGTAGTTAAATGATATTAAGGAACCATGATCAAATAAGGACTATTTTGCCATTGATAACCTTCCGATATTTTTTTTATTGTTGTTGACTAGAGTCCGAATTCCAGTAGGTGTCATAGAATAATATCAGGAGCATTTAATAAAATCATTGTACTATTTAGCATGTCATTGGTCGGTAACTTAAATTTAAACAAAATAATTACATTGTAGTGTGTGTCAGACACTTACAAATATCACTTTTTTCTATTCCAAATAGTACGTGTGGCGCCTTTCTGAAATCTGTATTAAATTAGCAATCTTTTATTCAATAAATGCAGTTATATCCCAGTACATTTTTGGAGGTCAGTCCAAAGCCTACCTTCTCCTTAAGTTTGTCGTGGTACTTATTGGACACCCTGTATATATGAATTTGACTGGTGGCCAGATTCCATACTTCTTGTGTCTGGTACTTTCCGGGTCTTTCGATAACATATGCACCATATAATGTTTGAGTCAAATCGTTGAAAAATAACGAGAAATTAAGACAATTTATTATTTAAATCCTAAGTATCTATCACCCTTGGCGGGGCTGGCTGTTTAGTGGAGTGGCTTGCGCATCGAGCTACTAACTGATCGTCCCGAGGCTCGCGGGTTCGAATCTGCGCCTCTAAAGTTAATCCCGAGTCAGGTATATTATCTATATCACCAGGGCAACACAAGCACCTTACATCACTGGAGCTGGTTTAATCAGTTGTGGAGTGGAACAGTGTGACACTAGGGTATTGACAAAAATATTTAATGGTGTCCTAGATGCCAGGCTTCGGCTCCCCACTGCTACTACAAAGTGCCTATTATGAGACAACACATGAAAATTTTCGAGATTTGTGTTGTTTGTAAACAAAAAATATCCGATATGGTAAAGCTGGTTCTGTATAACTAATCTTATATTATCTTTTGTTTTAGCCTCAATCAACAACTGCAATACCTTCTTCCCGCCTGAAGACCTTTATGCATCGGAGACACCCTATGAATGTTCCGACAACACCGACTAGTCCTACTTATTACGACGATTTCGTGTCTCACCTTTAGCACGTATCAAAACTATTCAATAATTCGGTCATCCAAGACATTACACTGCATCAGTTGTATTGTGAAATTAACTTTGCATGTGTTCAACATGATTGTCTCATTGTCCAATAATTTAAAATGTGTCCCGATGAAACACTTCATTATGAAACTACTAAAGAGTCACGAACTTTGGCCTACCAAACCAGGCTAAAAAGCTTTAAAATAAGCTAATCCTAAAATACTAAGTCATTTAATTTAGGTACTTGATAACCATAAACATTTCAATTTTTAAACGAGTTTTTAAGCACTCATTTTTAGGGTTTTTCATACATTAACATTTAAAGAAAAGTTATCAGAGACATTTTTGATTCATAGTGATTAAAAGAACCTGAGGAAAATTTGCCCAGAGCAAAAAAATACTTTTATTAAATTGTTCAAAAAAAAATTAGAAAACACTTTGTCATACTCGGTTCTGTATACTTTAATTTGTAGCTTTGGAATTTGTTTATCATATACAATTACTTATTCCATACTGATTAAATAATGACTTCCTTGATATCCGGTGATAATTTTTGAATTTTTTTTTTTTCATAATAAGGTTTGTAGAATTTCCCTTAACTTGAATTAGGAAGTAGCCGCTCGGTAATCCGTTTAAACAATTTTTGTAAACAATTCACAAACATTTAATCACACCGGAAAATTTGTTTTTTCAGGTTTTTTTGGATCATTCAGAACAAGGAAGACGCCTGTAACTTTTAATTTAATGTCTGCAAAACCTTAATAATTGATACATTCGATGCTCGAAAAATAAAATTATAATATTTGAGGTTGTCAAGTTCAAAATTAAAGTAAGATTCCTCCCTTGCAAGACCCCAAAGGGTATTTTAAGATTAGTTAATTTTGAACAAATTTCAACCTTTGCTAGCCCAAAATTGTCGAACTTTTAAGTTTCGCAGACTGTACGTATGATTGAAGAAATATTTGTGATATATTGTATTTGTATGCCAAAATGCGTCAGTTTTGTATAACGCGATTTTTATTTACAGTTTTAATAGACATTTTTTGGTATTATACCTTAAGTTCGATATACAGTTTTCTATGAGAATTTAAAAATTTAGTCTAATCTTTCACTTAAGGTAAAATAACGAAGAAGCTCATCAGCTTATTCAGTTTTATTCAGAATCTTGAAATGATTTTTAATACACTAAGCAATGTAGGTGTGCACCTGTCATTAGAAAATTTTATTTGAAGTGTAAGTTAGTGTAAGCAATTCACTATCTGTATAAGTCTGAAGTATTCGTTTCTTGGAAACATTTTATTATAGTCTTAGTTAGAATATATTGAATATTTGTGTTTGCGTTTGTAAGAAAAACTACTACTTTGTATGGTGTAAACACGATGTAATAAAATATGATTTGACTGTTAACTTATATATCTGTAAATATTGACAACAATAAATATATTTTATTTGTTATGATGTGTATTGCATAACGCCCGGCTCCTGTTTTCAGCTCCTTGACATTCTGTTTACAAAGTGCATTATCAGTTTGGAAATAACAAATTAATATACTGTTTATATTCAATTCAAATGTGATGACCTATTCGATTTCTGGACCACTTCCGTAAACGTGCACAATATGAGCGTCAAAACGCGTTTCTGCAATATGTGAATCACGAAATCCTGGTCTCACGGTATTGTTTCAGGTGAATAAAATAATCGCTGCTATGTTTATATCGAAGACATACTTTTTTTAAAGGCAATAAAAAAATTCTTAGCGTCATTAGTGAGAAGTGGAAATCTACCCATATAGGATTTTCGGCGATACTGATGTCAGAGGCTGATATATCGACCGATTATTTTGGTACAGTCTTATGAATTATGGAACTGTTTCCAAATACTGGTTCCCCATTTTTGAAAATTTGGTAATTCTTATAACGGATCCGTCACAAGAAACCTGAAAAACCACCGATATCTTTTTCTTAAAAACGGTCGATATCGAAATCAAAACAGGTAGCATTACATTGATGTACATGGAACAATCAGCACTATCGAGGCACGTTCCAATTTCCAAAAATATTGTATACAAAGGTGTAAAGAATTAGCTATATATTGCGTTTATGGCTAGTCTGCTTCTGGCGACGGTTTTCGCTAGGTAATACAGGGTGTTAGGGAAATAATATTCGTAACTTTGAGAGGTGATTCCTTGCATTATTCTAAGCAAAAAAGTTCATTATAACTTATGTCCGATAATCAATCGTTTTCGAGGAAAGTGAGTCGTAAGTAATTAAATTTTCTCAAACATTTGGCAACGCTGTAACGCAACCGCGAGGCGAGCGGACGATGACGGCAACTGATTCATCGAATTGTTTACGTTTCTATGATATTTTTGTTGAAGATATGCCTTGAATTATTGAGTAGTTTTTACACAATTTTTTGTGGCTAATATTTTTTATTTAATAACGCTTTCAGTACAGTACATTTACATAAAAAAAGACAGAACTTACCGGTACGTGGCGATACACACCACCAATTCCCACGATTATCAGTCACTGAAACGATGCGATGCACGAAAAAAGGAAAAAAAAACAACATCCGTAAATCACATAAAGTTACAGTTAAATGTATTAGTAATCACAACAAGACGCGATGATACATGCAGTGCAGGCGGGGTACGACAATGCCAGTTGTGTGAGGGATTGTTTGTCTGTTTTTCTTCGGAAAATTGTATTTAATAAGCAAGAAAATTATTTTGTTAGAGACAATTGAAATAAATAGATGTATTGATACATTTTACGCTATTAGGCATATGAATTTAAATTGTTAAGGTGAAAAATTAATTAATTTCATGACTGACAAATTTTTAAAAAAGCAAGAAGGTAGGTCTTTAGATTTCCCATCGAATGACACGCATTTGATGGCGACAATTTTTGAGTTAGGCGATGTTAAAACTTAAGCGACGATATGTGAAAATTATTTAAGAAAACCTTATTTCCAACGACGTCTCCTTCAGGGGCCTGTTTCTCCAGTATCAAGAGGTGTTTTGCAAATCGAGATGATCAAATACAATACTTTCAGAATAGTCCCAAAAGTCGCCCATTGAATCCTTGCCCAATGATAAGTTGAAGATGAAAGGTGACAAAAACGTAAAGTACTATACGAGGAGGTACCCAAAAATTACCGGAATAGCATTGCAGTGGGCGGAGCTTGTACAGCATACATTTCTGTCCCTAGAGGCGTACAACGCAACTCATTACCAGTTCAGTGCCATCCGAGTCGTCGATCTGGCTTGTTTCGTTCCTCTGTAGTCATTATTTTTGCTAGAGCTGTTTCGTGCTTGTTTCGTTTTTTACGATGGCTTCAGTGAGCAACGTGCTTTCTTCTGTTAAAAATGCTGCTGAAACTGTTTTAATGTTGAAAATAGCTTACAAAGATGATGAAATGGGAAAAACTCAGGTGTACGACTGGTTTGCTCGATGTAAAAATGGCAACATGTCGATTAATGATAAACCTTGCTCTGGACGTCCATCAACTGCCTGAATCGACGAAAATGTTGAAAAAAACTCGAGAGCTTGTGCTATTTGGAGGTTTTAAGACGATTGCGAAGCAGTATTCAGCAAAAAAGACCCGATTTGTGGCAGTCAGGAGACTGGTTGTTCCACCACGTTAATGCACCTGCGCACACAGCCATCTCTGTTCGACAGTTTCTGGCTAAAAGTGGCATGGGTCCGCTGCCTCACGCACCATATTTGCCCGACCTGGCTCCGTGCGACTTTTTCTTATTTTCACGGATGAAAAGGGGTATGAAAGGGCGCCGCTTTGACGACATTGAAGAGGTCAAGAAAAAAAAACGAGGGAGGAGCTGTAAGACATTTCTAAGGAAGACTTCAAAAAATGTTTCGAGTAGTGGAAGCACCGGTGTATTAGTTGTAGTGGACAGTATTTTGAAGGAGATAAGGTTACTTTGTGGAAAAGTTGAAAATAAATAGCTTTTAAAAAATAATTCCGTTTTTTTTTGGGTACCTCAAGAGAGGGAGGTTTGAACATTCTTGCTTGCGGTTAAATAACTATGATGCTTCCTACTCATCATTTCTATCAATCAAATGAAGTTCTCTGATACTGTTCGTCAAAAAGTATTTTTATCAAATTTGCTCACACCGTTAAAGGCGTGCGCGAAAACGTTTAGTTTTATATATAGTCAACGCCAAACAAAGTGGCGTGCACGTCATCAAGGTGGGTGTGTTGAAAAATTTACATTGTTGCCAAACTTTTTGTAAAATAATAAAATTTATTATTTACATATCTAGGTTTATAAGCAATATTAACCTCAAATGAGAACAAAAATAATAGTATAATAAAATTATAGATCTGTACTTGCATAATCATTAAGTATGACAATTATTGATCAGATGACACTATGAAACTACCATATTTAATTGATAGCTTAAAGGTACTGAATAAAAATCCAAATGGGGTCCTCCAAATTTTATGCATGGTATTTATTTTACAGAATTCATACAGAAAAATGCATTCTAAAATTAGGTAAGCTACTGGTGTAAGCTTTTTCTGTACAATAAAGTTAGTCGGAGTTTCTTTCTTCAGCGCTGCCTGAATCTGAATCTTCATCACTCTCAAAGTTGATTATTAAAGGTTCGATGTCTGGTCGATCAAAAATTCGTTCTCTTTCATACCATTTAAAAATTTCTTGCTCAGTATGTCGAACACTATTTTTCCACATGTCTGGGGTAACCGTTTGTAGAGCCTCGTTCCACATATCCAAACAGTCTTTTTCACTGTTACCATCTCTACCAATATGTCTGTTATAGTAACCTTTTGCTATGCCCCAAATTAACTCAATAGGGTTAAATATACAATGGTAAGGAGGCAGACGAGGAACTTTGTGCCCATGTTGTTCCGCCAATTCATCAATCACGTATATTTTAGGTGGTTTGTTTCTAAAAAAGCAGTTATTTTAAGAATAGGAATAAACAAAAGAAATATAAACTGTCGACCAAAATATATATAATTAAGAAGCATTATGTACCGAGCAACAATACTCAATAGCTCTGTTTTAAACATTGTGTTTAAAAATGGTATGTTTTGATTTGTCAACCAGTCTTGGATATTTTTTTTTGTCCATGCATTGTTGGGCACTTTGTTCAATATCATGCTGTGATAAGGGGCGTTATCCAGTATAATCATAGATGGACTCTCCAATTTTTCTAATAACTGATGTTGAAACCATTTCAAAAAATTGTCCTGGTTCATCTCTCCATGGTAATCGCTCAATTTTGTTTTCGAAGAAAATATCGCTTCACTACCCTCAATAAACCCATTTTCATTTCCAGCATGTAATATAATGTATCTAAAATATATTAGTTTTAAATTTTATAGTGCAAATTGTGTAAAAGTACATACCTTTTACCATCTGTTTTAATAGCTTTCACGCTTTTTTGGTTTCCATTTTGCCAAGAGCGACCTATGGTCCCATTTTGAAATATCCAAGTTTCATCGAGGAAGACAAACTGGTATAAGGCCTCAACCTTGGCTTGATTGTATTGCCTTAGAAATTCCACCCTTTTCAAAGCTATACTTGGTAGTTCCATGAGCCCTCGTCGCGGATTGTCCTTAAGCCACTTAAATCCAAGATCTCTAAGCAACCGCCTTAAAGACGTGGCACTACCATCAAATAATGCCCTATCTCTTAATCGAGACCATAAAGTTTGTATCGTAACTTGTTCTTCTGAAACCATGTGTAATATGACATTATAATTTAGTTAACAAATTAATGCAAATTTCTGATAAGTTATTATAATAAGATCTTACTTTTGTGATACATATTATAGATCACTTCTCGAATGGCACTTGTATCCAATGTCGCTGTGTTGGTTACACGTTTAATATAACTCCGCTTTTTCTTGGGCGATTCTAAATTTGCATCACTTTTCACACCCTCGGAAATACGACTAACTGTCCTTAAACTAATTTTTAAAGCAGCAGCAACACGCTACAAAAAATGAAATAAAATTTCACTATTATTAATATACATTACATATAATTATTAGTAACCTACCTCTTGAACAGCATTTAAAGGCAACAAAGGCCCGTTGTTGTCCCTTTCTTGCTCAAAGTAGTGCATTAACGAGGCCACGAGTTCCTTACACCGACTATTTAACTGTTTGGGCATCTTTATATACCAAAATTGCCTTTATCTACTCGTAAAATGAATAATTTTGTTTTGGAACAAACAGTTGTTGATTTACAGTATGCGGGGCCAAAGGATTTATAAAGATTTGAAATGCCACAAATTGATTCAGTGTCAAAATTAATACAAATGTCAGTTCCCAGTTTAAATAAGTTTCAAGGTGACAATGTGTCAACGCTGCGAAATCGGTTTAGTGCGTTTACATGTCGATAAGTGATTGGAGCGTTTGCAAAACATTTTATTTCGCATAATGCGTCTAAATTTATCAGAAAGCAACTTATGTGATATTTTAATAACAATGTTTATATGACTCTTAACCATAATAAGAGAGTAATGACCATTTTACAATTTATATATCACATTAATATGAAACTGCAATAGAGCAATTGTTTGTGATAGAAACCTAGGCATTAGGTCGGGGAATTTTTATCGTGATGACGTGCACGCCACTTTGTTTGGCGTTGACTATACCTGTCCGAATGTCTTGATTTACGATTATCAACCTTAATCATGGAACACACGAGGCTCAACTTTCAATAATGCACTAACAGACATGCAGTGCTACCAAGCCCAAAAATGCAGAATCACTATATTACTTATATTTGCGTTAAGCTGAACCTATAGGCAACCAAACTTACCCAAAGCCCTTACTACCACGCCACCATTGATGCGCTTACAAATTGATCAGAATTGCCAGGTGCGATGGTTTTTCATCAAATCTGGTAAAATTTCAAAAAAATATACCTACCCAAAAATGTATAATGTCACTTTAATCAGAAAAACGTCTAAGAACGAATCTTCGTCCTTCGATATCGTTAAATAATTGTCCCTCCATTAATATTTTTGAATACATCGAAAAATTATCAGAAGCTCGAAAAAATTTTGAAAATTGAATTTGGACACGGTTTGAAATCATTTGTTTTTTGATATTAACTGTGCCGCCACTGAATCGATTTTTAAAACATGGTAAAGCTTATGTCAATTGTCTTAAAAATAGAGGGATCAATGATTATCAAACAGACAGATTTTGATACGAGGTCTGTAAATGAAGTGATGAGACTGGTAACGTAGCGTTCGAACTGGCAACACTGGAGGCACTAGCCTTAGGAGGGGGACATGGAGCATGTGATCCACCTTCAGTACACGCTTGAACTTGCTCGAGTCGTTTGGTTGTCCGTAGGGATTTTTTCTTTGTGAAACATCAATTTTAAGCAACGGTGAGCTATCAGGTTTTGCTTCAGGCAACAGCCCCCGTTTTTGGGTGGTATTTTCAGAAGGAAGAGAGTCGATTGGAGATGAACCACGAAGCGTGAACCGACAGCATCCGGCATCTTGTGCGTTCACATCGTCGGTTCACAGTCAAAATGATCGGGGAAGTGTTAAATCTGACTCATACCTCCGATCATTAGTTCAAGAACAGCTGAGTGATAATGCTACTTGTCACAAAGCAATGTCAATAAACGCGATTTTGCCAGTAAAAAGAATTCCTGTGGCTCCTCAGTCTCCTTATTGCATGACTTGAGTTTTTATGACTATTTTCTGTTACCGAAGTTGGAATACCACCTCAAAGGAACTCATTTTGAGACAGTCGAAAACATTCACACGTTCCAGCACTGCTATGAAGAGATGAAGAACCGTGTCAGTGCTGCGTGGCACCAGAAGGAAGTTATTTTGAGGGTGACAGTATAAAATTATAATTATATTTGAATATGAAATTTAAAAAATCAGTCTCATCACTTAATTTACAGACCTCGTATTGCAATGCTTTCCTGGTATGGAAAACAATAAGACATAACATATTCACTGACTTCATTTCAACGTGTTATTATTTAAAAAGTGAGACCGTAAATTAAAATAATAACGACCACGGTCGTTGATAAACACATTTGGAAAACTATTTCATAGCTCTATAAAGTTACCGTAGCATGCGTTACTCATCTACTGCAATTACTTCACAGCTCGCGTTTTAAAATTTCATTCGAAACGCCTTATACAGGGTGCGGCAGAGAGGACGGACATTTTTGGGATGGGTAGTACTCTCCGCCTCCATCTACGAGAGAGGTGGGGAGGGTGCCGTTTGACTCGTGAGATCCTAGCATTATTTTACCAGGTGTCGTTATGGAGCCTTGGATGGTGGAGCACCGCGTTTTCGCCTATGATTGTTTCGTTCGAAATAATGAGTCAGTCATCGTCGTACAGCGTGAGTTTCGTCGCCACTTCAACATTCATCGGAATAGAGCTGTTCCCTTTCGAAACACCATCCTTCGTTGGGTTGAATCACTTCGCAGGCGTGGTGAACGGATCAAGAGAAGACCAAGAGGAGCGCCGCGAACAGTTCGAACTCCTGAAAATGTTGAACGCGTTCGACAGGTCTTTCTTCGCAGTCCGACTCGATCTGTCCGGAAACATGCTGCTGCACTTCGCCTTAGTAATCGTTCGGTAAGGCGAATTTTGCATATGGATCTCCGCTTTCACCCCTACAAATTGGCCATTGTGCAACAGTTACAGCCCGGAGATTATGCACAACGAATGAACTTCGCACGTGAGATGGAAGCACTGATCGATCAAAATGAGAACCTCATTTTGTTTATGAGTGACGAAGCCCACTTTCACAAGTCACAAGCCCCGAACTCTAGACGAATTGAAGGGCGAAATTCGCGTGGAAGTCGCCCAAGAGAGCGATGTTGGAGAGAGTCTACGCGAACTTCCAAGAACGCCTCCAGCACTGCATCAACGATTTCGGCCACCACATTCCTGATGTGATTTTCCACACTTGACTGTCTCAAATGCTATTTCCTTGTGAACCTGATTCCATCAATAAATTTGTTTTCGAGTAAAAATTAACTATTTTATGATTTTTTTAAAACCGTCCATCCTCTCTGCCGCACCCTGTATAAAAAAATAAAATTTGTTATTGTATATACCCGTACAACATTTTTGAGAATATATGATTGTTTCGCGTATTCATGTAGATCACACAAAGAAAAATGAAGTAGCAAAGTAACGTATTTATATAAATTTGTTTAAAATTTTAGGCGTACGAAAATTCTAAGAACCCTTGGTGATGGGTGAAACATGAGAATTGAGAATTAAAAATGTTTTGCACCTAAAATCTTTCTGACTTGGCCCTATAGTAACAGAGAGTTGAATAACGTCGATAAGCGAAAATTTGATTCTTTTTTAAACATTGCCCTGAAGTTCGACTACGCCCACAAATCATTGAGAACGTTATGAAATTATTCGTCTTTCTCTCACTCATTTTTGCGAACATTTTATCAATTTCAAACAGAGAAACATATCTCGATTGCCTGCAGATGCCGATTGGAAGGGGCCCAGAGACTTCTCAGTCTTTCCTTGGAGAGATCTTTGTTTCTCTGACGCGAAGGATGCATCGATAACCGAAATCATCCACGTTGGGATGAAGGAATACATCCCTCGTACAGTGAAAGCGCCTAAAGCAGAGTGCAATGGCTGGTTCAACAAATCGTGCGACACTGCTCGTCAGCAGATCAAGCCACACAGAACCTTCTTACAAAACCCCACTGTAGAGAACAGACAAGCCGCAGTCGAGTCCAGAAACCGATATAACGAAGCAAAATCTAAAAGTTAGTCACAGGGTAATGTCGCCGCACAATAGCAGTCGGTATTTCTGGACGCTGGCCAAGCAGATCGAAAGGGACGTCTCACAGAGCAGTCTTCCACTACTTACGTGTCAGGATGGAACGATTGTAACTCAAAGGCTAAGGCGAAAGTACTTGCCAAGAATCTTTGCTGCCAACTTGTCCATGGACCCCCAACACCCGAGTGCCAGCGCTTCAAAAAGGTCCCTATACTATGGGGGAAGTACCATTCACGTATAAGGCCGTAAAACGGGTGCTACTGTCGCTCTACATCAACAACGCTTCTGGTCCGGAAAGCGACTCCTGCCGTTGTATTGAAGAGCTTGCTCAGGTTCTTTCGCGTCTCTTACGAATCCGACACCTTCCCAGAAAACTGGAAATTTGCTCATGTCCACCCCATCCCAGAAAAGGGATCTAAGATCGACTCCTACAACTACAGGCATATAGAGACAGCTTCTGCTTAGCGACAGGCAGTAAGTATGGTTTCCGACACCAGCGATCATCAGGAGACCTCCTAGCTTACGTCACGCAATTATGGATTAATCTCATCCAGTCTTATCTTGCGGCTCATGTCGTTGCTCTTGATATCGCGAAAGCGTTCCTATGCAAACTTCCATCCTATGACCTCCCAGAGAAGCTTTGCAGATGGGTGGCTGACTTTTTTGCTGACCGCAAGATATCCGTTGTAATAAACGGGTTCTACTCTTCATCCCGCAACGTCAATGCGGACATTTTCCAGGGCTTCGGACAGGAACACCCTGATAAATATATCTACCCCTTCCCCCCTGAAAGGTACGGAGCAAATGAAAAAAGGAGGAGAGCTCATGAGTGAAAAAGCTTCATTGCTCTCCTGGGGTAGTCTAACAATAATGTTCGGATTAATTAACATATCAGTTCTACACATGTGTCTAACCTCTTGAACACAAGACAATTCGAATAAATATAAGAATATCTTCTTTTTACATTCCAAGGTGCTTTTCAAGTTCCGCATAGAGGTCAATCTAAGTGTATCCGATGATATCTCTATGATAATTGTATACAACTGAACAGATAAATTTTTTTAATGCGTATGTTCATGACAATGCATAACAAGGCACTCGGGAAATTTCATTTCTATATCTGTATCTTACAAGCTGATAAGTGATTATGTACATCGGTAATCCCTTGAATATGCGAGTGATTACTGGAAAATCCTATATTAGTACGGTCTTTATATTCAGTTAGTCCAGCAAAAACATATTGAGCTAAGTGCCTACTCAGTTTGAGACAAATAACACAAGTGAGGATAACTCAGAAAAAAGCTCAATTCCTTCTTAAATAAAAATAGTACAGTCGGGAGCAGAAATATTTGAGCAACGTTATCTGTAGATGTTATGAAAAATTGGAGCAAGCTTGCATAATCTGAATGAGTTGGCTTTTGGTCGATTTTTTAGTACCTTTTCATGAATCTCATTCTTCCGATAATATCAATGAAGACTACAGAAATTTTATCTATGTGGCGGGTTAGAGAATATTTTGTAGATCCGATAAGTTTTGAAGAGCTAAAAGTAGGGCCCAGGGAATTACGATAGAAAAGATTTAAATTTGTATGACCCTTCCCCAAGAACAACAAATTTATAGTCTATATAGATAATTAGCAATGTAACAATATGCCCGACGGCGCCAAACTATCTCAGATAGGCCTACATTTCTCAGCTACACCAAAATGTGTCCTTCTAGTAACCACCAAAGCCTATATTTTCCGCTAATGTCTCTTTAACTGGCCTATCTTTACTAATATTATTCATATATTCGAATTTAATGAGAGCATTTTTTGTACGATAACAATAAAAGTGCGAGTATATATAGGATAATCAACAATAAATGAAGTAAGATTGCAACAAGTACGCGAGTAAAGATGTTCAGACTAGCTCTTTTTGCTTTGCTGGGTGCAGCAAGCGCTGTTGAATTTGAGTTCAAAAACAATGGTGGTGAAATATGGGTTGGGATCCAAGGAAACCCTGGACATGCTGCGTTAGAAAATGGAGGATTTGCTCTAGGACAAGGACAATCGGTAAGATTACACTCTAATGTTTACATGGTAGCGCAATATATACGCTATAGTTTGAATTGTTTATATATATTTTGATTTATTTTTAAATATATGCTATACTAATGGGAAATCAGTTATAGATGATAACATCTCGAAATTTTGGATACATTGGCCTCTAGTACTCGTGCCCTTTCCAAATAATGTTTTCCGTAGATTTTTGCAAGATTTCTGGCGTAGTATTGTTTTTCGAATACACTTTCTCATATTTACGAGGTCTGTAAATTAAGTGATGAAAGGACCCAAGTCAGGGGAATAAGGAAGCTGGGGAGGATTCGTTTATTGTCATTGCTGTGTGACAAGGAGCATTATCGTGATGCCACACCCAGTTGTTCTGGATCTGATGAACGGTAGTGTGTCAAATTTAACTCTTCCCCGATCATTCTGACTGTCAACTAACGATATGAAAGCACAAGATTCCGGATCCTGTCGATATTTTCATCGGTTCTTGAAGATGAAGGTCTTACATTTCGTGGTTAATATTTATACGAATCTCTTCTGAGAATGCCTTAAACTATCGAAAAACCTGGGCACTTGACAAAACACTATCTCCGTAGGTGTGTTCAGCAAGAGTTTCCGCGTTACACTGTGCTCAAGTCTGAAGCAAATCCTGATAGCACACCGTTGCTCGAAATTGATGTAACTCATTTTTAGAACACCATACAAAAAACTGTCAAACAAAAAAAAATCTCTACGGTCAACCAAATGACTCGAGCGAGTTCAAACTTGTACTAAAGGCGGATCACACGTAACCCTGTCTCCCGTCCAAGCCCATCGCCTCCAGTGTTGCCAGATCAAACACTCGTGGCCAGTCTCATCACTTAATTTACAGGTCTCGTACATAATCCTGCAAATACCCTCAAAAGAAGTGCCCGGGAGCGCTACGCTCAGGGGAGTGCTTAGGCTAAATAAGCAGCTTAAAAGTATCTCCGTTGACTACTCCCTTGAAGTGGGTACTGTAGCTTCATCACGTTGAATCCACGAGTTTTAATAGTGTTCCACTGTGCCCATTAAAAAATGATGCAGCACTACTCGATTTTTTCAGCACCAGTAATTGAAACCGTCAGTACTGTGCATCGTGCTCTAGCACTAATAAGGTTCAATACTGTTCCTTTGTTGCCGAAAATTTGGAACAAAATGGATTATCCTTGGCCCTTTTTCCAATCCTAAAATGGAAGCGTGAAAAAATCGGTTAGTAACAATTTGCATCCAGTTCGGATGATCCACTTCCAAGATTTTGGAGTTTGATGGTTGAAAATCTTACATGAATGAACTTTGGAGCAACATCTAGACGTATCGATCAAGCAAACTAGCTAAAAATCGATTCACTTACAGAAAAAAAAAGTTATCGTTTCACATCGGGATTGTATTCTTGAGGGTATATGATAATGCCCCTCATTGAGAGATACAAAAAAATTTGCGAGGTAAATTTTCAAGGTCTGAAAAGAAACTATTTTTCAACTTTTTAGTGGTAAGCATACTAGGTAAGACTGACAAAAAATGTCGGACTTATTCAAGTTGTTTATAAGGCAAAAATAGACATACCCTTGACGACGCTTTCTCATATGGTTTCAATATAAGCAAATATACTGCCTCCTTTAATACGATGTTGAAAGTTCTCTATAACAACAGGATAAGCCGAATATGAGGCCATTTGATTGATACAAAGTCAATGGACAGCTTATTAAAAAAGGCCTTCTTACTCAAAAAAAGTAATAATTACAAATTTGCAAACCGTCGAGCATTTATTTCAGACTTACCGTTATGGATCTTCAATAACAAGTAAGTGCAGAAATCGACGATTTTTGGAGTTTCTTTGTAATAACAAATTTTTACAGTAAATTGGCCATGTAAGATCTCTTTTTGAAAGTATCTTATCCCCTGTAGTTTTTTTTTAGAACACTTACACCACAACTATTAGAATATACACTGAGAACTGAATTGCCCATTTTTGATGTTCAATAAAAAGGTTACCCATCAACTTTTGTGTTTCATATACCTTTACGAAATAGCCTTTTATAATTTCTGTTCTCGAATTCTACCTCCTAAAATCCTGGTCTAGGGCTTGCCTTGCTAATTTTTTTTTAAGGAACTATCACCTTATACTGCAGGGTAGCTGCCTAAAAACAAATAGACTAACTGTATTCCACATGGGATGGCATCGGTTTCTTATGAAATCCTTCGGTATTATTACTGAAAAGAAATAAGGAGATGTTTTTATATTGAAGGTAAAGGAATTGCTGATGTAAAAATATTATCTTTTTTAAAGAAAACCGTGCGTGCTGCAGACAACTGGGCCGGACGTTTCTGGGGAAGGACCTGGTGCGACCAAGGATCCAAACATTGTTTGACTGGTGATTGTGGAAACAAATTGCAATGTGCCGGAGCTGGAGGAGTTCCACCAGCCACTTTGGCCGAAGTTACACTGAAAGGAGATGCAGGAAAGGACTTCTACGATATTTCTTTGGTAGATGGATACAACATCAAAATGTCGGTAAGTATAAACACCAAGTTAACTACTTGACAACACGTTCTTTCGTGCGGAAAATTGTGGCGCGTGGAACGTGGCATTTGGCCCAAAAGGACAGAGCGACGAAGATACCATGTTTGCCCAAACAGGAGTATAATGTTTCCAGATGGTTTACTACAAAATTGGCCGTAACTTTCCAATTCCAACTAGCCGCAACGCAACATAGTCGATTTTTTTAACCCTGTATAAAAACAGCTGAACGATTTAGGATTGCCTCATTTTTAAGTTGAAAATACGTACTCTTGTTCAGCATCGGTAAAATGAGCCGTTTTCGCAATAATACATGCGCTTATTTCAGTACAGCTCTATGAGTTTTTGTCGAACTTTTTGTGAATCTCGCTGCTGTAGATCCATATAATCAGTATTGAAACAAGACTGTTTTCTTCAAGGACGGCTGATTCTATCCAAATCAAACAAAAACACATATTTTCCATCTGACAGGTTAGGCTTCTAAAGATACTGATTTTCAGCAATATTGCACTGGGCTACTCCGTCCCTGATGATTTAAATGAGCCTGTTGGTCATGGACAGTGTCTTTCAAGTTACTTAAGAAGGACCAAATTTCAGTGGCGTTTTTTAGGGACACCTGTATTTCCGTACTAATTGAGTTGTAACGAATAAATTAAAACTAAAACTAGGGGAGCCCCGTACACATTTTAATAAGAACTTGTGGATTACTTATTTTTTTGATACATATTAATGAAATTACTGATCTACCACTATCAATTTCTTATTTTGCTTACCATGCCACTGACGAGTATGTATTGTAATCGTGAAAAATTTCAACCATGAAATGTGTTTTTTTGTTGTTATATGACATCTACATCACGAAAACCATGTCACTCATTTCTGTTGGTCTGTCTGTCTGTCCACTCATATGTGTACTTAGCCCATCTATCACTTGGAAAGTTACCCGATTTTGATGCAATTTTCGCACCAGCTTACTTCAATGTCAAGGACGAAAAAGCTTTGTAGTTTTTATAAATCGGTCCAGTAGTGGCGGAGCTAGAGACAAAAAAAAGGAAAAAATAAAAATTGCTAAACACCGTATTCTCCTAATTAATTTCAGTAAAATTTTGTAGACGTTAAAAATCGGGGGTTGCAAGGGTGGGTAAAGGATATCTCAATGTTTTTGTGTTAGTATACATTTCCCCTTAAAACTTGTAATAATTGAGGAATATTTTCAACGCGCTTTTTTAGTTTATAGGTGTAGCCTCACCGATGACTGTCGTGCCGTCACTGCCGGTCGGGGGGCGAGGTTACTCATAGCAAATGTTGCAAGGTTTCTATGGACTAATAGTATGTGCCTGTTGGACTGGCTTGATACGTTAAGTTTCTTTGAAGCTATTGATTTTCTGAGAGCCAAACATAATACTTCATGAACTAATGGCAGCGTTGCGTGGGAATTGCAGGTTCAAACTACATGACACCTTTTTTCAATTACGATTTTTATTTCCAGATGTCGCCAATTGGAGGCAGCGGTGATGGCGGCCAATACAGCTGCAAAAGGGCCGGCTGTGACTTCAACATCAACGACGATTGCCCAGACGCTTTGCGCGTCAACAGCAACCATGGTGTTGTAGCCTGCAAATCGGCCTGTTTGGCCTTCAATAACGACGAGTACTGCTGCAGGGGAGCCTTCAATGATCCCAAGAAGTGCAAGGCTGGAGAGTTCGCGAACAAGTTCAAAGCACATTGTCCTGATGCCTACAGCTACGCTTACGACGATCGCAAGAGCACTTTCACTTGTCGGGCCAACAAGTATCTTATAACCTTCCAATAATTGCAATAAATATTAACTGCATATTTTGTATCTTTAGTCTACGAACTTTGTGCCTCCTTCGTCTTATCTCCCGAATTTTTTGCGTTTTTACTTCCCATTCAAATTAAGCTCAGTTTATCGGACCGTCCTCGAAGTAGTAGTTATACTTATTTACCATCAGATTTACCATACAAAAGCTTTCATTCTTTTTTCTTTACTTCTGGTGTGGATGACCCAACCGACAGAACAGAATCCTGACCGGCGCGGCGTACCAAGCGACAGAAAGGGGTGAATAGAAGAACATGCTAATATTTTTGTCAGATTATTCGTTCAACCTGCTATGGAAATAACGGTCAATAACGAACTACACTGGTCTCTTGTTATTTTCATTTGCCACCTGTAATACTGACTTTACTAACACCTGTTAATGCCCCTTATAAAGGAAATACATAAAAGGGTCTGCGACGCATCCGGTTGTATAAGGCAGGTATAAAAATTATCACAAAAATGGGCCTAATTAAATACATGTCTATATGGAGCAGGTTTTTATCATCTCAATAACAAATAAAGGTATATTTACCTTTAATATTGATTTTTATATACTTGAGATCTGGAAAAAGAGACCAGGGAAGAATGAGGAACCTCCGACAATGGTTCAACCCAAACCTGACTACCACTAGACTTTTTACAAGGATTCAACTGTACGACTCTGACAACGGTTTGTAGACATAGTTTCTGTCACCGAGTACTGCCTGTAAGGGTCGGTTTAATAATCGTCAGTTATCTCTTATATAGTAGTCTCTGAAGATTTTGAAAGCAGTCACGTTCAGTCAGTACTGCAAAAAGCTTAATAGAGAAAACGACGGTAAGGGGCAACCGCTCTCGTTCCTAAAAGCCACGAAGTAATCTTTTTCAAATAAAAACGAGGTCTGTAAATTAAGTAATCAGACTGCTAAAGTAGCATCCGACGTTTCAATACTGGAGGCGCCGGGCTTGAAGGGGAGACAGAGTTACATGTGATCCGCCTTCAGTACAAGCTTGAACTCACTCGAGTCATTTGACTGACCGTAGAGATTTTTTTTGTAAAACAGTTTTTTCTATTGTTCTAAAAAAGTGACATCAATTTCGAGCAGCAGTGTGAAATAGACTTGGGCACCGTGCAACGGTAACTCTTGCAGGCCTATGGATACAGTGTTTTCTCAAGAGCCCATATAATTCGGTAGTTTAAGGCATTTTCAGTCAATTAAAGATGAACAAAGCGGAAGGCCTTTATCTTCAAATACCGATGAAAATATCGACAGAATCCGGGATTTTATACGTTTAGATCGTGGATTGACAGTGACAGTCAGAATGATCGGAGAAGAATTAAATTTAACTCATTCCACCCTTCATCAGATCAAGAACAACGATCGTGATAATGCTCCTCGTCACACAGCAATCCCAATGGCTTCTCAGCCTCCTTATTCACCTGACTTGGGTCTGTGTGACTTTTTCTTTTCCCGAAATCAAAGAATCACCTCAAGGGACCTCATTTTGTGACAGTCGAAAACATTCAAATGGCTGTAACCAACCAGCTGAAAGCTATTCCAGTATCGGACTTCCAGCACTGCTATGAGGAGTGGAAGAACCGTCTCCAGCGCTGTGTGGCCTTAGAAGGGAGTTATTTTGATGGTGACAATATAAAATTGTAATTATGTATGATTAAAATTAAAAAAAATCAGTCTCATCACTTAATTCGCATACCTCGTAGAATTAGAATGCGGGGAAAAGCGAAAAAATTAAAACCGTACAAAGCTAGTTTTACATGGTTTCCTAAGCTTTTAATCTAAAAAACGTGGCGTTAAGATTTCTGTATTTTTCAAGTGTCAAGGCGTAGAGCGAAGGGTAGCAAATTTTCTGTGGAGGAGGAGGGGGGTTCATCATAAATAATGTCCAAAATTTAACCCAAAGGCATGCTAAATATGCAAATCGGATTCGAGGGGGAAGCTCGCCCTCTTGCACGCCCCTACAGCCGGCCATGCATCTACCAGACGGAATTCTTAATAAGAACTATCGCCGAAGTAATATCAGAATACTAACTTGTTAATGATACCCAAACAACGATCGTCTGTTTACGGCAAGTTCAAGATTAAGCAGTCAGATATCAACGCAAAAACATTCAACATAACAGCACTTCTTTGTCGTACATAGACGCGGGTACTCGGGTAGTACCTGCTCCGTCGAATATATAAGTCACGCGAAGGAGTGGAGGAAGGGAAAGAAACAATGCAACAGCAGACCATCATTAACTATTCGTGGTCAAAATAGACCCATCGGTTGGGTTCTTCAGTATGCAGCGCGCACTGAGACGGTACTGAAGGCGAAAGGTTGATGACCTCGGGTTAGTGTCGTACCAACGAGGAGGTATAGGTCGTACTTAGACGGTCGGTTCGGTGGTTTCGCCGCAGGTACTAACGTTATTGTGAGGAGCTTAACTATGAACTTGAATACACTGTTCAATTACGTGCTGGGCAGTACGAATTGGATATTTCTGGGATGATTCATCACGAAGAAATTTCACGTGGAGTTAACATCTCATGATAGGTACTACTAAAACGTTGGAGATCGATGTTATCGTCTTTTTTTAATGTTGTTAGCTTGGCTGGTTAAAGTATCTATACACGTGTGTATAAGATAAAAAAATTAGAAGGAGCACTAACGAGTAGTAATTCAACTTTCTTTTAATCGCCTTATTGTCTTGCAATATAATTGTAAACTAGGCTAGATTTGGATAATTATCTTGTAACCATCAGGATAATGATAACAATGAGATCCTCAATAATAAAAATATAAAAGGAGCTGTTCACAATAGAACCGTTATTGAATGATAATCCTTCATTGTTTACTGAATTTTGGAAACGAATATGTACTTATCACCATATCAACTTCGGACGTATGGATCGATTTTGTGTGTGTCACATATGGACTATTCATGATAAATCCTATTGTTAAACGTTCATTATCGGATGTACCTAGTAGACTGTTTTTACCAGGTGTCACTCTTAACAAGGGGATGACCTGACAGAAGCACACTGAAACGTTAAATTCCAAATTACGTTTCCGCAAATATCACTTATATTATGTAGAACTTGAAAATTAAGTTCGATCAACAACTTCGGCTATACAAGATGGTTATTGGATCAGCAAAAACTTAAGGATGCACGGCTAGGTATTTTTACGCTTACGAAGTCTTCAGAGCAGAACCCTGCAAACTATCACTAACGCTCCATTGTATGTCTTCAAAGACCCTTCATAGAGACCTCGACATCCCTTACCTAAAGGACTATGTCAAACAACGGGCGCAGCGTTATAGTTGAGCAGAATTGCACAAAAACCTCTGTGCGGCTCGCACTGTGAACAAAATTATAACGTGCAGTTTTAGGTCCAAGCAAATTTACGATTTTTTCCACTGCAACCAATCTCTAAATAAACTT
The DNA here is from genome assembly GCA_963669975.1 of Acanthoscelides obtectus. NCBI lineage: Eukaryota > Metazoa > Arthropoda > Insecta > Coleoptera > Chrysomelidae > Acanthoscelides > Acanthoscelides obtectus. The sequence goes on along the minus strand of CAVLJG010000009.1, from coordinate 59,972,580 downwards.
AAGGTACCCTTCTAACTGACGCACTTTCTTCTCTTTGCTCTTCCTTTTCGTTTCTTTCTTCATCCCTTCATGACCTGAAAGGCCTGCATATCTTTAACCAAGAGCAAAGGTCCCACGGACCGCTCTGACAAACTGACGAATAAACTTTGCTTGTCATACACTTATAGTCATACAGGTACCATTGTTCGGTGTACATACTAAATAGCTTTCTTGAATATGAAATAACCAGTAAAGTGACAACTTGGTAGGCCTATTATTTATCGAACATAAATGTATTTCGACAAGAAGTAAAATAACCACGCACCTCACTGTCAGTAAACAAGCACTTTGAATGTACATACTAGCATTGGTAAATTAGATGAAATAAAGCAATAAAATACTCTACTATTCGTCATTATTCGTCAGAGCGGTCCGGTGGACCTTTGCTCTTAGTTAAAAGTCTCGTTGATCTGTCAGGTCTGGCTACCCAGATACCAAACATGTTTAAGGGGAAAAGGGAAAGAAAGGAGGGAATAAATAGAGCAAAGAAAAGAAGTAAATCATTTGAAATAGTTTAAGCATTATTGCTTTGACTACTCGAATTATTTTGTAACTCCAAAAAATAATTTTGATCGGTTTTGTATACTGAAAAAATTTTGGCTGGTCTGAATTTACAATTTAATGTTGAACACAGTGCGAGGCGCGGCCTGGAAAGTTTTCGAACTTGCTCGACTGTGTTGTCAACTGAATCACGCAACAGAGGGTTGCTGTGCGATTCCGCTTGATTATAACGCCTGTTGTTTTACGTAATCTCTTAGATGTGGAATATCAAGATCTCTGTGAATAGTCTCATTTGACACGTACCAAGGGTCGTTAGTAATTGTGCGTAATAAAACACTATTTCACCAAAGAGGGACAACTTCATCAGGTACACCATATTCTTCCTCCATTTGACCAAATTACAAATATATTTTTGTCAAGCTAAATATTTTTGACCCTTCCCTAAAAAGCTTTTTTGAATAAATAAAAAAAAGATGAGGTTCACGAAAACGATACTATGTTGATGCTTGGAGCATGGCTAGGTCATATCATATCTCTAGTATTTTAAAATCATCGACAGATTAAGCGAAAATGGATTAGCGAAAATGAGTGATACCGATGTTTGTTACTGAAACGCATAAAACATCCAAATTATTTTTAATGCATTCACTAGACTTTTTCTTATTACTGCAAATTCAAAATGCATTTCACTAACCGAAAGCAAAAGACCATATTCATGTCCAAGGGAGATTTGACAGATTATCTATTGTCATCGTCACGTATTAAAGCATAGGCCAGTGTTTGAGAGAAATCCACTCTTATCTGTTAGCCAATAGGTGGTTTTTGGGTTGTACTGTAACATGAAATATGATGTTCATATATTTCGGTTTAGATTGTGCTGTCAAGACCACTATATTTTCTAGAACGCGAGTCCGACACATGTTGATATCGTAATAAGTTTTAATGCAGTGGTATGCCAGAAGCAGCCTGAAAGAGTTTGGAAAGAATGCGATAAGTATCTTTGTCTTAACTCTTATATTCACACGCCTATTTGCTGAAAGCTAAGAGCATCGTGGGGGAACTGAATTAATCTCCGTTGGACAAAAAGGGAAAACATCATGGGACTGTAAGCAAGTATGAGTCATGTGGAGTCAACTGAAGCCTGACAAAGGTGCAAATATTTCGTTGTAACCATTTGTCAAATCAAAAGAAAATTGTCAGTTTGTAATTAAGATCGTACCCATCCTCAAATCAAGTGTTATTTAGATGTTAGCTAGGCGTATCTCTGTCGTCATGCACCAAGTGAACGCAGCAAGAATACCCTGTCCACAAATTATTTCCGAATTATTTTGTACTTGTACCTACTAATTAACCAACATGTGTTTGGGCTCTAAATTCTATAATCATAATGGTACATAACGTGTATTTCGCTAAAGAGATAACTTCAAGTCCGACGGCCAACGATAGCTGAGCAACTATCCTCTATCCAGAGTATAAAGTCTATCGAAATAGGACAGTAGAAAGAGTCATGTTTTACCAGAATCGACCACTACGAAACTGAAAACAGCTGACGTCTAGTTAGAAAACCTACATAATGTCAAAGCACCGACATAATGTCACTTTTCTTGTTACGCAATACCCCTGCGGCACGGGTATTATGTAAAAAACGTATAAAACATAAAAAAACCTATAAGATGTTTCTTGAAGACTAGGTAGTTTTTAGGGCGCAAACACTCATTCCGCGTTTGCTCACTATCGGATCATTGTGAACGTCCATCTATGGAGGAATCACTCAACTAAACTACACGCATTGTTGGTTGCATATGTTTTGTGGGGCCGAGTAGTCTGTCGTTTTTATCTCTGAGAAAAAAGTCGGTTGAATAGCAAGATCGCGTCTGTGTACGTATTTATAAAATCAATACTGAATATGCTGTCAATAAAGTATATCTATTAGCTGTCCCCTACGAGTTATTTATGTTGTGCTTTCTGAAGAAAGGTTATGTTCAAAGTTATAAATTACGAAAAACTTTGGGGAGAACTACGGGAAATCATCACCGTTCCCGCATTGTGTGTAATTACTGTTGGCATGTATATGGCTTGTAATTCGACAGTGTATAGTGAATTATTTCTTATGTCTCTCATTTTTGAAATTCAGCAAATTTGCATATGTAATTTCCAGAGTGGATAAGAAAAAGTAGATGCGCAACTAATTTCTAGCTTTGAATCTCAATTAAGTGTATTTTAGACAAGAATCCAATGGAATTATCATCAACACATACAACTTACAGCTGAATCTGAAGCAGATTTTACATCACATCCGAGCCAAACATTGAAAAATGCCTACAACTAAGTGCTAAGTTAAGAATCGATATAACGTCACTTTTCAAGATACGTAATACCCGCGCGGGTCATCTAGAAGCTGCCAATTGTTTTGCCCGTTGTTCTCCCTGAGATCAAGCCTAGATCAAGCTGAGGAGTTTCCGAATAGCACAAAACAGATGTCCATGGACGGCCGTCTCTGATAGGACGAACGAAAGCTATATTACTAGTTTGTTCAATGGCGAGTAGGCCGTACCTGCTATAGCGCCAGAATCGAAGGCATCTAGCGGCCATAGTGTTTCTCGACTGACAATGCGAATTGGGATACGGTTCCAATAGACAGCTTCTTGTTTTCACTCTCGCAGTGGTCGATTTTGTTAATCGATGGTACTTTGAGCTGTCTTATTTCGATTGAGTTATATGTTGTCTTATAATTACATACATGTATTCATTCATCTTTTCAGATAACCGTCAAGATGCTGCAATGTTTCGGCAACAACGTGTATTCCGTACGCTGTAAAATAGTCTTTCTGGATGAAACGGAGCTGTTCCACGAGATCCAAAATGACAGCAGAGGCCAAGCGTTGCTGGACATCGTATTTCGACACCTCAACTTGCTGGAAACGGCATATTTTGGGCTCCGATACCTGGACGAACATGGACAAACCCATTGGTTGGACCCAACTAAACAACTGAACAGGCAAATGAAAGGCGCTGAACCCTACACTATGTACTTCGGAGTAAAGTTCTATGCTGCAGATCCTTGCAAACTATTGGAGGAAATCACTAGATATCAGTTTTTCCTCCAAATTAAACAGGATATACTGCAAGGAAGGCTTCTTGTCCCGTTCGACCTAGCTGCAGAGCTAGGTGCTTATATTTTGCAATCAGAACTTGGTGATTACGATCCAAGGAGGCACAGTCCCGGATACGTTTCGGAGTTCCGACTATTTCCAGAACAAAGTATTGAGCTAGAGATGAGAATGGAGGAGCTGCACCATACACTAATTGGACTTCATCCATCTCAAGCTGAAATGAAATATCTGGACAAAGTGAAATGGTTGGAGAACTACGGCATTGACTTACATCCAGTATTAGGTGAAGATCATACAGAATACTTCTTAGGGCTAACTCCCAGTGGTATAATTGTTTTGAAGAACAAGAATATAGTCGGGAATTACTATTGGCCGAGGATAACTAAGATATACTTCAAAGCAAGGTTTTTCATGTTAAGAGTTACTGATAAAAACAACGATGAGTGCACATACGGCTTTGAGACTCCTTCAAAGTCTGCTTGTAAGCACTTGTGGAAGTGTTGTGTGGAACACCACGCCTTCTTTCGACTAGTTCAAGTTACACCGGCGTCTCCAGATATTTTCGCGTTAGGTTCGAGGTTTCGATATAGCGGAAGGACTGAAAAACAAGCACTGAGAGATGCTGAAATGAAACTGAGACAACCTCCTGCGTTTTCTCGGAAACCTTCAAAAAGGTACTCGAGAAGATCAAATGTAGCTCCGAGGGAGCGTCCAGAAACATATAGCCACCCTCCAGAGATGAAGCATATCTCGCTACCTTTACCAGCAGATTCTTTTGATACTAGTTACCATACGACCACAAGGAAATGTGATTCTCCTCGTAGCACCCGAAGCGCACCATGGACTCAACCACATTCCAGGGGCCTGTATAATAATAGCTCTGCACCAGCTAGTCCAAGGTAAATTTGTTTGTTTGTTTAAGATTTATTTAGCATAATTGCTACAATTACATTCTTCTAAAAAACTAAACAATTACATAACATTTTGCATCTCTAAGAATATTCATTGTCCATGAAATATTGCTTTAATTTTATTTTAAATATCTTTAAATTACAAGTAGACTTTATATCATTATTTAGTTTATTAAATTCAAGTAATCCTTTCTGAAATATTGATTTGCTAGTTATATTACTATTGCAATTTTGTAAATGAAAATCTATATTGCCTCTTGTATAATAATTGTGGTAATGATTATTCAATTCTATGTACTCGTAGTGTTCTAAATGTTCTGGCAAAAGATGATTTTTTATTTTAAATATAAAAATAAGAACCAAATATGATATGAAATTTTTTATATTCAACCACTGCAATTGTTGTAACATAGATTTTATTTTGGTGTACTTATTTTTATTCAATATTATTCTCATAGCTTTATTTTGCAAAACTTGTAATTTTGAGAATTCAGCTTCATTGGCAGTGAAAAAGATAGTTGAACAATATAGTAAATGTGGTAGAATGATTGTATTATAAAGTATTTTCTTGGAATAGAAGTCATATAAAAGTAATTTGTTTTTTTTGACAATTTTTGAAATAATGTATTCATAGTGATCCTCAAACTATCAATATAACCTAAATATTTAATTGATTCAATATTTTCAATTACTTCTCCATTTATCCTAACTGTGATAGTATTTTCATTTAGGTATTTCCCTATTACCATACATTTTGTTTTAGAAGTATTCAATTTTAGTTTATTTACATTTAGCCAATTTACGATTTTTGCCAAGTCAGAATTTAGCATTTTTAAAGCAGTGTCTATATTTTCATCTGATATGTATATTAATGTATCATCTGCAAATATCTGAAGTTTACAATAATCTAAAATACTACAAATGTCACTAATGTATAAAATAAATAGTAGTGGACCTAGTTTACTACGTTGTGGTATACCAACAGAAATATTTTTTGATCTTGATAATGTAGATCCAATTTTGGTTTTTTGACTTCTGTCAATTAAATAGTTTTGTATAATTTTGAATATAGATCCTTTAAATCCGTAGTGATGCAATTTTGTAAGTAATTTATCCCTGTCAATAGTCTCAAACGCCCTTTTGAAGGTAGATTTCAAACTCGGGTACATTTTAGTTACAAAATCAGCGCTCCAGCGTTTCCAAACATAATTTACAAGTTGAGCGAAAGTGATCTAATAGTATAAATGTGCCATGAATTTTACAAGTGGCATCATATTTCATTATAATTTGACATCTGTATTTTCTTAGAATAGAAGTCCTATAAAAGTTATTTGTTTTTTTTTGACAATTTTTGAAATAATGTATTCATAGTGATCCTCAAACTATCAAGATATATACCTAAATATTTAATTGATTCAATATTTTCAATTACTTCTCCATTTATCCTAACTGTGATAGTATTTTCATTTAGGTATTTCCGTATTACCATACATTTTGTTTTAGAAGTATTCAATTTTAGTTAATTTACATTTAACCAATTTACGATTTTTACCAAGTCAGAATTTAGCATTTTTAATGCAGTGTCTATATTTTCATCTGATATGTATATTAATGTATCATCTGCAAATATCTGAAGTTTACAATAATCTAAAATATTACAATTGTCACTAATGTATAAAATAAATAGTAGTGTACCTTGTGGTATACCAACAGAAATATTTTTTGATCTTGATAATGTAGATAAAATTTGGGTTTCTTGAATTCTGTCAATTAAATAGTTTTGTAGAATTTTGAATACAGATCCTTTAAATCCGTAGTGTTGCCATTTTGTAAGTAATTTATCCCTGTCAATTGTCTCAAACGCCCTTAGGAAGGTAGATTTCAAACTCGGGTACATTTTAGTTACAAAATCAGCGCTCCAGCGTTTCCAAACATAATTTACAAGTTGAGCGAAAGTGATCCAATAGTATAAATGTTCCATGAATTTTACAAGCGGCATCATATTTCATTATAATTTGACATCTGTGTTGTACAAAGATGGGTAGAAAATTAATCGACAATAAGCAAGTGAGCAATATACAACATGGTGTTCATTTGAAAACTTTCCACCACATATTTATCAAAAAACACTGAAAACCTTTCAAATGAACACCCTGTATGCTTCAAGAACGAGGAGATACTGAACAGCAAATTTGTGAAGAATCTTATTTCTCACTGTGGCGATTTGAACTGGCCGGCCAGATCACAACATCTAATTTCTTTGTTTGAGGCTTTTTAAAATTTCAGATCTGTCGCGACAAGTACAAAACTTAAAAGCAAATATTGAAAAAGAAATCGACAAAATATTGGGACATACGTTTTGCGAACGACAATTTAAACTTTATAATTATATTATTTTTTCACCTTATTTTATCCATTTAAATAAACTGTCCCAAAACCAGGAGCGAATTCTATGGTGGGGTCCTCGGCATAGGAGTGTGAAAATTTGATCAAACTCCGAGTGGTCCTATCTAAATTATAGACGGGCCAAGGATTAGCGGACAGACAGACAGGTCGACAGACTGATGGAAATGAGTGATATAGTTCTTCGTGCATATCATATATAACATTCAGACAATATAATATCTTATTTTTGAGATTGTTTGCTATCCCAATACATTTTTGACACCGAAGCAGCCGCAGAGGCAGAAGCCTTCTTGATCCGATTTTTGAGCTGACTTGGTCGCAATTTTTTCATATAGCATGGCGACACAAGCGCCAAGGATACGAGGTACCAACGTAAAAATTTGGAAAGAGCTTCTGAAAATACATAAAAGGAGGACTTAGCTTTCCAAAGAGTTCCAGGCGATACTACTAAAATCTCAATCTAATGATTTCCCGTGTATTACAGTAAACATTGCCGCATCGTCGCAGTTATCGATTTCAGAAAAAATCTCAAATACGTAAATTATTAAAGGGAATTTTCTCTAGTAGCATTTTAGAATTAGGAAGATGGGTTTTATGAAAAAAAGTGTTTTTGGCCTCCATTTTTCAAACATGCCCCCTTAGGCGGAAAAGATGCAAGGTAGCAACCTGAAAATTTGGAAAAAATCCTTCTCAAAATTCCTAGTAAAGCTACCAAATGACTCCACCAAAAAATCAATGGATGTCATCAACGTTTTTTTAGTACTCGATATTTGACGCATTAAGTAGGATAAAAAACACCAGACTAGGAAATGATGGCATTAGCATACATCTCGTCAAATTGTGTGTCCCGTATATTTTACCATATTTGGTACATCTTATTAATACAATTTTTCTTGAGGGAAAATATCCAAAGTACTGGAAAGTGGCCTTAATAGTCCCAATTCCAAAATGTAAGGAAGCTGAACAGCTATCAGATCTTCGTCCAATAAGTATTCTAGCTGGTCTCTCGAAATTGGTTGAACAAATTATTGAAATACAATTAAGAACACATATTGACAGTCAAAGTATCCTTCCTAAAACACAGTCAGGTTTTCGTCCAGGATACAGTTGCACCACTGAACTTGCTAAAATAACTGATGATATCATTCCGTCGAATGATCTGGGTGAGTCTACCGCTTTAATACTATTAGATTTCAGCAAGGCATTTGACACAATTAACCATGATGTCTTGCTGTCTATCTTAAAGTTATGAGGATTGTCTACTGACAGCGTAAAACTTTTTAATTCATATTAAGTGGCAGATCACAGTATGTACAATTGAAGAATGAAATATCTAGTTCAAAGCTCACTACCACAGGTGTATCGCAAGGATCTATACTTGGACCATTGCTCTTCGCTATATATACTGGTCAGATCCTTAAATGTTAGGAATTCTGTAAGTCACACGCTTATGCGGATGATACCCAGCTGTACTATTATTTTCCTAGTTCAGATTGGCCAGCTGCCGAGTTGAAAATAAACAGTTACTTGACTTACCTCTCTAAAAGATTGCAAGAGCATTCATTAACATTAAATCCAAATAAATCAGCTGCTGTGATCTTTGGTAAAGACCGTTCTTATGTGATTGAGAATTTAAATATAACCATAAATAATATTAGATTCAAATACTGTGATAAAGTAAAAAACTTAGGCTTAACAATGGATTATAATCTGAGGTTTCGTGAGCACATATCAAACTGTATCAAAAAATTTTATCTGGCTCTAAAATTATTGTAACCTCACCGAAATTTTCTCAATTTAGACATCAAAAGAATTCTCTGCGAAACCTTGGTTTTATCGCAGTTTTCGTACTGTGTTCCAATTTAATCTGCATGTTTAGATTGTGATATATTAATGCGAACACAGAGAACACAGAATTCATGCATACGTTTTATATATAGTATAAGAAAATTTGAAAGAGTTAGTCATAAGCTGAAAGAACTCCGGTGGCTAAATATGAAGGCTCGTTGTGAGATATTCACAATATGCTTTTATCATAACATTTTAACTCTCAGGCAGCCTCATTACCTCTACGACAGAATAACATTCAGAAAAGACATCCATTCCGTAAATATTCGTTCGAAACAAAACATTACCGCTCCATTCCACAGAACTACATTTTACGAAAGATCATTTACGTATAATATATATAAGCTATACAATTCTATCCCCCAGTACCTCAAATCATATGAAATTCATAAGTTCAAAGCGGTTTTGCGTGATTCTTACCTTAAATGTGTAAAGTAGAATTATTCTTACTGCTGCTTCGAAATTTCAATTTTATTTTGTTTGCATTCCATTATTTTATTTATATTTTTTTTTCATATGATGCACAATGTACGTATATATATTCATATAACATTCTAAACTTTTAAATTTACCACCACATTTTCTCTTTGCTCTTTTTTTTCAAACTTAATTGTCGTTCATATTGGCGTTTGTTTATGCGGTATGTATAGGTGTATATATGTGTATATATATACAGGGTTTGTCCGGAAAGTAATAGGACTGAGTCGATTCAAAAAAATTATTGAGCCAATCGTTACGATTTTTTAAAAACTTTCAATATAGGCTCCTTCTGCGTCGATGCAGCGCTACCAGCGCGATTTCCAAGCATTGAAGGCGTCACGGAAGGCATTCTCCGGAGAGTCGCGGTGCATGCTGCTTGGATCCCCTCTGTCGTCTCAAAATGCTTGCCTTTCATCGGGCTTTTCAGGCGAGGAAACAAATAAAAATCCGGGGGGCCACATCTGGGCTGTCGGGCGGCTGCGGAAGCGTTGGGATGCCGGCCTTAGTCAGGTAGCTGTTCACAAGAAAGGTGGTGTGAGCCGGGGCGTTGTCGTGGTGCAACTTCCAGTTGGCTGCGATGTCTTGTAGGACCCGACTGACCCTTCGTTTGAGTCTCCTGAGCACTTCCACGTAAAACTTGGCGTTGGCGGTTTGTCCAGGAGGAACAAATTCATGGTGGACGATACCTTTGAAGACAATGAGCATCGTTTTCACTTTGGATTTGCTCATTATTCCCTTTTTTGGGCGAGTAGATGCTGTCGTGTGCCACTCGGAAGATTGCCTCTTTGTCTCGGGATCATAAAAATTTCACACATGTTCAAATTTTCTTGGTACACTTCCACTCGCCGCAAATTCTGGTCGTCAGTGAGCACTTTTGGGACCGTCTCCGAGCATACCTTGCGCATGTCCAAATGCTGTGTCACAATGTCATGAACCACAGATTTTGGTAAATTTAATATCTGTGCAACTAAACGAATACTTAGTCGATGGTCTGAGTTCAAAACTTTGCGCACACGAGTCACATTATCGGTGTTTGTCGAAGGTCTTCACCAGCGATCTCTTCCCGGCCCTCCAAAAAGACCTGGTGCCATCGAAACACACCACTTCTTGCTAAAGCAACACCTGGGTAAGCCTGCTTGATCATATCAAACGTCTCTGTCGCAGATTTACCGAGTTTCACACATAAATTAATCGCGTACCTCTGCTCTAACGAACGCTGCATTTTCGGCTTGTACCTCTCACAGAAACACGTCGCGCGAAAATGCCTGTCCTGACTCTCCAAGTGCTCGGAGACAACTCACCAGCCGCTCATTCGTTAGCTAGGAACGCCCTCTAGCGAATCCAGTCGGTGCGCGCACTCTCCGAAGTACAGTCATGGCGGAAGAAAATGAATCCCATTACTTTCCGGACAATTACTGTATATATATATATATTATTCTAGTCTTTCTTTTTTTTTAAATTTACTACCACGTTTCTCACTTTTCTATCTTATTTTTTAAAAACTTACATGTTGTTCATATTGATGTTTGTATATGCTTGATGGATGTATTTACTGGCATATTTCTTACAATTTCAAGAGATGAGGGGAAGAGCACCAGATAGTGAACTCCCCGTTGTGGTTTTCAGACAGTCAACATTTGTTTTATTTTTTTTTTTTGTTAATACTCATGTTTCTCTTTCTGATAATTTTTTGGAGAACTGTTTGGAAATAAAGGCATTTATTATTATTATTATTATTATTATATAATTCCATTTTGGTTCTTTGGTTTATATTGTCAACGTAATTTTGTAAGATTCTGATCCTTTAAGCCAATAATTTCATTAACAATTAATTGTTGGTTTCAGGTCTGTCAGATCAGGTAGATACAGGTGCTCCAGCGTCGATAGTCAAAGTTCCAATGACTCCAAAGGCTCAAATAAGAAAAGGCGCCACCGTGGAAAGCATTCTGACAATGAAAGTGAACTGTCCAAGAGTTCTTCTCGATCCAAGAGAAAGCATCGTAGAAGAAGATCTAAGAGTCGGAGAGATTCCGAGTCTGATCACGATAAATCTATTGACAGAAGGTCTAGACGGTCTGGATCATATTATGAACTGGTTGATTCCGGTCAACAATGGCAAAAAGTGCAAGAGACTCTTTCCGCCAGGGAAGCACACAATGTAAATATACATAAAGCTAATGTTATAAGTAGTAGACGTGAAGATAGCAACGAACATCATCACAACAATACCAATAGAAGAAGAAAAGACAGAAGGCATAGATCCAGATCAAGATCGCCAGCACCAGATGCGAAGCCATGGATAAGCAACGAGCTCAAACAACATCTGGAATTTGACCTGGTAGACACTTCAGGCATGTGCGACAGACAGCTGAAACAAATCCCTTACACAGTCGTTGAAACAAACTACTCCAAAAACGTCAAGTTGAAGCAGTCTAATCCGATAAAATCTGAAGACAGACTAAGAGTAAATCACACGTCAAGTACGTCAAGGAATTACAACAAATCAAGTTATCCGTACAGAGATAGGAATGGATCATTAAATGAAGTTCTCACGAGCTTTTCAGACATGCTCTCGGAACCATTACAACCGTCTTATTACCACGGTATGAGCCATGCCGTTTATAATTCAGATAATCTGACTAATTTCGGCAGGATTCATCACGAACATTCTGACTCGGGCCTGGGCATGGAACAGGATCTTAAAAATTGAACTAAATTATGGTTTTGCGATGCGAATGGAATGTTGGACTGGTTCACCTCTTTTGTGTTCTCGAGATGCAATACTGTAATTATTTATTTATGTCATACAATCGATTTGTGAATTATAGTGATAAAGATATTCGTTTTAGTTTAATTATAGTCCTCGGAAAACCTTATACATATACCTCTACTTTCTCTGGTGGTTTATGATTTCTAAAAAAAGGCCAAGTAGATTAATTCGGTGCTTCCCACACACTTATGTAAATAATAGATTATCAAATTATTCATATCTATTCAACGTTAGGCGTACCTTTAAATAACCCGATTCGGGTAGCAATAAAAGGTATGAGATTTGACATGCAATTTTGAGAATTCAAAAAGGACATTTATTTATTCAAATAACAACCAAAAAAATGTGGTTACTCGTTGAGATTGGAAAACATTGTAAAGGTAGAACATCAAGCGGTTCAAATACGTTCATAATTGTTCGAAAACACTTTTCTTTCTTTTATTTTTGTTGGCAAGTCTGCTGTCAATGTACCGATTCACAAAAACAAAGTTGCATTATCTACTACGATCATACAGCATATTACTTCTCCAACTTGATCTAGGATCGGTTTAGTCGTTACTGAGATTACGAGACAAATTGTCTACGGACAGACCAATGCAAATTAGTGATATGCATTTTTGTTTACTAAAAATAAAGGTCACCAGATGCCTGAAAATTAATTTCCTATTTGGAAAATGTTTACAGTGGCGTCGAAAGTAAAATAACATTATGTAGACTAACCCGTTACTACCCACGCGTACTGAGTTCATTCATTTTGAAAAATTTGAGACTTTGTTATATATATATATGTATATATATATATATATATATATATATATAAATATCGTCATCTTGGATATGATTGAAGTAAGTTTATTATATTCAACAGTATTTTAGACTAATTATTGTTCTTGATTACGACCTGAATTTAAGAGTATCCCCAATATTCTAACTTTTCTCAAAAAATACGGTGATTAGTTTTGCCATTATAGGTTTAAATATTAAAAGTGCCTACGCTACTGGTGTTTTATATATTTTAATTCCTCTGTTGCATGGACAGATCACAATACAGTATTTTAACCTAACATTGATCGCAAAATAATATCAAACTCATGAATAGCCAATAGCGTATTTGGAAACATGTTTCAAAATACCTGAGACACACCACAAACAATATTTACAACGCTGTTTCGATGAGGCAAGTTTCTGACAATACATCGAGCATTCCTAAAATCTTAGTTTCCACAGTATTGAATAAATTAGGGGCAAAAAATGTATAATAAAGCCTAATCATTCATCTACGACCTACAGTATGGACACACCCAAAGTAAGGGTGCTAGAAAAAACTTTGAATACAAAAGTTTTAGGAAATCAAATGGTGCATCTAGTGGTTGTAAGGAAACTTTTTTGGCTTTCTATTTCTGCAATCCAAAATTTTCCCATTTAAAAAATAAACTTGCCCTTGGAATGACCTTCGAGGTGAACGTCAACGCCAAATCCAAGGTAACCACTGTATGCGCCATTTTGGTATCTAAAGTTTTTTCTAGTACCCATAAGATATTTAGGTATGTCCATACCTGAACTAATTCTCGTTGACAAACTGCATATTCAACTTCCTTCTGCGTTTGCAACACTATCTGTGCAAAATCAGCTCACAACTAGTAAAATTATAAACCACAGTAAACATAAAACTGATTGATCCGGCCTGAAGGTAGTTTTTATATAAAATTATATGATTAATATGCATCATCTCCGGCATGTGTACACGTAATCGATGTCCAGACGTGAGACGCCGGATTTCCTGCTGACTAGAATTATATTAAGAGACACCAATGACCTCAAATCAGGTGCGTATAAAGGCAAGAAATTTATTACATGTCGTCGAAAAGATGATTGTCCCCACCTACGATTTGTGAGAGATGCTACCATGTAGGGTAGGATTAATGTTGCAGCGTACATGGGCTGCCATCAGTGGCATATACGGTGAGACTCAAATCATATGTTAGAAAGAGTGCGCGGATGGCTTCCGTGACATTGTACTCGGGTTGCTAGGCAACGAGGTACTTCTATCTCTTTCTAACACACGTATTGCACGCATCTCTCGCTTCTCTCAAACGGATCAGTCCAAAAAAGTAGGCCCTTGGATCCAAAACATTAATTTCAACCACTAGTCCAGAAACAATGTATCCTCAATTTTTTTTCTTGCTTTGCGATTAGATATCGATATGTATGACAAATAATGTTGTGTATGATTTTTGATACGCTCGGATGGTAGCCTCGAACATTTTAAACCTGTTTTTAAAGCATTAATAGTCCTTTCGATCGAATGGAGATGAATAAAAAAAGACCTATATCGAAAAAACCGTAACTACAAAACAGGAAAATACGTCTTTCGCTATCCATGCTTACTTTTTATCAACTATCCTCCAATATTTTTTTAATCATGTCACTTCAAAATATTGAAAAATACACAAGACCAATTTTCCTGCAGCTAAAGTAAAATATTCTTCTTCGTTCAGAAAAGCACCCTTATACTAGTTTCAATCTCTCTAACGGATGGACAAAAATATACATAAGAGTTTTTACTCTACAAGTTGAAAATACAAAACAATGAAAGTTTACTAAAAAAACACAAACACACACAAAAGAGCTAGTTGCCAGTTTTTTACGGACAAAGTGGCATACCTTTCAATACCCTCCGTGGTGTCAAAACGTTTTCCTTCCATCAGTTTTTATTTTTGGAAATTGTCAAAAATCGCATGGTACTAAATCCGGAGATGTGATCAGCGTATTTTTTTTTTTTTTTTTGTTGAAAACCACAAAAGAAACAATTCAAAATCCCATAAATGGGCTTTCAACATTTTGCATATATTTTTTCCTAATAAATGTCATCAATTTTGCAATTAAAATAAACTATTCGTGAACAAGATCTCATATTTTTTTCCAAGATATGCTGATTAGGTTGCTGTCGCCTATGAATGCAGAACACGTTTTTTTAGTATCCTTTCAAATCAGAAAATAAAAGTCTACAGGCTACAGCCACGATTTTTAGTTGGCGTTTTATTACTCATTTTTTATAATATAATCTACTCGACACGTATAGTTCATCGTATGACAAATTCTTTTGAATACGAGAAAGAACCACTGTCTTAAAGTTAACTGTACCCAAACTTTCAATACACACATTAGCATGAAAAGTACCGCAACAGCCGTTATTATATATTCCGAGACAACCATCAATTTTTAATCACATTAGTCAAGATACAACAAAATATATTGGTGTGTCAACTGTGAGAGAATACTGGGCTTCAAAATCAGTGACACAAATTTTTGAAAATACTTCCTGACTTATTCCAAAAGAACACTAAAAGGGTGGAAGAAGTGTTATTTTCGAATTTTTAGAAACAGGTCCCCTCTTGCCGAACGGCACACTTTTCATTGAACACAGACTCAATGTTATTTGAGCTAAATATACAGGGTGGGGCAGAAAGACCTCCCCGATTTGGAAACCGTCTAGCTACGCCAATGGGGGGATAGCGCAGTGGGGAATATATCATTCGACGTGTCTATTCCTGCCATTTTTAGTATAAATATAAATCATGTGATTTTTTTCTTTGGGGCTACTTGAAAAAGTGTGCCAACATCGCCCCCAAATTCTAGACACTCTCAAGGAGACGATAATCCATGAAATTGCTGACATTCCGCCTGACATGATCAGCAGAGTGATGGAAAATTGTCGGGAGAGGCTTACTCAGTGTATCAACAATGGAGGCGCACCCTTGAGTGATGTCATTTGCAAAATGCATTGACTTAAAATGGCATTATATATGATTTTAAAAGAATAAAGTTTTTTCTATATCTTGATTAGGTCAGTTTTTATCGGCTCTCCAAGTATATATACAGGGTGACTTTGAAGTTGAGTCATTAATTTTCAGATAATGATTGTAGAAGGAAGATAAACCAAAATATGTATGTAAAAATAAAAAAAATAAAAAAAAAATGTTACCTTGTTTAATAAAGTATCCTCCCGACAAGTATTTCAGTGCGGACCTGTACTTAATCGTGCGGTCTTGGAGCTCCGGAATGCCCTCACCTGTGAGGTCTTAAGTCACCTGACTCACGAGCCCTTTGTACTACATTAACAAAGGCACGAGGGGTTGGTTGCACTCGATTGAGAAACCGATTCGCATAAATCCGTGATGCATCCGGCAGCATTTTGTAAAGACTGCCCCCCCGTAAATAAGAATCATGTCCACAAGTTCAGCATTTTCGTAAACATGTGCCATTTTTTATTTCGTTTGAGCCACGCAACAAACACCACTATTCACTCACGCATTGACTGACATCGTGATAAACGTTTCAAATTCTTTCGCTTTTTTTGTTTCCGATGCGATGAGGCGGATTATATCCGTTGTTGCCAAACACGAGCACATAATATTATTATTGAGACAGGGCGGTACTCAAACTTCTAAAGGGCTATAACTTCGTTAATTTAATTTTACCAGAAAAATGTTAAAGGAAAAAAAGATTTCTTTTGATCAGGTCTACTCAACTCTATTCAACATTTTGCATATATTTTTTCTAATAAATGTCATCAATTTTGCAATTCAAATAAACTATTCGTGTACAAGATCTCATATTTTGTTTCCAAGATATGCTGATTAGGTTGTTGTCGCCTATGAATACGGAACACGTTTTTTTAGTATCCTTTCAAATCAGAAAATAAAAGTCTACAGGCTACAGCCACGATTTTCAGTTGGCGTTTTTTACTCATTTTTTATAATATAATCTACTCGACACATATAGTTCATCGTATGCCAATTTCTTTTGAATACGAGAAAGAACCACTGTCTTAAAGTTAACTGTACCCAAACTTTCAATACACACATTAGCATGAAAAGTACCGCAACAGCCGTTATTATATATTCCGAGACAACCATCAATTTTTAATCACATTAGTCAAGATACAACAAAATATATTGGTGTGTCAACTGTGAGAGAATACTGGGCTTCAAAATCAGTGACACAAATTTTTGAAAATACTTCCTGACTTATTCCAAAAGAACACTAAAAGGGTGGAAGAAATGTTATTTTCGAATTTTTAGAAACAGGTCGCCTCTTGCCGAACGGCACACTTTTCATTGAACACAGACTCAATGTTATTTGAGCTAAATATACAGGGTGGGGCAGAAAGACCTTCCCGATTTGGAAACGGTCTAGCTACGCCAATGGGGGGATAGCGCAGTGGGGAATATATCATTCGACGTGTCTATTCCTGCCATTTTTAGTATAAATATAAATCATGGCTTGGTCAGGGCCGCACTTGATGACTTTATTCGAAATAGAGGCGCAGCGTACCTTTCTCATTCACTTTGATCCCATGTGATTTTTTTCTTTGGGGCTACTTGAAAAAGTGTACCAACATCGCCCCCAAATTCTAGACACTCTCAAGGAGACGATAATCCAGGAAATTGCTGACATTCCGCCTGACATGATCAGCAGAGTGATAGAAAATTATCGGGAGAGGCTTACTCAGTGTATCAACAATGGAGGCACACCCTTGAGTGATGTCATTTGCAAAACGCATTGACTTCAAATGGCATTATATATGCTTTTAAAAAATAAAGTTTTTTCTATATCTTGATTAGGTCAGTTTTTATCGGCTCTCCAAGTATATATATATATATATATATATATAAATAGTCCAAGGTGGTAAAAATGATTTGAGGAACATGTTTTTCAGATGTTCGACGACATATAAAGGGTGGTGCATCGAAAACGAAACAGACGCATTTACTGGCAGCTCAGTTTTTTTTAAAAACGCTAAGACCCGTAGATTTTGTTTTCGAGGGGGACACAAGTTTGGCAAAAAATCACGTTAGCACGTGCAGCCCCCTAAGCGGGGGTGACACCACCCCCAAAATCTTAAATGGAAAGGGGGGTCGAGTGATACCTTATTTTAACAGTCTTTCAATTCCCTTTATAATGATATAAAATTAATGTACTTCAGTTCAGTAGTTTTGAAGATTTATTGATTTAAAGCTTAAATAAAACTAATACAACATCATTAGTGGAGATCAATACATTTGGCAGCAAAGTAATTTAAAAATGAAGAATGAACTGACTCGTTAGGTAAGTAGATGTTGAAAACGGCCACCATGACTCTCCATGCAATAATAAAGATTTTGCTCAAAACGTTGCCGCACATTTTGCAATATTTGAGGAGTAATTTGAAGGCACTCATTCACAATTCTTTGTCGCAGGTCTTCTAATGATGTTGGCTGATTAGCATAGATTTTGCTTTTTACATGACCCCACATAAAGAAATCCAAAGGTGATAAATCTGGCGATCTTGGGGGCCATTCAATGGCACCTCTTCTACCAATCCATCGATCTGGAAATGTCTGATCTAAATATTGTCGAACACGTAATGCGTAACGTGGTGGGGCACCATGCTGTTGGAACATCAACCTATTCGCAATGTACCGCCGATCATTCTGATTTTCAATTATGGCTGTTAATGCAGGATCTATAGCGTCTTCCAGTAATTCCAAATACATTTCACCGGTCAAATTTCCAGGTAAGAAAAAAGGACCAAATAAATGATCGCCAAAAATACCAGCCCAAACATTTAATTTTTGTGGCTGCTGTGTATGAACCTCATGATAAATTCTGGGATTAGAATCAGACTAATATCGGCAGTTATTACGATTTACTACGCCATTTAAGAGAAAGGAACATTCGTCGGAAAAGCAAGTGTTGAATAGAAAATGTTCATCGTTTATAATTCGTTCACTCATATCTTCACAAAAATGTAATCGCCGATCAAAATCGTCTTCATTAAGTTCTTGTACCAGGTGAATTTTATATGGATGAAAACTATGGGCCTTTAGAATCTGTTGGACAGTACGTCGACTGACACCACACCCAGTCACCAATTTGCGGGTTCTTAACGTAGGATCTACATAAACTTGCCCTAAAACCCCCACTTCTATTGCTTCGTTTCTTATGGGATTTTCAATGTTGCGTTTTTTATTGGCGACTGACCCAGTTTAGAAATTTAGCTACAAGTTCTAGAACATATTTTCGATGCACGTTACTGTTCTCATGTCGCTCATTAAATATTTCTGCTGTTCTCTTAAGGCACTGATTATTTCCGAAAAATATTTCGATAATTTCAACTCTTTCTGCTGTGGAACTTACCATGGTTAATTTATGTAATAAAGCGTTACAAGTTATTTTAGCAACAAAGTTTGGTCAAATCAATCGCAAACTATGTACTAAATTCCTATTTAAAATTAGTATGAGATATTTCCTTATCTTTCTCCAAGAAATAACTTTTTTGCTACAAAAAAAACGCTCCAATAACTATTTTCAACAACAAAATGATAAACAAACCATGGGTGTAGTGAAGAAAAGCATTTACTTATTAAGTAAATTCTTTTAGTCAAATTTCTTTTGAAAGTAGTACTAACTAATCTGATGTACCTATTAAAGTCTACTTTAAGCTTTAAATCAATAAATCTTCAAAACTACCGAACTGAAGTACATTAATTTTATATCATTGTAAAGGGAATTGAAAGACCTTTAAAATAAGGTATCACTCGACCCCCCCTTTCCATTTAAGATTTTAGGGTTCATGTCACCCCCGCCCAGGGGGCTGCACGTGTTAACGTGATTTTTTGACAAACTTGTGTCCCCCTCGAAAACAAAATCAACGGGTCTGAGCATTTTTCCAAAAAAACTAAGCTGCCAGTAAATGCGTCTGTTTCGTTTTCGATGCGCCACCCTGTATAACAAAAGATTGTGTTAGGCGCTTGCTCTTTGATGTGTGAAATTGTGAAAAAATATCAAGAAAAATGTTACTCTTCTCCTGCACATATTATTGTCAGGATCGTGAAGTGGGAGCAAGTTTGCTCTGGGTTGAGCAAACTCGCTGGTACGGAGGCTCAAATGATAACACAAAAATAAAATATCAGAGTGTTTTAACAAAACCGCACAAATACAAGTACAATAAAATGAAACAGGTACTTTTGGCTCAGGAAGGTCCAGTCCTTCGAAAAAAGATTTGCCCCGAGTGATCTCAGGACAGTTTTTATGAACCGATAGAACCCCCACCGGAGGCGAATAATACACCTTTGCAGATTGTGCGATGTTTGCCGACAATTTCCCAACAGATGCGGTTTAGGTTATCTATCGACCTATATGGCGCCTATGTGGCAGGTGTAAGGCGATACAGGGTGATCACTTGTGGCAATATTAGCTTGAAAAAAGGTTCCAACTGGCTCTTACAATGCTCATGATCCTCCAGCAAGTGACAAATCATGTGAGAAAATGTAACTTTGGAAAATTATCCAATAATATTACGATATCAAAAAAATCCTCACCAGCTCTGAGGTCCAATCTAATCATTTTCAAACTGAAGCTGCTGCGGTGGAGATTCGGAGTCAGTCTACTTAACACCATTTCATTTTCTGCGTCAACACCGAGACGAGAACGTAGAAATTGTAATCGTGAAAATTCTGACAATTCTTGATCCCTCAATTTTCAGACAAGGTTACTATTATATCTCAAAGACTAACAAACTTTGTGGGTTTGAAAATTGGTGTAAAGGCTGCGGAGTTATTTAAAAACGTCTTCAAACTTAGCGATGTTTGATTTTTGAACCATAGTCAAACAATATTTTAAGAGGGGTTAAACTTCGTTTTTGTCAGTTTTCACTGCTGTCGCCACTGTAGGGCGAGGATGAAAAAAATGTAAGATAAACATAATTTTTGAAACTGTTCTCGTGCTAGAACTTCACATGCGAGTACGAAACATCCTGTATGACCTAAGGCAGAGCTATCATCTACGAATGGGAAAATTATATACCTGCTTGTTGACCGCCAAAATGAGAAGCAACAGCAGCACGGTATACCATCATAATATTCAAAAGCAGTTCGAAAATGAGCGGGATTTTGAAGGATGAAGTTGAGAACTCGCTCCGTGAGGCCTGGGGCAACGGCAATTAACGTAAACCCTAGCTGTCAAGCGGAATATGGAATTACCGTAGGAAGACGAAGAGACCACACTACCCATAGATGTACAGGGAGGCACGCGGAAAGTAATTAGGATACAAACGTTTGAGGCATGATGAATGATGTTATACCTATCATTAAGCGATTACAGGATGAACCAAAGGATATAAAGAGGGCGAGGCGTCCTCAGATAGAAATAAACTTGGCTAAGCGGCTAAGCTGGACAATTTAGTTCAGGAAACATCTTCGCTAATATATATACAGTGGACCCCCGATAATCCGGGCCCTGTCTAATCCGGCGCCCCTTGTAATCCGACATGTCTTTGAATATGTATTACATACGTACGTATTTGACAATCTTCGCTAATGTAGATCACGCAGGTTTGAACAGGTTACAACTTGTATGCGCCACCGCTATCGTGCTCGACGGGTAAGCATTGTTTTACTTAGTTTGAATTTGACTACTGGTGATAGCGGTACGGCCTAGCGTGCGTTCATTGTTTACTATTTATTCATTGTGTATTAAGTGTAGTACCTAGTAATCTCATCACAAACTCAGAAGCTAAAGCACAAAACATTGACAATTAAAGAAAAATGTGATATTTTAGACCGCTTAAATTGCAATGAAACTTTCAGTAGTTTAGCAAGTGAATACGGCGTAGGCCGATCTACAATTTATGACATTAAAAGAACTCACGAGAAGATCAAGAAGTTCGTGTCAACTACTTACTGCGGTCCAGGCAAGAGACAGACACTCAAGAAAGCTGAACATCCAGAAGTGGAAGAAGCTTTGTACATGTGATTTCTTCAGGAAAGAAAGAGGCATACACCAATTTCAGGACCCATGTTGGCCATGAAAGCTAAGTTTTTTATAAGGAAATAACAAAAAAAGATGATTTTGTGGCCAGCAAAGGATGGATAGAGCGTTTTAAAAGTCGTCATGGCATACGTTTAATGACTATTACAGGAGAGAAACTTTCTAACGATGCCACCTGCATAGCGCCCTTTAAATTAAGATTTTTGCAAATGCAAACGATTTAAATCTTGACCCGTCACAGGTGTACAATGCAGACGAATCAGGGCTTTTTTTGGCGTGTGATGCCTAACAAAACTTTCGTTTCTTGTAACGAAAAATCCGTACCTGGACGAAAAGTAAGTAAAGAGCGTGTAACCATACTACCATGTGCTAACGCTGCGGGCACACACGCGCTTAAGATGATGGTCATTGGGAAATCTAATAAACCACGGGCATTCAAAAACATTGATTTACCTGTACACTAGTACGGACAAAAAAGTGCATGGATGACAAAAGACCTTTTCAAAAAGTGGTTTAATGAATGCTTCGTACCTGAAGTTAGAAAATGGTTAAAAGATCATAATTTTCCTCAAAAAGCGTTGTTGCTTCCTGATAACGCTCCCGGTCATCCGTCTGAAGAAGAACTAACAACTGAGGATAAATGCATCTCTGCGATGTTTCTTCCGCCAAATTGCACTGCACTGATTCAACCAATGGACCAGAATATTATTCAGTTTGTCAAACAAGACTATAAGAAAAACCTACTCCTGAGAGCCGTATCAAAAGACCAACCAATAGAAAAAACTTTAAAAGAATTTAATATGAAAGACTTGGTTTTTGCTCTTTGTCGGTGGTGGAATGCGTTACCGTCATCAACTATTAAATCGTCTTGGAAAAAGTTATGACCAGATATAGTCACCACTCCTAGCAAAGTTCCACAAATCAGTGTTACTTCGGAGGTTATAGAACAAGTCGCTACTGAAACACAGATAAGTCCGGAAGATTTGGAAATCTGGTGCCGTGGAATGGATAAAGAGGAAAATGTTTTTCATGAAATGTCTGACGAAGAGATTATAAAAGAGGTTTCTAATTATACAACAAACAATCAGGAAAATAACGACGACGTGATTGCAACTGCTCCACAAGTCACAGCACAAGACGCAATTAACGCCTTTGAGCTAGGTTTACAATGGGCTGAAGAGAATGGTACATCCTACAACGAACTTTTACTTTTGAGAAGACTGAGGGACAAAGCTCTGATCTCGCGTTATAACCACCTTAAACAAAAAACAATTGATGAATATTTCCAAGCTTCATAGTTTGATAAATTCATCAATGATTTTGATTAATAATTCTTGATTATTTTGGTACATATTATGTATGTGCATTTATGCTTAATTTTATAATAAAACGTAAGCTCTCTATTGTTATTTAATTTACTAAATTCGACATACATAAACTATGTATGATTTGTACTTCAAAGTACATACATATACATAACATATATAATCTTGCCATTGGATATGTAATTTGTCGGATTACAAGGTACCCTTTTGTAAAAAATTCCGGACTATAGAGGGTCTTAGGCAGTACTCTATAATCCGACAAATTCGAACCTCCGACACTGTCCTGCATAATGTTTGTCGGATTACCGGAGGTCCACTGTACATATAACAAAAAATAGGAAAATGATGGGCAAAATCCGCAAAAAGGGAAAGTGGATTCGAGCAGAAAATAGGATAGGTAACCCGAGCAATACGTGTTTCAGCTTGTTGGCTTCATCAGGCCCGAAATTAATGCACATAGGCGACCACAAAAGTAGATGCACATGCCCATACATCCGAATACGGGTGTAACCTGAGGAAACGAAGATGGAGAGGGAAAAAATAACACACGAAGTCCCCAACAAGAGCCAACCTACACATTGTAGTATAAAATGGCTAAAAGACATCGAATTTTCAAGGCGACATCTAACCACAACCAAAATTGCGATTTGCTATTTGAAACAGTCTGTAAAATACAACAATTCCGAAAAACGAGGTGAAAAAACGAAAATTTCAATGCAACACTTGGTGATTTTCATGTAGATAGGACTCCATTGTCTGGCCACTAAATAAAACCACATAAGTTTTAATTACTATTTTACTAACGAGCAGGCAATATAAGCATAAAATATACATATTGTCATCGTCAGTTGTACTATGAAAAAGGCCGCCGTCGTAGCCGAAACTTTAAATGACGACTAATTCGGATTCAGCAAAGATCAGGACATGCATGAATTTTTGAAAATTCTCTAATAATGACTATATAAAGCAAACGTTTTATTTTCGCCTACCATGGGTGAGAGCGAATGACACTTGATACACTTTAATATTTTATAGTACTGAATGCGAATGTCATATCCGGTAAAAAAATCGTGGAGTGTAGTGGGATAGAGTTTGAGTTAGAGAATGGTTCACTAGTCACAAGACAAGGCCCGCCTAGGTCAGTATAATGCAGTATCGGTTCTACTCGGCTATCTGCTCTACTAGGAAGAGTGGTTTCGGTTGGTTTAACTGAATTTCTGATATAGTATATATCTCAACGTACTAAATAAATGTCTTAATGGGCACAAAGTCTGAAAGTCACTTGGAAGACTGGTTTCGGTTATTTCGCCGCATTTTTTATATGGTATGTTACGTTTTTCAGTAGAGCAAATAACTGATACCCATTGTACTCACTTAGACGGGCACATCATTATACTCACTTAGGTGGGCTTTATGTTGGGAACCGTTGAGTTTTGGGCTTTGTGGCCAATGAGACATTTATCCTGGCCGCCGAGACAAATAACATATTTAAAGTATCTTGGGCCGCCGAAATATGATCGATCGACGTGACGTATTCTGTGCAAGAATTTGAGGAAAATGAATCAGGACACTTCAAGGGTGCTACCGTCGAAATGATGTTGGGTTCAAAATCTGCACATCTGATTTATCCAGGTCACAGATGAAGGCTGTAAAAATGATACCAAAAATGTTCTTAATTTGTTTATTGGAATCAACTACTAACATAACAAATATCACAGGCAACTGAACCCTACCAAATTAGTCTTTGTGGATCAGCATAATCACTCCACATGATTGTTTTAGTAAAAAACAACTTCAGCGTCGCTATATTTACAAAAAGCGATGTCAGAAACTCTAATATGAGACAGAATTTCGCTAACGGAATCCTGTTTCCAGTTTTCAGTCTCAAAAGAATATAAGGAATGAAATAATACCTAACTTCAATCAATTTTTGAGTGACAAGCACAATAAATACGCAAAGTATATACATCATCAGATAACTTGCATCTCCACTACTATAAATTGTTTTAATTACTATATACAGAGAAAAGATGTATACTGGAACCATAAAATACTTGAAATACGCATATTTACCATAAAATCTATTCCAAATATAAAAAACGTAATGCCTATTGTCAGCCAACATATATGGATGGACTAGAGTATTATAATGTACAATCAGCAAGCCTAATATCAAAAATAGCAAGATTACGAGCTTGTGGGTCTTTATAAAGTTAAGGAAATCTAATGACTGACTTACAAAATAAGGCCACAGAAATACTAAACAAAATATGGAAAAATAGAACAACTGTGGTAAGTGTATGGTAGCTTCATGAGCTGATTTATCACCCACAACTATGCTACCATTGATAGCCAAAAATGTGAGGAAGGCTACCCCAACGGCAAGATACGATGTTATGCCCTTCCAAAATCGCAAGTAAGTATTGATGGCATGTTTTATCGGATTTTTCATCAGTTCCTTTAGTAAATCGACGATTTCCTGAAACTAATATTTTCTTTTATCTACAAATCAATGTATCAAGCTTTCCAGAAACCACACATTTTCAATAAAAATAAAAACTATCTATATAAAATGCATTAGAATGCACTGATATTTGAGAGGTCTGGAACTAAATAAAGATTGATGGTTAGACCTGGGCAATGACAGCAACAAATCACAGCTTATTTTTTCCTGTTATAGGTGCCCAGACATTTGTTCCCTGCTGGCTCATAAGAGCGCAAGAATTTGAAGATCATGCACTGGCATTTGTTTCAATAAGATTTGAATAGGTGAAAAATGTGAGTGCGGATGGAAGCCACTCAACTTTAGATAAACAATCTAGACTAAATTTTACATCTTAACTCTGAAAAAAACTTACACTCATGTTAATTCCTCCAGAAGTTTTGGTTTGTTTTGGTGCAAATGTAGCATACATAGCTTTCAGTAAAAACTGGCCTGCTACAAAAACTACCCATATTATATTAGTTTGCCTACATACAACTGCTAGAGATCCTGAAATAAAAATTGTAAAGCATTATGTGATCAAAATAAACAAAAAATGGGAATATCAAATACAGTTGTAAAAAATTAAAATATGTATAAACCCTGATTTTGAAGGAGTTCTGGGGTAGTTTTCTGAGAAGTGACAAAAACGCCATTTCTTGAATGTGCTGTGTAGTGGTCAACAATTAGCCTTGAAGGTATTTCAATATATGATTGTAGCTTCATAGCAGATGCTGAATACACAAACTCACCAAAAATAGAAGCACAAAAGTGGCAATCCATCTCATACATGACAAAAGTAAGCAAAACCATTGTCAGAGATACAACATCGGTATAATAGAGATGGCTACAAAAATACAAGGGTGGAAGTAAGGCCAATGTGAAGGATGAACATATATTTGACCACTTGCTCTAAAATTAGATGTTTTATCCAATGTAAAATAACTTTATTAAAATTGAAACTTGTTTTGTCAAAAATATGTCTTTTCATTTCTTACCTCAGGGCAGTATTTAGAAAACAGGATATAAAATAATGGTAAGTTGATGAAAGATGCAAGTAATGATACAAATCTCAAATAGTACGGCTGGCACAAGCCAAATGGCCCAAGTAGAAGAGAACTTGCTAAATATAAACCTGGTAGAGTAGTAACTTTAGGGTCCCACTAAAACAATATAAAATATGTGAGATGAATAAAAGTAAAATATTTATATCAATACAATTTTTGGATGTTTGTACTTGACCAGACATCCTCTGTCATTAAATCTAGTAAGACGCAAAAAGGTATGTCATCTTCAGCATGTACTTTCAAAACTTAGGTTTTAACATTCAGATTTCCAATGTCTTATTCTTGCCAAGGAATGACAAGCAAAAAGATATATAGATGCTAAAGTTTAATATCCACAGTCATTGCTGAGGAAAGAGGAATAAAAAATTACTAAAATTCATCATTTTTCTTTTTAAATCAGCCTTGTCTATCACCTACATATAGTTAGTAGTGTAATTTAAGGGATGTATCATAGTTCAGCAAGAAAAAAAACAAATTTTATATTTGCTTACCACACTGAAATTGAAATTGCAGTACGCTTTTCCCAAGGGAATATGAAATTCTTCATCCACTACCATTTTTGAGGTAAGGTAAATGTGATCGAAGATTAATTTTGAAATTACAGAATAAGCAGCTAGGCTATTTATTAGCCAGAAAGACGGACTGTTTATTTGTATGAACAGCGTCATTGTTCATAATAATATTTTAGATAAAACTTATTATTTTATCCCAAAATTATTTTAAGCCTCATTTATCACATACACCCTCACTGATGTAAACAAAAACATAACAACTGACACAGTCACATAACCTCAATAATAGTTTGACAGATCGTCGCGAGAGGGCTCGCCACTCGTCATCGTGATAGATCAAAGAGGTAATACAACTAACTAGAGTTACTACGAATTTGAGGTACCTGAGATGACGTTTTCAAAACACAAAAATTATCGTCTGAATTTGTCCTTCTGGCATCGGAAACGTAGACGGAGACGTTCACGGAGAAACGTGAGGTAAGGTCAAGACCCGATGAGCAGGCTAAATGGAAAGGCCTACATTTTATTGTAGATTCGGATAAACGAAGCAATTTGGTATAACATACTATAGGGTTTTATTTTTAAATTGATGAGATATCGGGCAGTCTATCAAAAAAACACCCAACTCGCACCTCCGCAACTGTTATAGTGGATACCTATAGCTTCAACTTTTTGGTTAATTTATATTACAGGGTGGTCAAGAACGCAAAATGAACGATTTCTTAAAATTGTCAAATGGAACTTCCATAGAAAAGCTTGTGAAATGATGGATCAAAAAGTGTGAAAGTATCAGGAAGGCCCAAATGGAAATTTTTAAATATCGTTTTTGCGTCCTTCACCACCCTGTATAGTCTATCGAAAAAACTGAAACAGTAAGTGGATTTGCAGTAAATACCATATGTAATAATGGAGTTATACAGGGTGTCCGCAAAGTTGGGGTTTTCCTTTACACGACGTGTAGATCTTGAAAACATAAGCAATTTTTCTTAGTACCATATACACCAATGTCTTAAGGGAACCGAGATAAAGGGCTCTGCAACATCAAAAATATCTGGATACCGTCCTGTAGCCGCGACCCGCGATATCTCAGACTGGTACCGGCTACTAGCTGAACCCGACGACAGAACTGGGTCGGGGGTCGGGGTCAGTGTGTCAAGTCAGTATGCAACCTTCAACCGACGGTAAAGGGTCACGCGTATAGAGGTAACGAACCCGTATAATCGATTGCGTTTCAAAAAAAAAATAATATTGGCACACTCATACACCAATAATGAACTCGTTGATATGTTGTTAATTTATGGCGAATGTCTTCAAAATGATACAGAATCGTCGCGAGTGTATGCAGACCGTTTCCCTAGACGACATCATCCAAGGCCCCACAGATTTGTGTACCTGGTCCAGAGAGTCAGGGATACGGGCCATTTGGAGGAATTTCGAGGTGGGCACAGTGGGAGGCCTAGACAACCACGAATGGTGCAAGTTGAGGAAGAACTACGGAATCGCGTAGACGAGAATCCCTCAACAAGCACTAGAGACGTGGCTAGAGACGTGCAAGTATCAAAAACTAAAGTGTGGCAAACGTCCAACGTGTACAAGCCCTTCAACCTGACGATTTTCCAGCAAGAGTGCGGTTTTGTGAGTGGTTGTTGCATCAACATGACAATAATCCGGACTTTTTGAAGTGCATATTGGTGATAGACGAATCTACGTTCACGCTTAATGGGGTGAATAACTTTCGATTTCAGGCAGAGACGTACTTAGCCCTTCTCGTCAATTGGAGAGTGAGTACTTTTTCCTTTATTTTTTTTTACTTGGTCGCCCTCGTTTCACTACACATTACCTTTGTTATTTCAAGGGTAGTTGTTTCTGAAAAGGAAAACCCCAACATTGCGGACACCCTGTATATATCAAGCCCGCACTAATAGCTCACCCTGTATATGCGTTATGACAAAAACCTTACGAGATCATCAGATCTAAATAATGACAATCCGAGAATAGAGAGACCTCACACGTTCAGCGGATCACGAGATCAACGGATCTCAAGCAATCTAGAGGCCTGGTATTTTAAAAGAACAACAAATATCTTGATAAGGATTGAATTGAATGACAATGACCTCTCGTGATCAGGGGATCTCAACAACGATTCTCAGACGTAGAAGGACATCGAGAAATTAAATGTACACAATAACGCTTCCTATTTCACGGAATTCGCCGGATCAACGGATGTCAAATAAGTGGCCAAAGATTCGGCGGAATCGATATCAAACAAGTTTTGAAACCAAAAACCTCGCCAGATAACTAACAAATCTAAATGGCTACTAAGTGCTTTACGAGAGCTCATCGAAATACCGACGTCAGATCTCGTGAGACCGATAGATCATAAACAAGATCCCAGATTATTATACAGGGTGACTTTGAAGTTGAGTCATTAATTTTCAGATAATGATTGTAGAAGGAAGATAAACCAAAATATGTGTAAAAATAAAAAAAAATTAAAAAAAAATTTTACCTTGTTTTATAAAGTATCCTCCCAACAAGTATTTCAGTGCGGACCTGTATTTGATCGTGAGGTCTTGGAGCACCGGCATGCCGTCCATATGTGAGGTCTTAAGTCACCTGATTCACGAACCCGTTGTACTACATTAACAAAGGCACGAGGGGTTGGTTGCACTCGATTGGGAAACCGATCCGCATAAACATGTGCCATTTTTTATTTCGTTTGAGCCACGCAACAGACACCACTATTTACTACAGACTGACACTGACTGTATACGTGTATACAACTGAATGAAATAATTGTAAAAACATCGTTCCAAATTCTTTCGCTTTTTTGTTTCCGATGCGATGAACCGATAAGGCGGATTATATCCGTTGTCGCCAAACACGAGCACATAATATTATTATTGAGACAGGGCGGTACTCAAACTTCCAAAGGGCTATAACTTTGTTACTTTAATTTTACCAGAAAAATGGTAAAGGAAAAAAACATTTCCTTTGATCAGATCTACTCACTGTTAAAATAAATGACTCAACTTCGAAGTCACCCTGTATATATCCCCGATATCAATGCGATTTAACCATTGATTCGAATTTAGGAATCTCGCAGAGTGAACGGATCCAATAACTACGAGGTCCATCACAAAATAGGCTAGGTAATAAGATGTCACGAGATTAACGGACAAAATTTTGTTACAAACCGTTAAAATGCGTAAATTAATAAAATTATCAGGAATTTTATTAATTACGGAACTTCGATGGGACAAACCATGTGTACCGCCTTATTGCTAGACACCGAGTGCCTGCTACCCGCTTTTACTTTGATAAACAAAACATATACAGATGTAAACAACTTGAAACGAATAACAACAAATGAGATGCATTGTCGCTCTTGAATGCAACTATAACCATTTTTTTATACTCGAACTACCACGAAGGCCTAAGGCCTAAACACCCATTGGGTACCGTGGGGTAATAGGGGGATACAGGGGTAAGGGGGAACGCCACACGGACTCTGGCGAGGGAACACGTGTGCATGCAACATGCACACATTCTGGCTCCGCCTACAAGATCCGCCGGGTGGTACCTCCACGTTCGACAGTCAGAGACCGTCTACCACCTACAGACAATCACAACATCCATAGCGAAGAGAAAAATTTCTCTTGGGGCGGGACTTAACCCGCACAGCGCACGGCGACTGATCAGGAGACCGAAGAGTCTACTACGGCGGCCACCGCTGCTGCCTAATAGGCAAAATAATTCCAAAATATTAAGATCTCACGAATCAACGGATTCCCTATACGATGAAAAGATACGTCACGGTATCAGCAGACCATAAACGTAATTCAAGGCCATATAAGCGTTCCGATATATTAATAATAAGTAACAATGGTTCAAAATAAACCAAACGTAATATACTCTACGGAGGCTAAATCGAAAAAGATCACCTTTAGAGTACGGTTACTAAGAACCTTTTTGCTCAGGATGATCCAAAAAACTTAAAAAAAATCCTTTTTACTTCCCACGCCTACTGGCCTACCGCTCGGATGAAACTTTTACACAATGTTACGACTATGCCTTTTAGTTTTGGTCCAGTCTTGGCGGAGAAAAAGGTAAAAAGCAAAAAACTAAGTATCGCCCAAACTTCGTTTTTGACGTCCCCAAAGATCATGATCATTTTTGAAAAATATTTTAGAGGTAAAACATATCTGACACAACTTTTCTCTCTAAAATAGCCCGAGCAGGTGGATCGGATACCTAACGGCCGCGTCTGCTTCTGTTCCAGGCGGCGTGCCGGTCCTGGTAAGTATTCTGCCGCGTCATAGCATAGTGTTTCTTATGCTGTGGCCGCAGTACCACGTCTGACCGGTTAGGTATCGGGGAGAGGCGACGTTTTGCCAGATGGACTGCCAGTAGGGCAGGGAAAGAATGTCTATGGTTAATTGTATGGACCGATTTGACTGACTTTTTTTATCAGAGGGCCAAGTTTGTGCTGACATAATCCTATATGAACCGATGACGGCGTTGCGTGGGATGTGCAGAGTCAAGCTACTCGGCGCCACTTTTCTGTAATTTATTTTGAAAAATTGCTCAAACAAATGTGCAACTGGTTATCGCCAGGCAACTCTGATAAATTTTGAGGGGCTTCTAACAATTATGGGAAGTTTCTGCCATGTTTAACCAGCTTTTAAAAGCTACTTGATCTGCTGGATGTTCACTACATATGTCTGGTAAATAAACAGAATGCATATTATAATAACAAAATTCAATATTTATTATTACTAATAACTGATAACCAACTATGTTTTTATGTGATTCATGGCTACTAAATACTTAAATGCTGAACAAAGTTATAAACAATAGACCGGCGTGAATCGTATCGCGCATAATATGGACCTGACGTAACTGCTGATATGATTTAATGAGTCACCAGCAAATCAACAATCGTGTCTCTTCGCACAGTAGTTAACATAACGATTTTTACCGGTCAAACCGTACCTTGAACTGGCCGCGGAGCGTTTTAAGCGTTTTCAGCGGAAAAAACAAGGGCGATCAGCGTAAATAGTAATATATCAACATAATGAAATCTAAACACGAAATACCCAACAAGCATGATTTTATGAAAGCGAATTCTCATAATTTTCTTCTGAATGAACGATATGGTGGCATGGTGCAGGAGGATGTGGAAAAAGAGCTTTTAAATCGTCGTACAGGTAAGCATACATTTTAGCAGTTAGTTAAGTCATCTTTTATGAAATATATGAACTAGAAATATTTTATTTGAACATTGATAAGGATATAGATGATAAACGAATAAGTATTACGAATAGTCATATATGTTGAATTTATACTGATGTACAAATTATAATGTTTGTCCTACATTCGTAATATAACAGACATTTTTCCAGTATGAAATAATTTGCAGGAAAGTCATATTTCTTTCATACTTCAAAGAGCATTTTGTTTGAAAACAAACCCTGATGAATTTTGGAAGTTTAATTTTCCTTTGAATCAGAAAAGCAAGGATTAAATGAGAATACTGAAGTGGGTAATGTAGATTTTTCATTATTTTATCTGAATCGGTACTTCAAAAGTAGGTAGATCAACAATCTGGCGGGTAACTTATTTGATTCACAGTCCTGCTTATTCTGAGCACGTATACGTACCCTTTTCCGTCAGGTTCAAGAGCCATATACAATGATTTAAGCCAAAATGCTATCGGAAAACTCATCATGTTGTGAGAAGAGACCTGTCTATCAAAAGCGCTCTTCACTATCCAAATTTCTTATCTACAAAGCCCATCAGATAAGGCTAGGTCTGGATTGGAATACTGCTTCATGTCTGCCTACATGTTTCAACTACATTGTCCATTTTCCATGCGATTTAGAGAAGAGCAATCCAATTAATATTGACACTGCCTGATCACGTGTTGTCAATCATCTCCTTATTGTTAAGAATGAGGTGCCAGCAAAGGCGATTTCAAACTCCTTGTCAACAAAGCCCGCTAAACCTAGCAAGGCATTCGTGGCTACTTGAGCATAAAAATATTATATATTGAAAAATGGCATCCTAAAAGTATTGTTATACTTCAACTCTGCATCTCTGAACACTATCCGATTTTAAATTACG
Source organism: Acanthoscelides obtectus (assembly GCA_963669975.1). Classification (NCBI taxonomy): domain Eukaryota; kingdom Metazoa; phylum Arthropoda; class Insecta; order Coleoptera; family Chrysomelidae; genus Acanthoscelides; species Acanthoscelides obtectus. Next base: position 59,939,187 of record CAVLJG010000009.1, on the reverse strand, counting down.
AAATAGGTACATTTTCAAAACAAAAAGATGAGTTGGTGGTTGTTATTTTCACTAGTTTCTGTGTTCCAGTTTACCGTTCTAAGCAGGTTGATGAATCAGATGGATGTGAGTCAAATGAGCCGGTAGCTACGCATATTTTTCTGAATATGAATGAAAATGGGTAAGAACACACATCCACATATCTTTGAGCCTCCTCACAATACTTGGAACCGGCTCACTCATTTATGTTGTTTAACGCTTATTCAGAATGGTTTCCTGATCAATACACTCGAGTTTTAGATCTCCCCAGTGCCATTATAAACATAATTACTCACGATAAAAATAAGTTCAAAAACTATTCCATATAATCCAAAAATCTAAGTTTACACCGTAAATATTTTGACCACCATGTAAGAAAGTATGTGCTCGCTATGAGTTTTTTGCGATAAAAAAGAAAAGAACGATTTTAATCGTTTCATATAAGTTCTTCCATTAGTATGTTATTATAGTCTGTATTTTGTGGTTTTCGTCATCATGGTGTCCAAACTAAAACGAGTGTTAGTGCCCGTGGTAATAAAACAGAATAAAAAACAAGACTTTTACGTGAAACCAATCAATAAAAGCGTTTCAACGTACGTATGCTGCTTTACAGAACAAATATGTTCTAAAACAACTACCTACTATCCAGTTTCACATTAAATATAGTCGTCACTTTCGCATCGTTGATGATGATTTTTTTAATACATGTAAATATTTTCTTACAGCCGTATCGATACCATTACAACTGGCCTGAGCATTATAACAAATTCGTATATCGATTATAGTGGATATACCCCAAAGAAGTGAGTTTCATTCCACTTGAAATTTACCGTTTTTATGATGTTTATTGAGACCTAAATTATCATCATTTCTTTAATGAGCACATAAACGTATAGTACTAGCTGCATATAGATTGGAATATAGATAAAACTATATTACAAGCATATCGGTACACATTTAAAGTATTTTTCAAGTAAACTATACTACAGAGAATTAATACCCTCATTTTTGATTAAAAAATTGAATTTTGAATTTCCAGATACGTTACTGAATGCCATCTAAAACCGAAAATAGGTCCATTTTGGTATTCTGAATCAGTGACCTTGCATATCAATTCAACAAAAAAGAAGTATAAAGAAAAAATATATTTTATGGTAAGTATTCACCATAGTGGAAATATAATATACTGTTATCGTTTGCCTTTGTTGAAAAAAAACAAGGGTATTTTCGTGTAATGTGTTGGTACGATTAGTGAAAAAAGCAATTTCGCATAGTAACAATGAAAACCCGGAAGATAAATCTAGCCTCAAATAATTGCGCAATAGCAAAATTGTAATGGATAAAAATGTTACTTTGTAGAGCCGCTTCCATCCTTCCTCCTATATTTCTGTTATCTAGAGTAGCTATAGTTCAACTAATTGTTTACTCTGTTTTACAGAATAAACTACATCCGAGCAGCTGGTCAGAAATGATGACCATCAAAACCAATGACGAACCAAAGAATATTGTGTCTGAATGTGAAGTGTACATTGAAAATCCTGAGCCAAAAGAACATGTTATACACTTACAATCACTACCTGTTATAGAAGTCTGATTTACATCGTAGTTATAGTCAGTTTTGCTGCTAAAATAGTACTCATAGAGATAAATACTGTTATTCTACAGAACACAGACAGATCTGCTATGTTTGACATCAAACAATTATTGAATTTAGCAGAAATATTTTTCAAAAAATGAATGGCTATATAGATAGTATCAATATCCAAAATGTGAGCGCATTTTAATATACCTATAAATAATGCTATAATGCATATATTCATATACAAATATGGGTAAATAAGACAGATTTAGAATACCGTTGACTAATTGGTCAAGTTAATTTTTGCTTGAACTGTGCTCTGAAGGAAAATCTGTGAATTAGGAATACAAAATATAAATATATGTTTTTTACAGATACATGTTCCTTAAGGTTCACGCAAATTATCATTATGACATTTAACGTTTATGTTTCATTCTCGTTTGACCAAAAAAAAAGTTGTTTCTATAACCTTACAAACATAAGTGTGATACATTTCAAAGCTGCTTAAAATTCAGTTAAGTTATTAAAATAAGTAATAAGAAGACAAACAATAGACAAGTAAGTTTGGTATAAGCACTGACCTGGGAAAAAAGTATCTCGGAATTATTTGTAACGATTCAAATGAAACTTACAGAACGTTTTCTCAGATGAAAAGTGTATTTGAGTGTCCCAACTATATATGTCTGTTTCGTTTTGTAAAAAATCTAAGATACTTATCTTCAAATCATAAAACAAATCAGGTTTAAAATCATTATATTACCAACAAGTTAAGATTCTGTATTATTAAACTAACAAAATCAACACAAGATAATTTATTGAAAAACAACAATCACAATTTAAAGCTTCAATTCAACCGGAATAATCCGAATCATCATCTTTGTCTTCATAATCAGAGTCTTCTTGTTTCTCTGGCACTTCTGCCTCCTCCTCCTCAAAACACTTTTGAGGCTTAGATTCCTGCTTAGCAGATCTTTGATGGAACACGAAAGATATGTATTTTGACATATCCCATATTTGCTTCAAAACCTGTTGAAAATAATATTTCAGACTTCAAATAATACGCACGGCAAGACAGTATTTGATATCGAAAACAGATATGTCTTACCATCTTCAAAAATCATACAATAAGAAAAGAAGTGATAGTGTTCTGGTGTATTCATGTTTTGTACTTTCGACACACGCATACAGATGTATTTTTATGTTAATTTTGAACGACTGTTTTATGCATTTTATAATTTATGCTCATTTAGTTGTACTCAATAAGTTTTACTATATTTTACTGTACAAAAATATACTTTTAGCCGTCAATAATTTATAATGCTGAATAATAAATCATATAATGATGTATCATGTTTTTTTTCATATTAAATTTTTAGGGTAGATTATACAAACAATAATGGAGAGAAAATTTTTGTATGCAGTTCACGTATGCTTTACGACTAAAATAACTGCCATTTATACGTAATTCATTCATAAATTTCATGAAGTTATTATTATTATTATAAGAAAACTCTTAAGTTTACGAAAATATGTTGCTCATTATCATTAATTAACGCATTAAGGTGGAATATGTTAATCAACGCCAGTATTCCTGAGGATTTTTTCTACGGGGCCTAACACGCAAAGGTTCAGCTTTTTTTACACACTGCAACTCAAGTCTTTGAAATACAAAACCCGAACTTTATCATATCAGATAACTATTTCTTATTGCCCACTCGTAGAGTACTGAAGTCGTAGGAGATCAGATAATACTTGGAGAGTATCATGCGAACATACCTTATCATCCGTTAAGAGGAAAAAATGTTTATTCCATCCTGAAACTGAATCGTGTTATTTCCCGCGTAGTGTCCGAAAAGCAAAGCTAAGCTCATTTTATTACTTTATGAAATTAAGTTATTTGTAAAATCTATTTAGCCTGCTTAGTTGATTAACTTGAAAAAACCATTTAGGTATATAAAAAATTTATAGTAGATACAATTTGTTTTCTCCACTATTTTGATTAAAAATAGTCAAAAGAGATGCTCTCAGAATGGGCCCCGTTGTGTTACCCATCTAGTTGCCTAGACGGGCTCCAGACATTACTTTGCTATGACAAACACCGCTGGCATACCAACGCACCGATACTCCCGAAGGATTTCCTGTCTTGCGCCGGATGCACCAGCGGCTAACCGGGAGCACCCAGCGGTACTTTCTACCACGGGTCCGGGGACCTTCCCCAGGGCACAAATGAGCTACCAGGAACTCTGTACGTAGCCCCGACGGTTGGACTTGAGAGGATCATATCTGTTCGTGAATATGCGGTGTATATGTACGTAACGCGACAAAGGTTGTGATAGCAACGTAGAACTGAATGCGTTCAAAGACAGTGTATGTCAAAACTAGACAACATAATACCGCGCACGCGACGGTGTAGCATTTATGCACAATCCTTCCTTTTAAAAAATAACAAAGCTAATGTACGAGTACGTTAAAATAGCAGCGAAAAGATAAAAAATGCAGAAAAGCAGTTTAGTAGTTTCCTCACTTAAAAACATTTTGGGCTGTCTTTATCACCTACTGAGTACACCTCTCCTGCAAACGGCCTTTGTAGAAAATGAACATACGTTCACTGCGCGGGTTGGAGATATATATGTACGAGGGTGGTCCCAGAAGTACCCGACCCAACGAAGAAAACACAAAATTTTTGTAAAAAAATGTATTTATTTTTCAACATAATCTCCTTTGCGCTCTATACACTTTTCCCAGCGATGTTCAATAAGTTCGATACCCTTTTTATAATAAGAACTGTCTTGCTCCTCAAAATAGCCATTAACTGCCGACATCACTTCTTCATCGTTGGAAAATCTTTGACCACTGAGCCATTTTTTCAAGTTTGGAAACAGAAAATAATCCGAGGGGGCTAAATCTGGAGAATAGGGTGCATGAGGTAGCAAATCAAACTTTAATTCGTTAATTTTGGCCATTGCAATAACGGATTTGTGAGCTGGTGCATTGTCTTGATGAAGCAACACTTTCTTATTAACCAAATGCAGCCGTTTTTGCTTGATTTCATCGCTCAAACGTTGCAATAAGTTCGCATAATACTCGCCGTTGATAGTTTTGCCTTTTTCAAGATAGTAAATGAAAATTATCCCACGCGCATCCCAAAAAACCGACGCCATAACCTTGCCTGCAGATGAAACGGTCTTCGCCTTCTTTGGAGCCGGTTGTCCCTTTTGAGTCCATTGTTTTGATTGTTCTTTTGTCTCAGGTGTGAAGTGTTGGACCCATGTTTCATCCATGATGATGAAACGACGCAAAAATTTTGCTTTGTTGCTGTGAAACTTCGCTAAATACTCAATTGAAACATCTTCACGACACTGTTTTTGTTCGATTGTGAGCAATCGCGGCACCCATCTTGCACACAGCTGTCTCATGTCCAAATTTTCAGATAATATGCGATGAACCGCACTTTTTGAAATACCTACTATGTCTGCTAGTTCGCTCACTTTCAGTCGACGATCACTCAGTACCACTTTGTGAATTTTCTTGACCATTTCTGGAGTCGTCACCTCATTTGGTCGACCACTGCGATGCTCGTCTTGGCACCTCATACGGCCTCGTTTGAACTCTGCTACCCAATATTTTACTGTTGTAAACGAAGAAGCAGACTCACCCAGAGTAGAATCCAGTTCAGCTTTTATATTGGTTGGGCTGAGGCCTTAATAAATGTATTGTACCACATAACGATGACCAATTTTCTTCATTTTCCGAAATTCACTGAAAAGGTTCAGTATTGATGGCTGCCAAACAAATACTAAACAACGTGGCGTCTTCAAACTTAACACATATGCTTTATAGGTTGCATACTTTCTAATACAATGATATTTTTCAAACAACTATCGCCATCTCTAGGTCAGGCCGGGTACTTCTAGTACCACCCTCGTGGTAAACAAACAGCTCTGTTTACGCAGACAAGAGGCGTCACCCCGGTTGGATACTGACATAATGTATCCTTATACCTCGGTTAAGACTATAATGTATGTGTCACCAGAAAAATTAGCTTATTTCCACAAGAAATATTTTATGCCTCGTGGAGGTAAGTTCCAGTGCATAAAAGTTACAATTTTTCAACCGACTCACCATATCAGCTAAACCTTTCTTATCCCAACAATGGTGCCATTGTGACAAATCATCTGTGCAATCTGCCTCTTCTGGTGGTGCTTTGATCTGGATCTTATTCAAACACCTTTTACACTTTAATCTACGATGCGTGTCTGACTCTGTTTCTTCTAATCGGAACAAATCTCTCAATTCAGCCACGCTGAAATGACGAGCTGTCTCTTCGTTCATGTCAACCACCGTAGAACTCAACGCCTTTTTGTGGGCTTGCCGTTGGAAGATTTTTTCTTCAATAGTGCCGGCCTGAAGATGGATGAAATGATTCTATTTTATAGCTAACCAGTAAATCATGATAAATTGCGAGTGATTCTTTAAGGTCAAATTCAACAATGATACAAAAAAATCGTTTAAAAAATCTTAAGTCTGTGGAAATTCGTTTGAACTGGTCTGGTTATGTGCTCAAATAGTACAACTAAGGAGAAGACTGGAAAACTTTTTGCAGATTGTAACAAAATGCATAGAGAATTTTAAAGAATATATTCTCTACACCATTGAACTCACCGCCAGAAATCTGTATATATAACACGGCTTCTGCTGCCCATCTCTCCACACCCTAGCCATAGCCTGATCATCATTAGCAGGATTCCAATCAGGATCAAACATGATCAGCCTATTAGCACCAATCAAGTTCAATCCGCAACCACCCGCTTTTGAACTTAACATAAAAATGAACTCATTGGATTCTGGATTATTGAAGTTCTCTACTACTTTGGCACGTTTTTTTATTGTCATTGTACCATCCAAACGGACGTACATGTAACCTCTGCAAAAAAATGGTGGTTCGAATCTAGTGCTAAGCTGAATAAATTAAATTTTTACTAACCTTTTTCTGCACAACCTTTCAAACAAATCCAATGTCTGCGTATAATTCGAAACTAGTACAATTTTATCATTATAATTCGCCTTCAGATTGGCCAAAAAGCAATCGAGTAGCATCAACTTGCCACTTAATTCAGGTCTTACGTCCTTATCTCCGCCAGATGGAGGCAAGAGACTTCTAGATTTTTCAAAACCTTCCGAACCTTCACGAATTTTGTCCAATATGAGATCTGGATGGTTGCAAAGTTTCTTTAGGTTTGTGATGCTTGATAGTGAGCTAAAGCTGGTTCCCGTTGAATCTTCACTGTCACGCACCTAAGAATGACTACCTTATACACCATACTTATTAATTCATACTTAAAGAAAGCACTATAGTTTCTGGAATGAATGCATACCGTTCTCTTGATAGATTCAGAATTGATATAGTTGAGGTAGATCTGACGTTGAATAGGTGTCAATTGGCATACGATAATCATCTCAAATTTCACAGGTAGGTATTTAGTGAGAAGTGACGAGGTACGGCGTATAAGACACTTATTTACAATATCGGTCAACTCTTTTAAACGTTCTGAGGCGTGTTGACGTTCCAAATCAGTCGCGGTGGAGTCTTGACCTAAAAACAGTCACATCACGTTTTCATTTAAGCTAAGTAGATGATAATTTGACTTTACCTCTCAGAATGTAGTTCTCGAACTTTTTCTTGAATTCGGAAGCACTGCCCAGCAGACCTTCGTTAACGAAATGTATAAGACTGAAATACTCTAAGAGATCATTTTGAATAGGAGTTCCACTCAACAATACCCTTCTCTTTGCTTTAAGTCCCATCAGCGCTCTATATGTCTGATTCTCACAATTTTTCAATCTAAAAATATTAGTTAAAAAAAAGTGAATAATGAAACTACCTGTCCATTCCAATATTGCTCCGAATTTCAAGACGGAAACACATTCTAGTTCTGTCGTTCGGTCATGTTACCTCACAAGCTAACATCACGCACGCCTATGACATATAACATAAGCTCACTATATGTGAACTCCGCATTTGTGAAGAAAAGTATACCATTGTCACGTTAGGTACCCATGCTGCAGTCAACCCGTCATTTTTAACTTTGATGCAAGAGTTTGCGTGATAGCCCACGACTTCACGTGACGTGACAATAATATGTTTTAGACTACTGCTCACCGATGCCCTTCATCACACAAAACGAGACCAATCTCGCTGGTATGGAGTATGTCAGCGTGCATCCTGAATGTTTCATACGAGATAATAAGGACTGGAATAGCAGTACGACCTTGTCCTCGCATGAATTGCTGCAGTTTCTTTTTTCCGTCTGCTCCGCCATCCATTATCATTGCTTGCAGTCTACCTTTCAGCCACTAAAAAGTTAAAAGTTTTATAGCTTTACTCTGTCCAAACACATTTTCGGTTTTGGGCATAGTGCAGCCTTAAATGTACTGTGAGGCATTACCGCCGGGGGAATCTTTTGGTTTTGATAGCAGCTCAGCTGTCAAAGCTGGCTGTGATATGTCACTAGCAGCTGCTTTAGCTCCTCTTCACACGACTAATTCTGACAGCAGGAGGCACTTATGTACCAACTACCTTTATTTACCACCACTGTATATATATAGGATATTAAACTTTAAAATAAAACTTGTGAAAAAGATAAAATATCAAACAGTGTTTGTAAAAACTGTATGATTTCTATCTCACTATTTAAAAAATGATAGTGGCTCCAATTGGAGCAGACCAAAGTTGCTAGGCTAATGACATAAATCATTAGAATATACATCATGTTGATTGATATAATGAAAATTCTATAAATCAAACGACACGAGCGTATGTACCTTATTGAGTTCATTATTCCAATTCTTCACCAAAGAACTAGGACATACAATGATGGCTTTTTCTATTGTAGATTTTCCTTCAGGACCTTGTCTAACCAGTGTCCACAACAATGTTATACATTGCAATGTTTTACCTAATCCCATTTCATCTGCCATTATACAGCCATAAGAGCCAGGAATTTGTACTCCCGTTACGCAATCATACATGAATTTTACACCCTAGAAATATATTTTGTGCATTGGTCTATAACTTCAGCCACATTATTAATGTTACAGGGTGTGTTTGAAACTTCACTATACTTGTAAACATCTTAATTTAGATAATTTCAAATTTACGTTGATATCAATTTTTTAGGGATATGTTTTACGGACGTTGGGTACGTCACACTTTTATTTTTGCGTTATCGCCTCTCTATCGGAAAAATGGCATTACTGTAGTGCAAATTATCGCATCAATTCATTCGTGTTGGTTAAGTGGTTATCGCTTAAACCCGACAGCGATGTTTTCTAGGTTTGTTATTGCATTATCAGATAATGTGCCATTTTCCTCGCATTAACACCAAGATGCGTTTAGAGTTCATTTAAAATGTCAGTTGTAACAACAAAGGAAATAAAAATATAAAAGCTAAACATATGAATATTGATAAAATAAAAACTGCAACATTACTATATGCTAATGTAACACCAGAAACCTATTGTGAGGTTTTCATGGTAATAGAACTGCTTGATTCTCTGGTCAAATGATACCACACATATATAATTTACTTTTCACTGATGTTTGGGCCACCACATTGGCCTTTTTCAAAGTATAAATAAATGACAATGACAATATTGTAAGCTAATGAGGCCAAATATCAGTGAAAAGTAATTTATACATACAGTAATAGACAAAAGTGTATAGAAAAATATGAATATTTACCTAAATACCTTTAGAAAACGAATTCATACTTCGTTGCTCCATAAACAAATGCGTTATTAGTAGAAAAACTAAATTCCTTATTTTTACATTATCTGCACTGAACACAATACAGGTCTGAATATAAGGACTTTTTTGAGGGACAAAAATATGTAGACAAATTCTTTTCAACATTAGTTTAGTACAGTTTTGTGTCAGAAGAAGATTAGTTTGTGTTCATCAAGTATTGTGGAATAAGTTGAGTGATTTTAAGACCATGCTGTGTGGTCCAAAAATTTGATGGAATCCTATTACTATATATAAATTAAATGAAATTTAATGTATACTTCTCTTTGATGTGGTCTCAGTATGTTTCCCAGCAGTGGATCTACAACTACATGCACTAGCAATGGTCTGTAAAAAATATAGTATTCTATAATGGCCACAGCTTTAGCATAAATCTTATGTTTATACCTTTGACCTCATGTTTTGTCACTTCTTGTCAGAAAAGAGTGTACTTTTTGGAGGCAAAATATTGATACTTCATTGCAATGCAAATTTTGGAAAATACCTTCAAGCACATTTCCAATGTGCAGTAAAATTTGAAAATTGATATTTGGATGTGTCTATCTACAAACATCTTTGATATCCCCAAAACAACTAACTAATCAACATTACCCTTCATTCTTCAGTTTTTCATGTTCAGTCATCTCTGGTGGAGTATACAGAACCAAAGCATTGGGCATATTAGGATCATATAAGGCTCTCTTAACTTTTGTCTTCCTGATACCCAAATTCTTAGTTGAATTACAGCCCTCATAATTGGGAATTGGACATTTGAATGGTCTCGATAGTTTTTTAATAAGCTCTTCCTACAATGAAACGATCTTCACTCAAGTATTCAAAATACTCTAAATTATAAAATACATACATGGTCAGAAACAAAAAGTAGTTGGCTTTTACATTGAGTCAGAGGTTTTCTCTTGGTTTCCCTATCATCACTGGAACGACCTCTTGCACGCTTAGGAGCTATAGTAATTGGTAAAATAAATCCATTAAGCACTCTGGACTCCACAGAGGTCTGCAATGGAGAAGCTGGAGAATCATCTCTTCTAACCTTTTGACTAGGTGCTAAACTCCTTCTCTATAAATATGCTGATGTGAGTGAAATGCAAGACGGACTCGTAATAAGTGTGCTTACCATGATTTTGTCTGCTTATGTTATCAACTGTCTCCTCAAATTTAAATTATAAAATACATGTTAACTATCTTCAGTTGAGGTTAATCAAAACAATTTCAAATGACGTGACGCGGCGGGAAATATTTTTTAAGCGAAATGTGAAAGTCAAGAAGTCTGCGTCACAGAACGGAAGCACAGGTTAAGTTTAAGTTTATGTCATGTGTCATAATCTGTACTCTCGTGTCTCGTGGTGCTCTGGCTCTGTGCTTGTCAATGTCATGGTCATTTTTATTTTGCTTAAAAATTGAACAGTGAACACATAATATGATTCATGTGCATAAATAAATAAAACGGATTCAAGTGAATGTTATTATTTGGATCATAAATAATAAAATAACAGCCGGTAAATCCATGCAAGAAGTCAAGGAATGGTTAGCTTGAACAGGAGTGTCAACATGAACTCTGGTGTAAGCAAAACATTATTTCTAACCTTACAATCTTCCCAGATGCGTTTTCTTTTCCAGGGTGCTACATTTTTTAGTGAATCAGTGAATGTAGATGATAGAGAACATCTCCATCCTACTGAAGAGACAATAGGAACCTTCAAGCCTTTGCAAACAGCCCACTTGTATAGCCTACAGTTATTGTTCACATTTATTCTTGATATCCTAGCTATTTATTATGCTGTAGAACATCCTGATCCAAAGAACAAATGCAGAGAGTATTTTGCAATAATTTATATTCATATAGGACTGTGGATTTTTACTTTAGTAAGTATTAATATAGTTCAATACCCTTAAATTATGTATCATAATGAAGGCTGTAGAGTAGTCGAAGCATTAGTCATATTTCTGTGATATATCTTTCCTGAGATAGACACACATACATTCATGTACAGAAAAGTATGGCTACCAAAGTGATAACATTGTATCTATATAATAATACTTACCAGTGGAAAGATATACCTTCATTGGGCTTGTGACCCTCTTTGCAAATTATGTTAAGATGTATCATGTTTTAAAATTTTCTTAAATCACAATTTTCTACAAACACTTGCAATTTTAAGCCTTTTGTAAACATCCATAAAAAATGTTGTCAGAATAAAGGCAGTCATATTCAGACAAATTTCACAGAACATCCTACTGCAACACTCATGTCTTAAAAATTTTAGGCAACTCTGACTGACTATAAGTACTTTCTTGATTAAAGAAAACAAAAGTAATGTACCAAACTGAATATGTTTTTTTTTTCATGTAGGTAACCATGAATAACTGCATACAATGTTGTTTTATGTTTTTTAAAAATTATGAGTACAGTAAAGGTCTAGTCTTGGAGACAGGCAAATGTGTTATGGTCTTTTGAAGAAGTCAGTATGTTGTGTGCAAATAGGTGACAAATAACTTGAGCCATCTATATATGGTTTGCGAAAGCCTGATACATCTTCAGCACTTACACTGAAAATCACAAAAAGGCGCCTAGGTCTCTGACTTATAACTGATAGATGTGTGTGCTATGTACCCCCCATTATTAACAAGACTAATAATAATAATAGCATTTATTTGCAGAGCAAAAAAGTGAAAAGAATTAAATATTAAACAACATGAATTCCCTGCAAAACGGACTAGTAAACAGACAAGCTGATCAAAGTACTAGCCTAACAAACAAAATTACAACTGAATAGTTCTTAACCAAATTATATAAGTTAAAGTTAATATTAATAATTAATAAATAATAATTACAAACGTCAAAAAAAATATATGTATATAAAGAAATTATATAAAAAATATAATTTAATGATAAGGGTCAAATCATTTTAGGCAGATTAACAACAAAAAACATTTAAAGTATAAAAAGGAAATGAACAATATAAAGTAAACACTACAATTCATCTAATAGAAATTTTCTGTAACTTGTTTCAAAAGGTGACAGACGTAGACTTAAGGTTTGTGGGGACGTGATTGTCCAAGTGGTAGATAAAATGAGAAAAACATCTGTTAAACATAGATGTAATATCAGTCAAAAGCCAGAGGCCTAGGAACCTTTCTTTCAGTTTCAGCATATGGACTGATGATGTGTCAAGCTTTAGCAAACAATTTTCAGGTGCTGCTCATCAGATTTGTCACCTATTTCTGCACAACAATAATGTAGAATCAAACAGTTTTGACTAGTACTATATGTATTTTCATTGAGCTTTGGCTAACATGTCATGGTAACAACTTTTTAGCTTCTTTTTATTTTCAGGTTGTTGATCGAATAACTCATTGTGCCCACCACAATCTAAAATTAAATGGATATCTCGAATTCCATAAAGAATCACAAGCACATGTTGCATTACCACTCTATATTGTCAGCTTATGGAGTGTAGTGCTGATGTTCATTCAGACATTAATGCAGCACTTCTATCCTGATGATTTTGCTGAAAAATGTCTGAAAGGTGGTGCACTATCTCCCATTTCATATGTTTGTGCTTTCATAGTTGTAGAGTCATGTGTACTAGCTGGAGTCAATGTAAATTATATATGTGAGTATAGATTCTTTTTCATCTAAATTTTTTTTTCAGAATTTGCCTCTTGAATGTTTTGGTTTGTATTGGTGTGACAAAAATGAAGTTTGAGTAGGGTTTTCATACTAATGTTCAAATTATTATCTTTTTCAGTAAAAGTGAGGAATTTTAACAAATTAAAATCTCCACCTGATGTTTTAAAGGATGAATGGATGCCTGGTACATCTCCTATAAATGCAGCAGAAGGAGAGGTTGGCTATAAGAGCCCTGAAGGAAGTGCACTTGACTTATTTGAAAAACAGGTGAGGTAAAATTTAGAAGCGCGCATATTTTACTTCTAAATATAAGTTATATTATATACAGTTTTAATTAAGTATGTACCATAAATTTAAAAGGCAATAATTCTTTGAGTAATTTTAAGAGTTTATATAAACATAGGTTCGCAAATTCTTTGCTCTCAAGTTGCAGGTAGGTGAAATTAATAATATGGACAAAAGTTTTTTTGGAAATTATTATTTTTTCCCCTATATTCCTTGGTCCATCGGATATTGAATGCAATTAAGTGGACTTCATATCTAGAAAACTAAGCAAGATACAAAAAAAATTCAAGGATCAAAAAAGTTGTGTTTCTATTTGCTTAATCCAAAGAATATAATAAAAAATGCACAAAAGTCAGTGGCATATATTTTTTCGTCACAAGTATTCGTTCACATCCTGCTGGAGACGCCACTGGACTTAATAAATTTAATCAAGTTAGGGCTGAATTAGCTCCTTAATGTTATAACTACCACCGACGAATTACAACATTAGGTGAAGGATATTTAAAAAAAGTACGAAAATACATTTTTTTAAATTTTAACCCCTTGTATCTTGAAAACGAAGAATTTTCGGACCTATGTTTATATTGTTCAAACCTAGGTTTGACAGGTTAGTTTACTTCGTTACTGACAGGTTTTGTCAAAGTCTGATATATTCCACTGTTTTCGAACTTTTCCGCGTCAATGATGGTCAAACCTGCGAGTTTGTCAAAAATCGGCACATCGTGCTTAGTTATATTGGATTTTCTTTGCAGGCGGATTTGATTCTCCATTTGCAACAAAACAATGAAAGACTAAGCAAAAAAGTAATTGTTCTCTCAGCTCAGGTCCAACAGTTGAGGAGTACCAGGGCAACAAATTAACAAATGTAATTTTGAGGACAATAACATTCAGGTGCTTCATGGTCTAATACAGGTTACATATAACTTACATTATGTAATTCAGTAACTGAATATGTTATGATTTTATTCCAAACACTTCTATGTCTCCATGACATTTTTGTGTAGTTTTTGATTTGAATTTGCCAGTTTGTCATAGTGTATAAAATTTTGAAAAAACAAATAAATTGGTTTTGTATAATGTCTTAAAACACTCAAATGTTGTAGGACATTATACTGTTTGTAGACTGTGTTTAGGTAAATAAGGCAACCTAAATACCTACTTAAAGATGTAATTTTTTTGGTATAAATGATTGTGATGTGTTATCAGAGTGATTGATCTCTTTTAGTAATAATATGTGGTTTGATGTGCGTGCTGGTTGCAAAGGATACTAATTGAAGCTAATATCTATTAATATATGAGTCTACACAAAAGTGTCATAAAATTATCAATTGTGGATATTTAGTTTATTTTCTATATAACTGTATATATAGAGTGGTTTATATTGATCAAAGTTTTTGCAAAATTAGACATTTTTGGAAAAATGAAAGGTTTTTTACTACCACTCCAACTCAAACTGTTAATATATGGACACGTAATTGCCTTTTGTGGCTGTCATGTAAAAGGTTTGACAATATCACAGATCATTTCAAACACCAATTTCTGTTAACAATTTTATAATTTATTTATAAGAACTTTACAAATTCAATCGTTATCACTTAGCACCAGGATCGATCCATTAAACATTTTCCCTGAAACCATTTGTACATCAGTCGATTTTCTGGAGTTAAGTCATCGGTAAGTATGCCTTCCTTGGCCTCGTCCTCAGTCTGAAAAAATCCATGCTTAGATAATCATATGGCTTTCAATCAGTTCTAAAATATGGTTAAGAATTTCTGACGTATCGTTAACGTGATGCATGGGCGACAGCCAGAGATCAAATTTCTCCCCAACTGCAGGCTGTATTACCGAATATAACACGGCCAGCCAAAATGAAATTAGGCTGAACATGACCCATACTGAGTTTCCATGCTGAACACCCGAGTATGACAGAAACTAAAAGATTCATCATTGTATATATAAATAATTGTTTTCCTTTATGAAATAAAATAATACTGTAAAAATTCAATAAGACGGAAACCACAGAGAACTATCGAATTTTAGCTAATTATTTGAAGATGTGACTTTTGGAATTCCTTTTTGGATTGTAACTTTGGTAAAATAAAAAGATCGTTTAAATAAAATAAATTAGTAGCCGTTGGGAGAGTTCCGAAAAAATTCTGCTATAATTTATGTAGAGGTGGAGGTAATTTTAACCGTTTCGGGTTTTTTGTATAAGTCAAATATCGGGACGTGTAGCAAACACATGTGTTCCAAATTTAACTAACTATCGGTTTCAAAAATATCTGAAAAAATGTGTTTCAAAAAGAAAACTTTGGCGCCCTCTAACGGACAAAAGAGGCATTATTGTTTAAAGGTAAATTATGTCCAATCGACTGATTTTGAGTCTAAAAATACGTGGTACGTCTATGCCCACGGAATATTCGGACACCCTGTATGATAGGCCGTAATTTTAAGGGCAAGTTCCTGAACCTAATTTAAGTAGATAAGTTCATATAAAAATGTCTCCGAAAAAATCCTTGTTGTCATGTTTCAGGGTGTTAGTTTTATAAAAACTTTGGTTTTTGATTAACATCTCAAAGATACTTGTTGCCCGTTTTGTTGAGTGTTAGCAGTGTTTTTTGTAACAATAATACGTTAAGTTAGCACTAACGAGAAGATCATTATGACTTCCAGTGGCGTTTCTGGCGTAGTCTCACGAATGATTTTGAGAAATATATATCTTTTGGGTTTTCTAACAACTTTTTGTCTCTTGGCATCCCTTCACATCTTACTTGCGAAGAAAAAATTAAACAGCTTCATTACATATCGAAAAATCAATAAAACAGGATCAAATCAACTTTGATCATTGCCAAGGAATGAGTGTACTGGTATGATGAACATATTTTTGACTGTCCTGTGACAGTATGCTATTATTTTTTCTGTCAAAAAGTCATATATTTCTTTCAATTTCTTACACCCTCTTGGAACCAGACATGTATATATGACTTTTCTACTTAAATTTGGTTCAGGAGGACGCCATTGTAATAACGGCGTATCATTAACACCTTGAATGAAAGTTTACCAAATGTTTATTGTTCACTCACCATAGATGGAGGAAATATCCTCTTACAATCACCTTTGTGCATGTGTTCTTTGTACGCTTGCATTAGGTACTGCCTTGTATCAGCAGCAAGACATGTTTTGCACAAGCTGCATAAGGGAGAAGTGCAACTTCTCCGACATAATTGGCTATTGCATGTTTCAGAATATACTGCTAAGTCTTTGTCTGATACAATCATTTTTTCTTCAGATTTGGACCTAAAAACAATATAGCTCATTTTAAGAAATTTTATTTCACTTCACAAAACCACCCAGAAACAAGGAAAGAATATTTCACCTATATGGTACAACTTTTCGAAGCGTTTTTCTGATACTCATAAGCAAAACCACCATTGTTTTTTTTTTGCACCGAAGTAGCCGCGGAGGCAGAAGCCCAAATGCCAGGAAATCACGGCTGCTATGAGCATTCAACTGCCAACTGGGAAAAGCTTCCTCTTGTAGATGGTTCCGCAGTCTCAACACCCTCGGAACAAATGAGCGGTCGTATCGGCCAGTTCTGGATGTACAAAGTTCGACACGGTTAGGATACGAGGCCGAAGTCAGGTGGATCTGTTTGGCAAGCACATCGCACAGCGCCATCATGGAGGAGAGCCCTTAGGAGCAAAGCCCGTTGGTGTAGCAGTAGAAGAGAGTTAGATCGCCGACGGCCCGTCGGTGCCCAAGACTGACTGTTAGAGCTATTGATCAGTCGGACAGTATCCTCTGGACACCATCGAGCATAAACAATGTAGCCGACGCGGCAGCACCCCGAACGTGTGAGCAATACTCGAGGCTAGGTCTTAGCTGGCCCTTGTATAAAGTGAGGAGGTCATGCGGAAAAAGTACTTCTTAACGCTTGTACAATCACTTGAATGGGAAGAAGTTGTATACTGAATACAACAACTTCCGGAACAAGTATTTGCTACGGCCCCGCTCAGTAGGGGTAAGGTGTCGAGATGTAACTCACCTATAAGCTAGAGTATTCTTAACTATTGGCTCTGCTACACCGACCAGTCTTAAAACATTGTACAGCACCTGTTGATACATGAGACTATTTTGGGGATAATGTGCTGATGACAGATTTGGACTCATGTTTGCTTCTAAAAGATATATGTTCAGTTCTTCATCTACAACGAAGTCAAAGCGCATCAATTCAAAAAAGTTACGTTTCGATTTATACCTACAAAAATAAATCACTTGTTTATTCTCAGTATTTTACTTAGGCATGTTGAACCGGCCATTTCAAAAACCACCTAAGTCACATTTTTACAGAATATTTTTTTGCTGTGAACGTTTCTTCAAATGTCGATGCGTATTTTAGGCATAAAAACAACGTAAGTCACCTGACAGTGGGTACTTATTAGTACCGGGATCCTTGATTTTTTTTATATTTACGTGCTCTATAGATAGTATAAAAATGGTATTCCACACAAAATCAATTTATTTTATTGAAAATAAATAGGTTTTGCTGTCTGATACACAAATAAGCACGTGACAATTGTTGATTATAGAAAGAGGTTGAACGAATAAGTCTATGCGCTTTTCACGATAGTCGATTTATGACTTGGATATAACACTGGAAATCCTACTGTTGTACTGCTAATAATAATACTAAAAGTATTACTATTAATATGATTATCTTGCTCAAGTTATATACCACTAATCCTATTTCTTACTTAAAAACATCTAGAAATTATTGTTACTAATAAACCGTGAAGGTTATTCGTCATTTAAGTCTTTTAAAACTCCAACACTAAATTAAGCCCAAAAAAGTCTTTAACACGTTCGCTGCCGCTGGCTCTTATAAGAGTCAACGCGAGATGTTCGCCGGTGCCGCTGACTCTTATCAGAGTCAAGGTACAATACTGCAGGCACTCAAGGGCACACAGTAGAAACGTGATTTAGATGGTAAAAAACAAGTATCCAGAAAAAGATGCCAGTCTTGTAGCAAGAAGGGAATCCATGCCCAAACGATGTACGAATGTAGAACATGTCCTGATGTTCCAGGATTCTGCTTGGAGTGCAATGACATTATTCACAAATAATTGTTTGCACCAAAAGTAGTCTGCATTCACCACAAATTCATGTTTGTATTCTAAAAAAGTTGATTCATTTTTTATTAGATTTCATCACATTAGGTGTATTATTTACCGGAAAAGTTTTTGTTATACTGTTATATGTTCTCTACTATTTTGGGTTACAAAAATTATTTTTAATATTCTATTTTTGTTAAAAGTCGATAATAAATGTTTTTTTTGCTTTTAGTTTATTTCTATTATAAAAAACAAATAATTATCTTCCGACTCTTATAAGCACCAGCTGGCACACAGGAAATCGATTTGTAAGTCACTGCCGTCGGCTCTTAGAAGAGGCACAAAAAATATTCTAATTAAAAAAACATTTTACGAAAGTACCTCAATAACTGATTTTACGAAGTTGTACTACCAAAATAACAAATTAACCATTATACAACTAATTGGCTCCTGGGTAAAACCAACCGAAAAAAAATGACAGTCAACGTGTTAAGACTGATTTATTTTTCAATGACAGTTTTATTGTCTGTTGAAAAATTCAAATTGTATGACTTGTGAGGTTTTTGAAATGGAGATATTGCACGGAAAACAAGCATTAGCAATTGATATTGATATAGAATTACTTTTTTAGGACATCCACTATGTATTTCTCTTTATCCAGCACAACAGTCCTAATAGCATCCTCAATTTGGGTCCAGACAAATGTTGGATTCTCGCCAATGCTTTCCAAATATGCATTCAAACTTTCTTTCATATTGAAACCTAATGTGTTGTAAAGATAATCTAGGTCTGGAATCTCCCAAATAGGTTTATAATCATCACCAACTACATATTTATCTAAATTCTTTGGGTCAAATGGGTGATATTTTTCTGGACAAAACCTGAAATTAAAATTTTATAAGTAATATTTATAAAATGTATGAAGTTAGAATTGTCCTAGTGTCACATTAGGCATCCATGCTTCTGTCAATCCATCAATTTACGTGGGTAAGCGCTATAGCTCATGAGTGTTCTGCAATTTATGGTAATAATAAAAAACGGCGACGACAATATTTTTTTTAAATCGCGTCTTTTGATCTACACTACTTAGGATTGTCAAGAAAAGTACTAGGAAGTTCGTCAAACAAAACAACAGTATTTATTTACAACAATCCTTACCTTAACAGGGCTTCGCCATTGTAAATATACATCCTCAAAGGCTCAACAGAAGTAATCACGGTGTAAATGCCTATATCAAATCTACGGCCACTGATCAACAATGGATTATCTACATAAAGTTGCACAAAACTTCCTTTTGACTTGAGATCTATGTCTTCCACTTTCACTATTCTTACTTGTCGGTGGAAATTGTCTTTCTGAACAAAGCTGTTGTTCGGATATTTTTTAGTATATTCTAGTAGTTCTTTGGAATCGTCCGGTAACTTGAAAGCTATTGGGATATATTTTAGATTGCTTGTCGCCATTGTAACCTGTAAAAACCGAGATTTATTAATCACGAATTAGAAGAATAACCAACACAAGAAAGCATATACAAGTACAGAAGTAGAAGTAAAAATCAGTCTGAGATCAACGACAGACTTGAATAAACATGAAATCTTATCTTCTCCGAACTTTAATTGCAAAACTTTGCTCAAATATTGTGGTGCTCTTGCCTTATTTGTAATATATCCACTGCCTGGGAAATGATTGACACGTTGATGTGGCATTAAATTACTGAGTTGATTATACAGTTGATTAAACGGATAATCATGAGCCCACAAAAGGTCCCAGTCTGTTTCATTCGGGTCCTGCTTGTACCTACGGAATATAATAACCAATTCGCTTTTAATTTAGTGTTTATGTAAGTGTATAGCTGCCATTGAAAACTGGTATATTTGTTGTTGTTTTTGTTGTATAAGTAACTGATGGCAGTTCCTCTTATTTAGAAAATAATAGCTTCATTTATGAGCGCCTTTCTTTGTTCACATAATTATGGTTTGTTTTTTGCAAATTACATTTTAAAAATTATACAGGATGTTCAAAAAGTTCCCGACCCCACCCCTATCTCAAAATATGAGAAAAAAATGACTAAGACAAAAGTTGTAGGAATTTACTTGAGCAACCTAATGGTGATATTGACAATGTCCTTGACTTGAACGCTGAAGGTCATTTCAAGGTCAAATTGGTATTTCTTAAATAGAACCCTATACTTATGATCCTGGAAGATGAAAGATGCGAAAATTTCAAGTTTGAGTTTCATATTGACCTTGAAGGTCCTTTCGAGGTAAAATTGATTTCTGAAATAGGGCCCTTATTACTTTTGACCCAGAAAATCCAAATAGGTGAAAAAGTTTGGATATGACCTTGAAAGGCCATTTTCGTAAAACGGACTCTATTCTTTTGGCCCGTCAAATCGAAAGAGGGGACATTTCTAAGTCTGGATATGTCCTTGACCATGACTATGACCAGAGCTATCAGTGACCTGGCTTAAGTAAAATTCTTGTATTAGTCATTTTGGTGAATCAGTCATTGTCAGAACGCATTATCTAGGTCACTGATCTGGACTTGGTAATTTAAACTCTTTCGATTTCCGGGATCAAAAGAATCTTGAAACGATTTTAAAGGTCAAGGTTATATCCAAACTCAGGATTCTCCTCATATCTTTCAATTTCCGGGATCGAAATATAGGGTTTCATTTAAGAAATCCAATTTGACCTTGAAATGACCTTCGAGGTGAGAGTCAAGGTCAAGACCATCATTAGATTGCTCAAGTAAAATCGTACAACTCTTGTCTTAGTCATTTTTTCTCCGGTCTGTATTTTCTGAGAGAGGGGGTGCGGAACTATTTGAACACCCCGTATGTTGTAGGAGATACCAAAAGTGGCAGTCGTTTATCAAAACTAACAATCTACTTTTTAGCTGAATCGATTGTAATCGTGACTTGAAATAATAAGACATTACCAGTGGCGTGCTCTCAAAGTTTACTTCATTGTTTGTTTATGGATTATTACGTAAAAAGTTTTTCTAGTCACATTTATCTCACCCGAATCTCCCTAGAACGGTAAAAACCTCCTTGAGATGCTCTTGTCCTGGATTTTTCGTATATACCCACATAACCTTATGGCATTCCTTAGAAGCTGGTGTTGGGCTGTCATCAATATGTATAAAACATTGTCTGCATTCCTCTGCAGCTATAAAGAACATAGTACACACTGATATCGCTCCTAGGATGGCAGATAGGCCGAAAACACTGTTTATGTTCAATACAAAGCCAAACATTGGCTTTGGTGGAGCTAAAGATACTGCAGGTACTGACGTTGAATCTGTTGGTGGTCGCTCTTTGGGGTTATTTTCCTGAAAGTAATAATTAAACCAATCACATACAAAAATTCGTCAGAAGAAAAACGTTATAGTCTCTGCTATAGGATGGGGAGGTAAGAAATGTCTAGAACAAAGATGTGCAAGGGTGCAAAAGTACTTACATAGGTAGTTGACCCTAGAGCATGCAAATGAGATCGAAACCTTGTATGGCTTCTTAACGTTAATTCATTTCATCCATGCATAGCGACTACCGAATTGAGAGATATAAAAATGTACAAATCTTCGCAGATAATGAACATTTTTCCTTATTTGAAACCCAGTACGCTTCAGCAACAATCATTATTTCTACGACTAAAGTTGAAATTTGAGTACCATAGGATTTTACGACACTCACTTTTTAAATTTCATATTACATAATGGGAAAAGACTGTATGACTCATCATCCTGATTTACGAAAAATTCTCGACCAAATACTATTTATTTGTTTATAGATATTGGGATTCTTCGTTCCCGCGATTTTTATGCAATTGCCTATAAAAAATACTTTAAGAAGAACACAACAGTTTTCAAAAAGCGTCATTTTCTCTACTATTTTTAAAATGCGCCAAACTAGCAAGTTTAGATTTGGGGTATGTAACTGCTCCATGGATACTGTATTTCAACATAAAAGTAACACTTGATAATATCGAGATATCTGTTGTACACCATCTTGGAACATCTTTTTGAGTTATAAGCTATTCGATATACAAAAACGTTAATGTTTGACAGCCTGAACGCCCGCGATTTTGAAAGATAGTGACGAGAGCGTTATAAAGTACTCATAGGAGGCATCGAAATGATGTATCACCGCGCACGTACCACTCCATTGAACAAATGTTCCAAGATCCGCTCATCCGTCATTATGAAATTTTTAACTTGCACTTCTACGCTAAAATATATTATGTGCCAATTGTTTGAAAGGCGCTGTATATGTACTTAAAACGTTTTAGATTTTTACATAAATCCAAAATACGAGTAGTATATTTAAGTGCCTAGTATGAACCGTCAGATAATACGTTACAATTTAATCATCTGCAAATTCACATCACCAATTTCATTACAACAGTGCTAAACTACATACATTTTTTAATGATTTTACTACCATTAGGTAACTACGATATCGAAAATTTTATAACTTCAGTATAATTGATTTTATTATACTTTCCATAGAACAATTATTTCCACTATTTACTTAGATTCGCAGTGAACGTTGGATAGAAACTATTCTTACAACTAGGATACGTTGATCAACGTTACAACGTATCGCTATAGTATACGTTTGCATTTAAAATGAGACATATCGCATCTCGTACTTATAACAGCTGCTATCACAAAGGATGGTTGTTAATTATGTGCTAATATTCCATGACGCGATTCTTCAACTCGGGGACAAGCGTGCCCAAGTGCTTATATTTTCTTGTGCGGTTTTCAGCTTAGAAATAACAAAACCATTTAAATTATTTATGAAAATTAATGTTATTTATCCAGGATTTTCTATTGAAAATTTATCAGTCAACAACAGTAAAACGAAAATTCAAGCCATAGTGGACACAATACATCCTCAACAGTAGAACGTCAATGACCAACATGGATCTGTATCGAAGTTCAAAGGGATAGGCAGACTGATGACTAAGTAATAGTTTTAAGCAGCGGGTAAAGAAAAGAAGAAGAGAATCACTTGAATTTCAAAGCTATTTTGTACCTCATGACATAAACTGCATGCTTACGTCTTTAGTGAGGTGTGTCAAGTACCCACACTCTTTCACATAAAGAGTTTCACTTTTACAATCAATATATCGCTAGAGAGGATAACGTCCTCATAAACCTTCTCCAAAACTAAGAACAAGCACCGGAAATCAGCAATGGAAAAAAACTTGAAACTTGTTTCACCAACATCCTCTCGCAGATTCATTACGCAAAATTATAATGTCTTCTAAATTTCTCCGCTGGCTAAATTCCAGTACTTTCTTTTTCAATTATAATCTTTGCCGACGGCTATTTTACGACGAAAAATAAATCTAATAAGCGAACTCACATTCAAATCGACTCACCTTAATGCTATTGTCGTACTTGTTTTCATCCTGTTCGAGATCTTCCTTTTTGCTCATGATCCTGACCTTAAGATGTTACTTCGAAAATGGTACTTACACACTCCACGCATACACTCGCGGCCGATACGCGATCCTACTTGGTCGTACTCTGACTGCTGACCGTCGCGAACATGTGTGCTTTAACGGTACTGCGACCATGTAGTTCAATGGTGGTATAGAGAGAGGCAAGACGAAGAAGCTCGATCTCATATTCTTACTTTTTCATTGCCATTGCCACACGTCGGCATGTTTAACGCGTTCTTGTTCCTTATTTCATTAGATTTGTGTCTAATAAGTATGTCAATTTTTTCTTACGGTAGAAGCTTGCGGCTCAATCCGTGGACGGTACTGCCGTGATATACGTTTCACGTTTATGTGCTGCTTTGATCTCTGGCAACATACTCAAAAAAATATAGACGATTCAAAAAAGTCTTCCGCGACAGCAGGAAAGCGATTATACAATAGTTTGCGACCCAGAATGAGGTGGCCATATCTAGGATACGAAAATATAATGGTATTTATTTTTCTGTTAAAACATGTACTACGGGGCACCCCTACGAAGGCACAAGCTTTGAATGGGCGCTTTGTTATAAATAACTCTTGTCCGACACAGTATAATTCAATGTTGCTAACTTTCGTTTTACTACCAACGCCGAATGACGATAAAGTATTGTAATCGCGAAAAATGCATGCCAAAATGCATGGGATTTACGAGAAGACCTAGTAACGACAATTTTTTTGGCTGTCAAGTGAGAGACATAATTACAACAATTGTCAAGAAGCTGCAGAACTTTCATAAATAGGAGAAACAAATATTACTTGCTTGTATGAAAAAATCCAAACGGTCTGAATAATGGTAGCACAACTTCTAATGGCGACAGTACGGGTGCCATTAGAAAGTGGAAGATAGTCGTCCAGGGCTTTTCGTTATTCATTTCTCCCCTGTATCCCCCTATAGTCCCACGGTACCCAATGGGTGTTTAGGCCTTAGGCCTTCGTGGTAGTTGGAGTATAAAAAAAAAAATTACAGAAATCCGAATGTTATCCTTCGATTTTAGTATTCCTAGCTCAAACTGTTTCGAAAGAAAGAAAAAAATGGTATTTAATGTGGACTGATGCACTAATTAAATGATACTCCTAGTCTGATAAAAAAAGCGAATTGATGACCGTTTTCAATTACGATTATATAATTGTATTAATTATACAAATATGTTAATACCATCGAATTCAGACTAGGTGGAAGGAGCCAATCAAGGGTTTGTTTGTCCCCTAATTCTCATAGTAGAGGATCAAAGTGCATAAGTCAACTTTTTGACGGTCCTGTCATTAAATACGTATAGTTATAGTGTTTCATTTTTCAAAGTGTGAGTGCAGATAATTGAGATGTTAGACGATTTCAAGACATAATACAGGGTGGGCCATAGAGTGTTGGCGATTTAAACCTTAAATTTCTCGGCGCGGTTGCCTGGAAATTTAGTCGCCATGGAGCCGTACACGGGAGCGCAGTGTGCATTTTTGTCCGAGCGTATTATGAAAACAATAAATCGGTTATTACTGCACGACGTTTGTATCGACATGAACACGGTTTACGCGATTTAAGAGAAGTTACAAGCGCCAATGTAATTCGGAAATGGATCAGAATGTTCGAAACAACAAAAATATAGAAGAAAACTATGCAATTTTGGCGACAAAAGAGCAATCTAAATATATACTCCAATCTATCCGAATTCGTTGTTAAAATTGGCTCAAGTCGCAGAATACCAAGCAAAAAATATTGTCAAATTATTTTATTTCTCCGTTGTAAAAAAACTGAAATAAGGTATTTTTTGCCCATTTAAGCATTTGTTCCTCACAGGCTGAAAAAATCCGGCAACTCTCTATTACGGTCGATCCATCCTTGACAATCTAAACAGGTCAATCATTTTCCATAAATATACAGGGTGACTTTGAAGTTGAGTCATTAATTTTCAGATAATGATTGTAGAAGGAAGATAAACCAAAATATGTGTGTAAAAATAAAAAAAAGTTTACCTTGTTTTATAAAGTATCCTCCCGACAAGTATTTCAGTGCGGACCTGTATTTGATCGTGAGGACTTGTAGCACCGGCATGCCGTCCCCTGTGAGGTCTTAAGTCACCTGATTCACGAGCCCGTTTTACTACATTAACAAAGGCACGAGGGGTTGGTTGCACTCGATTGGGAAACCGATCCGCATAAACATGTGCCATTTTTTATTTCGTTTGAGCCACGCAACAGACACCACTATTCACTCACGCGTTACCGACTGACACTGACTGCATACAACTGAAGAAAATAATTGTAAAAACATCGTTCCAAATTCTTTCGCTTTTTTGTTTCCGATGCGATGAACCGGTAAGGCGGATTATATCCGTTGTTGCCAACACGAGCACATAATATTATTATTGAGACAGGGCGGTACTCAAACTTCCAAAGGGCTATAACTTTGTTACTTTAATTTTATCAGAAAAATGGCAAAGGAAAAAACATTTCTTTTGATCAGATCTACTCACTGTTAAAATAAATGACTCAACTTCGAAGTCACCCTGTATATATGAGAACAGATTTGTAAGAAATGCTCAATTCTCGGCATATGCTTAAATTGAACAAGATATGCAACCAACAATACAGTTGGTGCGTTAAGGTCCTCACAGACCTTATTTCTTCTGCCGGCATACCTACTGGGAAGTATTTCTGCTAGATTCATAAAGTAGTGTACAAATACGCAGAAGAACATGGGAAAATTGGGTCCGAGTAAAGATAACATGGCCACGCAAGTCAACTGTTCAATGTATTCTACTAGATTCTAGAAGACTATCTGTATAGAAACTTTTGCCGAAATCGTTGTACAACACTTAAAGAATGCAAATAAAAATTGGAAAATTGCCACTTTTCTTTATGACTCCGTCGTTACCCCGGGATAGACATCCGTGTTGACGGATAACCTTGTCATTCTTGCCACCTGGATTGCGGCGTTGCCAGCTTATAGGACGATTTTGCTATCTCTGCTATTTTGATAGAATATTATATAAAAAAAGAAGTTTTGAATAAAATACTGAGGAATACCAGTGGAGATATATAAAATTTGAGCCGTAGCAATGTTTGCCAAAAGACTAAACAAAAGCCGTTATTTACATTTTGCGTCGCCTGGCGTCCAAGCTCCGGAACGTTAATGTCTATAAACATGCTTTAAATGCCCAGTTTTATAGGATAAAATACAACAATTGGAAAAAAACAATGTTTCATTACTTTACTATATTTATTAACTATTTGATCTAAAATTACATGATCTTAATAGGAGAAGTACGATTTTCATTTTAGTCTACAATTTTTAGTATCCGTCTTATACGCAGAGATATTAGGCTTGATAACTTGACTCCAACTTATAACTCTTCGATCATGTGGAATTACATACAGATGCATTTTGGACGCATCACATCCCTACTCTTGCTGGACATTTGGTGCCCACGTATCGTCCAAGAACCAAGGTAAGACATTGTAGTTTCCTAAACACGGTACTGACATTCCAAGTTTGAAAACGCCAGAAAATCAACGCTTGATTTTTTGCACCATATTTAGTAAACATACGAGTAGTGTCAAGAGCTTAGTGTCAAAGCATGATACTGTCAATTATAGACCAATTCCTTGGACTAAAAATAGTATTTTGATTGAGGCTTTGCTAATATTTTTGATATTTTTCAGAAATGAATGTAAGTACATAAGAATACTTACAAGAACGTTAGATTAGTGCCCGTTTCTGTGAATGTCTTTTTATAATAATGTATTACAGGGTGGCCAAGATAAGGATCAGACTAGGTTAAATTCAGTAATATCACAATCTTACATCAAGCATTTGTTTGCAACGCTTACTTAAATAAAATGAAAAAATAGAAAAAAACACCTTTGTTTATAACTTAAAAAAAAAACAAATGTAACGTGGTACATCGTTGAAGTCGTAGAAAAAGATGCTATTAGATACAGTGTCGTCCTTTCCATCATGTAGTACTATTAGTTTTTTGACATTTCTTAAAATAAAGTCAGACAAAAATAAAAACGATTTGGTCAAATTTTAGTTTTTCCCAAATACCTCAGTATATGACTAATCTCTCAGTGAATGCAATGTGCGCAATTTATTTAAAAAAAAAATTGGGATGTCAACCCTAACACATAAGTAGATGAGTATGCAAGGCTCACCTACTTTGCTACACGTGTATCCTGTTTTCCTCAGAAGAGTTTTAAGTAGACCTAATTTCCTTTTTGGAGACACTTTCAACACCCACGTCACAACACTAAAACACCTAAGCGCCACTGAGAGACAATTGAGAACCCTATAGTTAACACCACTACTAAAAAAAGTAGCTAAACCAAATAGAGCTCTGCACGGAGCAGCGAACACGTGGACATTGCGCTGCGCCGACGGTTGCCGAGAGACTGAAGCGTGCAAGTCTGCGAGTGCTGTACCTCGCTGCGGCGATACGGTACAGCCGGGTAGTACACTCACGCCCCTTTCCAGCTCCCACTCCGCGCGTCTGCTCCCGAAGCGACTCGATGTTTACGTTGACCCATAGCAGACCCGCGGAGTGGGAGCTTTGAAGGGGCGTGGCTGTACAACCCGGCCGTACCGTATCGCCACAGCGAGGTACAGCACTCACACGCTTCAGTCTCTCGGCAACCGTCGACGCAGCGGAATCTCTACGCGTTCACAGATGCGTGCAGAGCTCCATTTGGTTTATTTTTTTTGTTGTGGTGTTCACTATAGGGTTCTGGATTGTGTCTTAGTGGTGCTTTGGTGTTTCAGTGTTGTGACGTTGGTGTCTAGTATTTCCAAAGTGAAAATCAGGTCTACTTCCAACTCTTCTGAAGGAAACAGGATACATGTGCTGCCAAACTAGGTAAGCCTTGCATACTCATCCACTTGTGTGTTAGGGTTGACATCCTATGTTTTTTAAATGCACATTGCATACACTGAGAGATTAGTCATATACTGAGGTATTCGGGAAAAAACTAAAATTTGGCAAAATTGTTTTTACTTTTGTCCGACTTTATTTTAAGAAATGTCAAAAAACTAATGGCACTACAAGCTGGCGTTTTTAAATGTGCCCGAAGTGCGCAACATTTAAAAAAGTACGACCCTGCATCTATTAGCATCTTTTTCTACGACTTCACCGATGTATCACTTTACATTTGTTTTTTCTTAAGTTATGAACAAACGTGTTTTTTTCTATTTTTTCATTTTATTTAAGTAGGCGTTGCAAACAAATGCTTGATGTAAGATTGCGTTATTACTGAATTTAACCTAGGCTGATCCTTATCTTGGCCACCCTGTAATACATTATTATAGAAAGAAATCCACAGAAACGTGCACTAATCTAACGTTCTTGGAAATATTCTTATGCACTTACATTCATTTCTGAAAAATATTAGGAAAGCCTCGAACAAAATACTATTTGTAGTCCAACGAATTTAGTCTATAATTGACAGTATCGTGCTTTGGCACTAAGCCCTTGGCACTATCTTTACAAAATATGGTACAAAAAATCAAGCGTTGATTCTCTGTCGTTTTCAAATCTGGAATCTCAGCCCCGTGTTTAGGAAACTACAATGTCTTTCCTTGGTTGTTGGAGGATACGTGGGCACCAAATGTCCAACAAGAGTAGCGATTTTTTTTATACTCCAACTACCACGAACGCCTAAGCACCCATTGGGTACCGTGGGGTATAGGGGGATACATGGGAAAGGGGGGGGACGCCACACGGACTCTGACGAGGGAACACGTGTGCATGCAACATGCACACATTCTGGCTCCGCCTACGAGAACCGCCGGGTGGTACCTCCACGTTCGACAGTCAGATACCATCTACGGACAATCACAACATCCATAGCCAAGAGAAAAATTTCTCCTGGGACGGGACTCGAACCCGCACAGCGCACGGCGACTGATCAGGAGACCGAAGAGTCTACTACTGCTGCCTGATTGATGGTTTAATGAATGAGCTTAATATCGAACATGATCCTAGCCCAGTCAGTGATATTGAAAGAAACCTATGACAACTTAGCAACCAATCGTATTTAGTATGAACAGTATCAGTGGGATATCTGTGGAGATTTAAAAGTCATAGGTATATTTCTAGGACTTCGGGGTATTGCTGTTTTTTGTGTCTATGAGACAGAAGGGCAACAAAAGAACAGTACAGTAAAAAGAATTGGCCTCATATAACTTCTTTTGAACCGGGTACTTCAAATATTAAATATGCGTCTGCCTGTAATTCCACATGTTCGACGAGTTATAAGTTCTGTTCAAGTTATCAAGCTGTCCATTTTTAGCTTCCTTAAAGTGAATGCCTAATATCTCTGCGAATAAGATACTACAAATAGAGTAAAATGAAAATAGTACTTCTATTATTAAGATCATGTAATTTTAGATCAAATAGTTAATAAATATATGTATATAATGAAACATTGTTTTTTCCAATTGTTGTATTTTATCCTATAAAACGCCAGGCGACGCGAATTGTAAGTAACGGCTTTTGTCTAGTCTTTTGGCAAAGATTGCTACGCCTCAAATTTTATATATCTCCACTGTTATTCCTCAATATTTTATTCAAAACTTCTTTTTTTATAACATTCTATCAAAATAGCAGAGGTAGCAAAATCGTCCGATAAGCTGGCAACTCCGCAATCCAGGTAGCAAGAATAGCAAGGTTATCCGCCAAGACGAATGTCTATCCCGGTGTACCGACGGAGTCCTTTACAACGTCAAAGCGGCAATTTTCATTTGCATTTTTTCAAATGTTGTGCAACGATTTCACCAAAAATTTAGCTACGGATAGTCTTCTAGAGTCTAGTAGAATACATTTCAACAGATGTCTTGCGTGGCCATGTTATCTTTACTCGGACCGCAAATTGTCATAGAATGATGGAATTACGACGATTTTCCAGCACATTTTGTTCATTTTACATTCACCTCAAACCTATTATCGGACTTGGTCGAACTTCTGGTCACAACGTTCCGGCTCTTAGGGAATATGGTTATGAGGGGCTTTCGACTTTGACGTTTTAAATGTCAATTACTCCTACCAACACCAAAATACCAACCTAACAGCATCAATTGTTTTCGAGTAATTCTGACGTTATTATCCGGCATTATCAGCATACATACCCCATTTTTTTCAATAAAAAGTCACATTATTTGATTAGTATATTTTTTGGAGGCAGTATTTAGTTTCGTAGGCACACTGGCTTCCTGCGGAAACAGCTACGCCGGAATGGACGTTGAACCAATATCCTGTTCGTCCTCGGGTAAGAACGTATTCTAGACGTTTCCAAACATTTCCACACAATTCGCGATAACGACTTCAACTTGTATAAAGCTTCAAGTGTATCCCCGACGTACGTTGGTGGTGTATACGTATCAAACATTTTTGTATTCAAATTTCCATCCATACGTTCATTTTTTTTGAGATACGTCTTTTTTTGTCGTAGCATTTGCAACTACACTGTATACTGTGATACGTATCTAGTGTTTTATAAGTGTAAATACCTTTCCTAGGGATCTCCACAGCAGTGGTTCTGCAAGCAATGCCGAAAATCGACGAAGATCACATGTTAAGCAACAAACCACCTAAAGAAAGGGTAGTGGAAATGTTGGACATGCTAGAAACTCATGTTGAAAAGCTGCGAAGAGGAGCCAGTCAATTAGAGGAGGACAAGGATGCATTGTTGTCTACCTTGGATTCTGTTGTGAATGCGGATTTGATGTATAATTTGGATGAAAGTGAGTCCGCTCTAGGTAACTGCTTATTTTTGTCAACTCAGCTAAAATGATTAGTTTTTTTTCGCATGATATTGACAGGCTTAAGGTAGTTAATTTTATTATCAAGATATTTTGATGCCTTATATGAGAAAACATTTTTAACAACAAATGGAATTTGTTATGGATGAATTGCTTGTCTATTTTTTTCTAAAGTTGATCTATTTAAGAAAGACAAACCAAAACAATGTTCAGTGTGTAATCAGTATGGTGATACAAAAAATGGGGATCATTACTGTTGGGCAGAATTATTTGAGCCCATACATACAAATCTTAATCAAAACTACAAATTTTGGAAATAAACCCTGAAAAAACACCTTTTTGTGGTTCCTGAAAATTGTATCACCCTGGCACAATTCAAATTGCATATTTTCTCACTTAAATGTGACAATTCAAGAAAAGATTTGAAACTAGTACAATTTTTACAGTGAAACCAGAAATGCATCAGCTGCTCACATAGTGTCAGCATATATCCTTTTGCCAGTGGTTCCACTATTTACTCTGAATTTCTGAATTTCAGTGGTGCATTACTGGAACTATGAAAAAAATGCTTCATGAATACAATAATATAATAATTAAGGACTCTAAATTTCTTTGGAGGTCATGTACATTTTTGTCATTATCCTTTCATCATTTCACTGGTTCTCGTCGTTTTTGGCGTTCCAGAGAATCTTTTGAAAAATTTTGTGGTACAAAATTATAGGGTTTGGTTGGTGGTGTTGGGGAATGTGGAAGGGCTCAATTTTTTCCTTCTACTATCTAGGCTCAGCACCCAGTGTCATGATATGTTTGAATGTTGCTCCTACTGGTAAGAAACAATATGTTATTTATTTATATCATCATTGAAGTACATTTTCCATAGTTTAAATGTCACCCCCTGTCCACACATTTTGCTATAAAATCTGTCAAAATCAAAATATTTGACCCTGACAAATATGTACTACATATCATATTGTATTGTTACATAATGAACATGAAAACAAAATAAGCTATTTTATTAATATTTATATATATTAATTGACACTGAAAACACCATATATTCACCTATAAATAATGTTTCCGAGAGTGTAATTAACAAAATTTTATCGTTTAAAAAGTCTTTAATGCTTTCTTCAAATATTTAGAGTAGATATGTACTTTCTCCAAACGTAGTGAAAAAGTATATATGCTTATTTTGTCTGTATTAGCTTTGGTAGTTAGGTGTCATTGTTAAAGACCTGTAAATTTGAGGATCATTATAAAACGCTAATATAAATTTTCATTAATTTTTTAAATTGTCCTTACACCTTACACATACTTATCTCACCTCATATTGCATAACACTTTAAAACACAAAATTAAATTATATTTAGCAGGAAGGTTAACAAACACCAATATATTTTCAGAAAAACTCAGCTTATGTTCAAAGTATAACAGGTTGGAGTTTTTTATATGGACTTCAAATACTCAAAGCAGTTTTTCCCAAAAAAGGACTAGTCAGACAAAAATTAGCCAAGAGAAGAGATTCTTGTAAAATTGAATACCTTATTCAAAAGTGAAGTGAATATTCTAACTCTGAAAAAATAGTTTTTTATCGATTTTTAAATTATAATTTCAGCACCCCATATCTTCTCAATGGGACATTTTAGGATCTAAGTTTATATGAACTTTTCGTGTTATTTTTTTATCTACTTTATACCCTAGTAATATTGCCACATTTCTTTGAAAAACCCTTGGCTTTTTTAGAGTTTTTAAATGCTTGCTTGTACCTTTGCATGCTATGGTAACTTAGCTTAAATAGTGTATCATCAAAGTATGAATCTATTTGTGACTACAAACAGATATGTTTAGAAGCTTTCTTATGAATTAATACATCAGCATTAAGTTTGCAAACAATGTTATCATTTTTTACCATGGATGATAAAAATGTCATGCTATGTGTGGATGTGTTTGATTACAGAAATACAAATTATTCATCATTTATACATTGAGCTCTTCACTACATGTACATCTATTTTATGTAAAATGAATTGAAATGTTCTGGATTTTAACATAAGAATCCAGTCAATTAGCCTGTTTCATTATGGTAGATGTCCAGTGTAGAAAATCTAGCATTCATATGCTGTAATGTTAGCAATGCTGATGCTAAGATATTTATCGTGGAAAGTCGAACAATTGAAGAATGGTCGTTTCATCGTTTCTAACATATAATTGTCAATCTTTAAAATGTCAGACGCAGATATTAAGTGAATTTTGGTAGCACCCTGTCTCATGCTGCAACTTGTTATTTTTACTTAAATCCTAGAGATACCAATGAGGCATAAGTAAAGAATATATTTACATACAGTGGTTTTTAAATAGGTCCAGATTAATTTTTTGAAGAGGTTAACTTTAAGCAAGCCAAAATTTGGAGTAATGTTTATACTATACATTTATACTATCATAACACGCTGTATAGTGTGGTAAATCATAGACAGCTAGTTTGTCAGTTTTGGTATTTTTGAGTTCTGTTATGGGTTGTGAAATTGTAAGTTAGGTATGTTGTCAGTTAAGTATTTTTCACGAGTATCCATTACTTTAAACGTGCCAGTAAGTAACAGCTGATTATCTAGTAACATTTCAAAATACCCCGTATCGCTAAGTGATCTGTCAACGCTAGAACTGTAGACAGAGTCGCATTTTGTTGCGGACATTTGTACACTACGGATTCCTAACATGCGTTTACTTAGAAAAGCTGCTTCATACACAAGAAAATACGCTACAAGCAAAATGCTAAAAAGTTAATAACTATGTGTTTGGTATAAGCATTTCTTAATACAGTCCTGAGATGTATTCGATTTATAACCAATTCATTATTGCCGACATTACAGACTTCAATAAAAAGATGATTGCTGATCAGCTATTCACATCAGTAGAGGTCAAAACGTAATTTGTCTAGTATTTTCGATATATTTCGCGGAAGCTTTTGAATAACTTTTTCTCTAAATTTGATCTCTGTTCATGTTATTAGGGTATTCTGATTTCCGAAACAGCACGACCTCATTCAAAAAATTCACTCATTGTTCGAGTACAGTACCAAAACGTCGACGCATACACAGCAGAAAAAGAAAAAGGGGCAGGGCTTATTTATAGAAAATAAAAGATCACTCGTTAACATAGGAGATGTGTGAAAATGATCGTTTCAGTACTACTCTGGTAGTAAATTTTGAAGAAATTAATCAATCTAACCTTGAAATTTTCAATGATTTTTCATGCATGTATATGTAATCGTATATTTATTTACTGCATACAATGATGTCATACTTTGCCAAACATATCCATACTTGTTTGTATTATAAACAGATTTGAACTTGATTTTAACAACAGACTTGAGTACAATAAAAAATAATGAGGCGAAAACACAATAAAAAAATTATGAGGTCTGAGTACTAATAATAACAGGCGTTGTTTTTATATAAAAAAGAATTGACAACTGTCTTTCAATGTGTTCTGTCACATGGTGAGGATACTGATCATCCATTGATATACTGCAAAACATATTTTCCTATACACAAAATTATAAATCACAATTCTCGTGAATGCTCTCTGCGTCATGTAAACAGAAGATATTTCCAAAGCTCGTCAGTTATCACATATCTATTTAACTTTATAGTAACCAAAGACAAATATTTTTTCTAATGTCACATTGCCTGTTTGATCTCTCGTCGGTGTATGCATTTAACATAGTTGCAAGTTATCTAAACAGTTTGGCCTTCAGACGACATGTTTACTTATTTCGTATGACTTTTTCATGTACCCACCAAAAACCGTGAAAAGAATTGATAGAATTGAGCCCTGTATAAATGTCGCGTGTTCTAAACATGTTTTCGTCAGTTTGGCAACACTAGGCATTATATCAAGCCATCTATGAGTTAATCGCCGAACCAAGGACGGTCCGCTACTCAATCGCTGTTTTTTTAAACCAGTAATAGCACAAGAACCGACCGCAAAGTTTTGGTTACATCCCATACTTATATGTTGTAAACTACCCAAATATTACGTATTTTGATGATAAACAGCAAATTCGGCAACTTCACTTACGTACTTATGTTGATATTTAGCACTATCAGTGATGCATCCTTGAATACCATAATCTACTAATGCTGCTAATGTGCTTGTAATTATTGTACTCGTGAAGATTTTCATACATACCGAATTTCAAAACAATTCTACAGGGTTTCAGTTGTCATTGCTTCGATGTGCTAATTTATGCCTATAACTTGATTGCTTCACACAAATTGATCAGCCCTCACATGAACAACTTAGAACTCACATTTTGCTCTCTAATTTAAGCTGATAGCTCCCTAGCAATGATGAGCGTCAGGTTTCAGGAAGTTGTGTAGTCATTCTCTATCGTTTGGTGTTTTACATTATCCACAATTAAACCAAGGTTATATTTTTACATACAGTTTTCGTCACTGGACATGAAATCAAACGATTGTAACTCATATTTAAATTGAACTTTTTCTGAATACTTGAAAATGTACATTTTTTTAAATTGCATGGATCTTAATGGTATTATTATTTTCAATTGTTAAAATGAATGTCGAGTGTCTCAGGCTTGCAATAATGGTCGCATAAATACAATCTAAGGTTCTTGACGGTAAAACTGTTCGTAAGTCCATATCTCATCTGATGTCAATTGTGTAAAACATAGACAGCTTTTTTGGTATCCAGCAAAAAAGAGAACGTACAAGTTGACTGCCCACTTATAATAGGTGATGTGTCGACTCGGCAGCAGACGGCTAAAACTGGATTAATATGGTATTTAAATTCATGTGATTGATACACTCTGAGTTGAAATTAACCTATTCTAAAAAAAACACTGCTTGTACTATTTAAAGTCTAATTTATTACTTTCACGCTAATTTATAACATACTCGCAATTCCTTTATTACCGCCGATTTATGTTCAAATATTGGCCAATCCAGAGCCTTCCAGCGCTTCATCGGAGTTTTAAAACGATGTCGATGAACACTTCTCGAACGCTCCCGATATCGTCCGATCCATCTCAATGATGCTGCAAGCTGTACTCTTGATGATGCACGGTGGCGTAACTGGTTGCCTAAGCGTCGATATTGCAAGGGCGTCTCATCGTTACTCAAGTTCATAGTTACGAGGGCGTTACACTATTTTTTATTTCAGTTGAAAGAGATGACGTTACTCGATATGCAGACAGGATCATCAGTCGGTGTATGACGGTCGAGGTTCGGGTGATGACCCAAAGGGACAAGATGCAGGAAGAAGCCTTGTTCCAAGTCAACCACCTTATAGATAGCCTTGTCATAACTTTAAGAAGCGATCCGGAAACCGCTAAACAGCGGTGTGTTAGTTACATGAATGCCTGTTCTTCACAAATCGTGGAAGGTTAGTGTGACAGTTGTTGAATTATTGTTTGGCGGATTCCGTTGTAATAGTCATTTTCTAAATTTAGGGAGTGATTTCTCAACCTTCATTCTTTTATCTTGGCAGTTAATGTATATATCACATATGTTGGTTAACTGTCAGAGATAACTGGGGATTGTAAAATTGGCCCTTGATAAAAGTGACGCGAGAGTTAACCAAAGAAGGCAGCCTTTTTCGACTTTATATGTTGAAAAAGTAGGTAATTAATTATTATAGTCATGCTTGATGCGAAACATCTTTTCGATAAACACCCAAAATGATTACTCTATTTCTTGAAAACTATTGTCTCTCCTGACTGTCAAGGCAAATGAGGCGTCCTCAGATTGAGGCCTCAAGTGAATGAACTATGCATTTTGCCTATCACATTGATCTTATTGCTTGAACTTACTAATGATAATAAACGATTTATTTTTTCTTGAGGTATAACTGACAAGAATTTCGAATCAGCATTACTGGGCTGTACCATGGATGACCAGAAAAAAGTGAAACGGCGGCTGCAGGGGCTGCTAAACTATTTTGAAAAAATGAAAGTGGTCCACCTACCTTCCGACCTACCTTAAGGATATTAAAAAAATATGTGTATCACTGTGTTTTGCTGTGAGGTTAGGTATAATAATAAGTAGTTTACATTTCCAGTATAAAAAGTTTGCTGATGACTACTGCCACATACTCTTTTTGGAAAACTTTATAGTCAGTGGTTCTTTGATACTGTTACGGCAATTGTACACGAGTCGATAAACTGTTTATTTGTGACTCCAGACTCCATATATCTTGAAATTAGGGATGTCAGACAGTTATGATAACATGTAAATTATATTATTCTTAAAATTTTCTTTTTCACTTGATATTTCTGAATGGTTTCTACAACCCTGTTTGTCTTTAGCAGATCAAATTTATCTGTTAGTAGATAACAAGAATTGTTCACGATTAAAACAGTTCCTCGTGTACTTTTGCTGTTATCCATACTTTGTTCTCCTCTTTGCAGTATCAGTCAATTGTGATTTTGTATGTAGAAAATTTATTTAATCCAAATTCGAAATTAGTTTCGAATATGTCATCAAGACGTTATGAGGGTATATCTGGGTAGTTATTTTTGTCTGGTATAGTTCATTACTTTGCTACATTAGTAAAGATTTATACGTCTTTATTTTACTTTCAATAAACGTTTTTACATTATATTTGTTTTGCATCACATTAACAAGTAGGTATGTACTGTTTGGAAAATAAATTGCCAGATTCATCTTCGGATATTGATTATTGGACAAAACTTTTTTCTTTTGTTTTCGGCTCATTTCGACCATAGTCGTCAAGGTCTTGGTTGAGTTAAAGAAACACTTTGGATGCACTCAACTGAAAGATAACTTGTGGTGCGTGATACACTACAGAAAAATAAATACATTTCCAAAATACTCGCAATCTGTCTTAGCTTTGCAAGTATAGCGGGTATTTTTTTATTTTTGTACATAGTATTATCCAATTATGCTATCATGATTCAGAACCTTGCTCTAGTATATGGAATATACCCCTTGTGCAACTTTGTTTCATGTATAATCGAGAAAATGTTGAATATACTCCTTGACATCTGAGCACAATTTACATTCTTGTTTATAAGCATAGATGATTTTTTGTCTAGAAACATTGCTTGCACTTTAAAACCTATTTTTAAGCCATTCTACGATATTTGTAAGATTATCTAGATTTACACATGTCATATTTGAGCCAAAGGTTCATTATACCTTTGATGGATCAAGAAATTTGGTTTTGAGGATCTAATCATACGATCTTGGTGTTTTCAAATGTGTGTCGATTATTTGAGAAGGTTAGTTTTTGGACTGAGAATTTGCACACATGAATTCGATAATGCGGAGTTAGTACAGCCTCTCAGGGTCATCATCAAATTCATCATTATCGTCATCACCAATTTTATCGCGATGTTTCACGAACCACGGTTTCTAATTGTTTAAACAGGACTAAATATAAAATGGATTTATCAAAAGTCATCAATACTATTTGTTACAATTAGGGTTATATTTACAAAGCGTCCAAAAAGATGCAATGAACGACGTTTCACTGATTCGGCTCAAATGATGTACATGCTAAATCGACAACTTGTCAGATAGCATCTTATAAATTTGTGCAAGTTGTATCGAATTTTAATAAAACATGCATACTTAACCTATTCAAAATCAAAGATAATATTTATATGTATGGATGCAAGAAACCTGTGGCATTTACCTTGAAATAACCCATTAGTATTTAAAATTGTGCCTACCTTTGGTGCATCTGGTTAAGATATAAATATGGGTTTTGAACAAAAATCAACGAAACTACCTATTAAAAATGTAAACCGATATGGAAACGGACTCGCTCACCTTTTTCATCTACATGCCGGAAAATCAAGTACGTCGGTGGAAAGCACACAACCTGTTATAATTTTATTTGATAATAATTGCTGTTCCAGGATACAGTCATCACAAACCTGTTTATAAATTCACAGCTAGGTATAGATTTACTAAAAGACATTTTTGTAATTCCATTAAAGTTCTAGCTTTATTGTATATACATTATATTATATTATGGTGTATTTATAATATGAATATTGAAATACATATACCTGTTTCAATTTAATAATTCGTTTGTTACTCACCTAGAGATATCGAGACATTTTGAACTTCTGACTCTTCTATTTTGGCCTGTGACAGTTTTAAGATTATTTATATACCTTAACAAAAACGTGATATTGAAATTGAAATTTTATGAAGCCCTCTTAATACTCGTAAAGGGTGTATTTGTCTGTGGCTTGTATAATTTTCAATGATTGAATAATTGAGAATAATGATCAACACTTGTAATCGTTAATTCTTTTGATAGTTCATCTTGACTAGTTTCAATCTGGCTGTAAAAGAATAATGTAAATTTTTTAACCACTTGCAGGAACCCATTTTCTGAGAACCTTCCTGGAATTTTGCCAGAATCTAACCATACAAATAATGCAACGTTGTCTGTCGTCAGTTCGATACTGAACGTTCCATTTACGTTAATCTTCTTCACCGAATTTATCTGGAAGAAACATTTTTTGTTTTAATATTTTTTTTAGTTACAAATAATCCATTTCGTTAAATGGGTGATTAAAAATGTATTAGTTAGACATGCCCATATCCTCTTTGTAGTGCAGTCTGTAAGGTCTATTCAAATGCCATTTAGCTGTGATCTTATCCATTCCAATGAATTTAAATAGAAAAAGCGAAACCTAAATGTTTACATTGCACTGTTTGTCGCCAAAATGTTGCAGTTTTAGTGAATAATTTTGACTAATCTCTCCATTGCCTACCAGTGACAAACCAATACATCGATGTACATTATTTTCTCTGGAAAGAATATTCAAGTAGCTATTCGCATTGGGTGTAGTCACAAGTGAATGAAACAAGTGAAATGAAATAAATCAAAATTGTCTCATAACTGTCGAAGTAAAAGTCCAATGATAAAGTACAACGCTGAAGACAATAATATACAGGGTGACTTCGAAGTTCAGTCATTTATTTTAACAGTGAGTAGATCTGATCAAAATAAATGTTTTTTTTTTCCTTTAACATTTTTCTGGTAAAATTAAAGTAACCAATTTATAGCCCTTTAGAAATTTGAGTACCGCCCTGTCTCAATAATAATATTATGTGCTCGTGTTTGGCACCAACGGATATAATCCGCCTTATCGGTTCATCGCATCGGAAACAAAAAAGCGAAAGAATTTGAATCGCTTATCACGATGTTTTTACTACAATTTTATTCAGTCAATGTGTCAGTCGGTAACGCGTGAGTGAATAGTGGTGTTTGTTGCGTGGCTCAAACGAAATAAAAAATGGCACATGATTACGAAAATGCTGAACTTGTGGACATGATTGTTATTTACGGGGGGGGGGTCTTTACAAAATGCTGCCGCGGCATCACGGATTTATGCGGATCGGCTTCCCAATCGAGTGCAACCAACCCCTCGTGCCTTTGTTAATGTAGTACAAAGGGCTCGTGAATCAGGTAACTTACGACCTCACAGGGGAGGGCATGCCGGTGCTCCAAGACCGCACGATCAAATACAGGTCCGCACTGAAATACTTGTCGGGAGGATACTTTATAAAACAAGGTAATTTTTTTTTTATTTTTATACACATATTTTGGTTTATCTTCCTTCTACAATCATTATCTGAAAATTAATGACTCAACTTCAGTCACCCTGTATAACACTTGTCGATAAAAGATTTATTCGGTTTAAACTGCTTTTTGCATTCCACAGAAACTTTCACTATTTTTGACAACTGCATCATATTCGAGAAAATAAATTTAGGGAATATGCAACAATAATACAACTCTGTTAATCCATTCAACTAAGTATACAGAGAAATCCAAATATCACTGTCCAGGTAATGTGTACGAGGGAGAAGCAAGTATCATATATATGTTAGAAAGAGTGCGTTGATGGCAACGCGGCAAGCCGCAGCTGCGACTGTGGCCTCGTCACTCATGTTGCTAGGCAACGTGGTGCTTCTATCTCTTTCTAGCATGTAGTGCATGCTTGTCGCGCTTCTCTAGTACACATTACGAGGTCAGTGATGTATGGATTCATCTGTATATATATAGCAGTTTTTAAATATTTTCTGGCAGCTTGGCAACACTGTCAAGGCGCTTCCTCGGTTGGTACCGAGTCATCTACTAGTGGTTCGCTGGGTTTTTGTTGTAAAATGTGGTAAATCAGGTAAACTGTAATGCATGCCGAACAGCGTATACCTTCGCTTTGATTTCACTGTGAAATATTGAAATGTGAAGAGGTACGTTGAGGAATAAAAGGGATATGCGTATCTTATTGCATTTTCATACACATTTGAATTTGAATATTTCGCAGTGACAGATTTTCTGTTATCAGTGCTATGCAGTGTTATGTCACTGTTGCTGTCTCAGGACGTAACGGCATATTTAGGCTTGGCTTAATTAAGCTCCTTAGCTTAGCTCAGTGTACATAATTCCCTATTTCGAGCCTTTACTGGACTTACCATACCTACCTTTAGATTAGGATTCTGCAGATTACAGTTGCGTATGTTTGTTGGAATAACAAAGTTATCAGGAGCTACCTGAGCTCCAGATTTGTACAAGGATAGATGAAAGAAACAGTTTTGAGTAGCTGTTGAACCAGAGCCACATTTGGCATTACCTAGAAGATCGTGAATACCTGCTGACATAATCAGTTTTGAAGAACCAGAGTCCTGAAAAAGAATATAAGACTCGTTGAGTTCTAAAGAATCAACAAAAGTTTGTAGTTATGGGTCATGCTCATGATATTATCAAACGAATACTATTTGAGAGTGAATTGAATAACTTTTAAATTATATTAACTGATGATGTTGATTAACTCACCATATCCACAGATACATTACGCTCTACTGCAGGTGTTAAGTCACTCCAGTTGAAAACTTTTATGCTGGCTGTTAGGGAGAACGTGTTCACCAGTAAATCAGAAACTACGTAAACTTGCAGTTGATTCTGAATGTTGATAAAACCAGTGATTATTAAAGGTGCGAAAAAACCTTGAGCATTGTACTGCAGAATTTTCCATTTACCAGTGAAATCTGAAAAGCGAAACTATTTGAAACAGGCCTTGTTACAGTTAAGAGAGTTTGACTTCCCAAGCGGCTAGTTTTTAATTCAAGACGCAAATATGGAAAGTTCCGAATTTCTGAAATAGAGTTATTAGGATCTTTGACTTCTTACGTTTACGGCTAAAGCTCAGAAACAGGGAAGTGTCAACATTTTAAATTCTTTTTTCCGAATTGCTGCCATCTTTTAGGCTATAAACCCAAATATTCGTCAACCTTACGTCAACATTTGAATAATCGATCGCTGCTGTTCTACGTGAGACACCCCCTGTATATATAAACTTCAAAGAGTCAAGTTAATCATAATTATTACGCATTCAGACTACGTATACCCTATTTCACGAGTATCCATCACGCAAGTCTGCTGAGGTGAACAGCTGATCAGCAAGTGACATTTTTGTGTTAGTCTGCAACGCGGAATCGGATATAAATCTAGTAAAATTTGTTTGTAGCCTTTTGTTTTTTATGTGCAAATGAGCTTTTCTAAATAAAAGAGCTGTTGCAAGTACAAAACGAATATGTATCGTACAAAAACGAGAACAAAATACGGCTCTTCCTACCTGGTGTCGACGGATCCGTCAGAATTTTGTGTCCTGTGCCGATATTGGGAATTTTGAGATATTACTAGATAATCGGCTGTCATTCTATCGTGTTGGATACTCGTGAAATAGGGTACAGAAGGAGCAAACTTCTGGTTTGTCTGTCTCCAAAATCTCCGGCTGTAGTCAGGATGAAAGTGCATACTATACAAGTAGACTTGACATAAGTTATGTTTTTGACAGGTCTATCATTAAACTCGTACTTTTAGTGTTATGTTTTATAGAAGTGCTAATGTTTGCAGGTAATTGTGTTGTTACACGATTTCTGGAAATGTACTTCTTGCATAATTTGCAAAGAGCGGTTGTCAGCCTAATAAACATATATGTTATATGCACTCAAAACAATGGACTTACTATTCCATACAATGTTGCACCAGACGCTAGCTCAGCAACAGATAACGACTTCTCGCTAACTCGTTGTTTACGCTTTATTTTCTAGACGTGCTTTGTAAGCACACCAATAGTATAAATAGGCCTTGCGCCCATTTCATGTCGTTCATTACCCGGCTAGGCACCGTAACAGTCACTTATGTAAACTTTATGTTCAATACCAGGTTAGACTCCGTAAATGTCACATTTGTAACCTTTTGTATTTTATATGGACTGAAGCTTCAGTCCTCAAATAAAATTTTTTAAAAAGTTATTTCTAAATCTAATGATTTAAGAAATTGGTGTCAGAGAAGTGGGATAGCTTCAACGCATTAGAACACGTGCATACTAACTAGTGTGGTGGATGCCTATCCTTTAAGCTGAAAAGGACCAACGAGCCTTAAGAAGAAAGAAACCTACAAGTAGGAAAACTACAAGTAAGAAACTACAAAGCAACAAGAAGAAAGAAAACAACAGGGGACACAGCGAGCAGCAGCCACCCAACTGCAGACAGACTACTGGAAACATCGCAAGAGATCCACTAGCCGCCTGGAGAACACGACTGCCTCCCGATGTACCCTTGGTAACGTACAATTTTAATCTAACTATTTTTTGCGATTTATCTCTGTGTGTGTGATTGCTACATCTTTTTATTTGCATTTTTGCGCATTTACTCGATTTTCACGTATTTTTCCCCATTTTTACGTATTTTTCTATTTTACATTTATATCTTTTTGCATTTTCCCTTGACACTATTGAATCTTTTTGAAACAACTTTCCATTTAAAATGTCTACTAACGGTTCAGATGATTACCAACCAGCTGAAATTCCTGATAACGTTCATGCGAACATTGAACCTTATAGATTATCTGAAATATTTTCGATTGTACCCGAGTACGATGGAAACCCGATATTGCTATCGACCTTCATCAACGCATGCCGAACGGCATATCAAATGGCCGTCGAGGAGCAGCG
Source organism: Acanthoscelides obtectus (assembly GCA_963669975.1). Classification (NCBI taxonomy): domain Eukaryota; kingdom Metazoa; phylum Arthropoda; class Insecta; order Coleoptera; family Chrysomelidae; genus Acanthoscelides; species Acanthoscelides obtectus. The sequence continues at coordinate 59,894,496 of CAVLJG010000009.1, read as the reverse complement.
GCTTCTCGTCGTTTTACATATTAAAAACAAACTTCGCGGACGTGCCGCCGAACTTGTGAATAGCCGAAATCCTTCTACGTGGGAAGACATATGGTCCCTGTTAGAAACGCACTTTGGAGATCTTAGAGATCTCACATCTTTAATCGCGGATCTTCAACACATGCGCCAACTCCCTAACGAATCACCCCTAACCTTTGCATCTAGACTGCAGACGCATGCAGCCAAAATGCATTCCGCCGTGAATAGACAAAATCTAAATCGCGAGCAAAAATCTGCTCAAAGTTCCCTCATCGAAACGATGACATTAAATTGTCTATTAACAGGATTAGACTCAAAAATAGGACCTGTTGTGCGATCAGGACATCCCACGGATATCTTGACCGCAGTTTCGTATATCAAACGAGAGTTACAACTTTCATATTTGGAACGACAAAAATTCGCCAGGGCCCCAAACCCGAATCAAAATTCAGTTATTCGAAGACCAAACCCTAAAATTTGTAATTTTTGTAATCGTCCCGGTCACTTAGCAAATGAATGCCAACGGAGACAACAGCCTACAAGCTTTGCCCCAAGACAGTTTAACCAGCCCCAACCTCAAAATTACCCTAGGCCGAATCAACCTATGCAAGTTAGACCATCTACATCTAACTACCATCAAAATTCTAATCAATTTCCTCCCAGACCATCTGTAATACGACCAAATGCGCCTAACGCGAGTGCGCCAAGACCCTCTGTAATTCAGAGCAATCCAAATTTCCAAAACCCTAATTTTCAAAGAAATTTTAGACAAAATCCTCCCAATCGAATTAATTATGTCGCCCCTGATTCTTACGATTATTCCGACTACGGTGAACCAGACCTATACAACACGGACTACGCTAATGAATATGACGATACCCAGTACTCCGTCTACACACCTTCCCCATACGATGATTTTAGAGAACCCAGTAACGATTATTGTTACGAATATAATCAAACCGCCGATACATTTGTTGGTGAACTTAGCGAATCTCAGTGTCGAGGACCCGAACGCGAAACCGTGTGCGAGCGTCAGCAACACATGCGATCAGATGTTCATATAAACCCTCCGTTTATAGTCCCGTCGACAATTCACCCAGTTAGCCCAGACAACTTATATTACATTAAAGATGCTACTGGAAAATTCAAAATTCTCATTGACAGTGGTGCAGGTTGCTCCATTTTCAAACGTAACACTTGTCAAAATTATACTAATCGTGTCGCAGAAAATATCTCTATCCGAGGTATTACTGACGAAAAAATTAGTATTACTGAAGCAGTCTTAGTCCCATTTGCTCCCAATGATTATCACAAAATTTATGTCCATGATCTAGATATTTCATTCGATGGCCTTCTTGGGTCAGATTTTCTTGAACATTATGATTGTATTATTGATTTGAAAAATCGTCAATTGATTACAAATTTCAAAACAGTCCCTCTTTTCAAAGTAGGTGACGAAAATAATTCCAAAGCTTCTCAATTTAAAGAAAAGTCCCAAGCTTCGCAATTTAAAGAAAATTCTCAAGTTCAAAATGTTATTTCCATTCCTCCCAGAGTTGAACAAGTTGTCAAGCTCAAATCCGAGCTTAGAAATACTGAAGCCATTCTTCTGGCGTGTGAGGTAGAAAAAGTCCGTCTACCCAGTTCCATAGTTAAAATTGATTCTAAAGGCGAATTCCTTACTACAGTATTAAACTGTAATGCCATTCCAAAAAATGTAATTTTACCCCAATTAACTTTCGAGCCCTTTAACGAAACTTCTATCAATAATTTCAACACTTCTTTACAAAATCAAAGTCAGTATAACCGTAGAGATGTTATTAGAGATCAATTACGTCTCGATCATCTCAACGAAGAGGAAAAAGACTTAATTACGAATCTTTGCTTAGATTTTTCGGACATATTCTACTTAGATGGTGATAGCCTGTCATTTACAAACGAAATTAAGCATTCCATTGATACCACTACCAGTAAACCAATTTTTACCAAATCCTACCGATACCCTTATGTCCACAAGCAAGAAGTCAAAGATCAAATTTCGAAATTACTAAAACAAGGTATTATCGAACCTAGCACATCGCCATGGAATTCTGCGGTGTGGGTTGTACCAAAGAAAATGGACGCCTCTGGTAAACAGAAATGGCGTATGGTGATTGACTATCGTAAGCTTAACGAAATCACCATCGATGATAAATATCCCTTGCCAAACATTTCCGATCTACTTGATCAATTAGGGAAATGCCAGTACTTTAGTACACTGGACTTGGCATCTGGATTTCATCAAATCGAGATAAATCCAGTTGATGTTCCTAAAACTGCATTTTCAGTTGAAAACGGACATTACCAATTCTTGAGGATGCCTTTTGGTCTCAAGAACGCTCCTGCCACGTTTCAACGTGTCATGGACAACATCTTGATGGGTATACAAAACGAAAGATGTCTTGTATACATGGATGACATAATTGTCTATTCCCCCTCCATCCAAGAACACATCAGTAGGCTTACCGAAATTTTTACGCGTCTTCGGAAGTCGAATTTCAAAATCCAGCCTGACAAGTGCGAATTCCTCAGAAAGGAAGTAGCCTATCTTGGTCATTTAATAACTCCTGATGGCGTTAAGCCCAATCCAGATAAAGTGGATTGCATAAAAGATTTCCCTCAACCCAAGAATCCTAAAGAAATAAAATCTTTCTTAGGTCTTGCAGGTTACTACCGACGCTTTATACCAAACTTTGCCAAAATTGCGAAACCCCTTACCAGACTATTACAGAAAGACGCAGTATTTGACTTTGATAGCGAGTGTGTTAAGTCATTTGATACTTTAAAAAATGCTTTAACAACATCTCCTATACTGATCTACCCCAACTTTGAAGAGCCTTTTGTGCTTACAACAGACGCAAGCGCTTTTGCGATATCTGGCGTTCTTTCCCAAGGTCCCATAGGTAAAGATCTCCCGATAGCCTATGCATCTCGTACACTTTGTAAAGCAGAAACGAGATATTCCACCATTGAAAGAGAACTTCTAGCTATTTTCTGGAGTGTAAAACATTTTAGACCTTATTTGTATGGTCGAAAGTTTAAACTCTTAACAGACCATAGACCCCTTACGTGGCTTTTCTCTTGCCGAGACACCGGAAGTGGATTAGCAAGATGGCGCCTCAAGCTAGAGGAGTACGACTATGAAATAGTGTACAAGCCAGGCAAGGCTAATAAAAATGCCGATGCCCTATCACGTATCAAATTATCCAAAACTGTTAATGCCCTTACCCACAGTGACGAAGAAGGAGAACCTTCTACCCAATTTTCCGAAAGTGAATTTGATATCTTTGCCCGCCTTTACAAAACCACATCCCTGATCGATTATTCCAAAATTCAATTTTCAAATTCCCAACTCCTAGACAAAAGTCATAAACATATCGTCACGTTTTTCAGACAAAACACTCTATCTGATCTTCACGAAAAAATTATCGAAGACATATTCGAGGAAAATCTTGATTTTTCTGCAGATAAAATTAACATCGCGTCTAGCAAAACAATTAAAGATAGGAAATACTATATTATTCCTGTGCCGTACGATCCCGTAACTTGCATACAGCATCTTTTCTCTGTAATTTTAACCAACAAAGGTGTATTCGACCTATCCCAACAAATCTACGTTAAAAATAATTTGGACTTACCCATTTTAGAAATTTTCTCTTTTATTTTTTCGGATGATAATATCAAACTTGTCGTTTGCCAAAACGTCACCAAAACTCCTAATCCCGACGAACATCCCTTCAATATTCTTCCCTATGCTGTTCAGTGCTACAATAGCACTAGAAATAAAACCACTGGCTTTACACCATACGAGCTCGTGTTTGGCCACACCTCTGGTCGTCCGCCCGAACACGTACATTTAGAAAAAGAATTGATGTCCAAGTATGTTCGAGACATTCGGAATAAACTCGAATATTACTACAAAATTGCCCGCGTGAGAACTGACGAAAAGAAGCAAAAAGCAAAAATTCGCTTTGATAGTAGAAATTTACAATCATATAAAATTGGCGATAAAGTATTTGTGAAACAGTCTCAAATTTCAAACAAACTTCAGAACAAATCTGATGGTCCATTCGAAATTACTCAAGTTTTTGAAAATTCTGCGCTCCTTAAGAACCCGGAAACAAATAGAATAAGTAAAGTTAATTTTGACAGACTGAAACTATGTTTTGAGACTTAGTTTCTCTTTCAGGTGCAGTCTGCTGTTTCTTGCGGCTGTCACAGCCCAGATAGACATCAAACCGCTTAACAACACCTTAGGTATCTATTTTCATGAAGACGCCCCTCTTAAGATTTCCAACGACATTTGGACACTCCTTGTATATAAAGACTTAGAACTCATTAAGAAAGCACTTGACGATAACAACAATATTCTGGAACACTTATCATATCTCGTAGACAAACCCACCAATCGTATGAAAATGTTTAGTGGTGAAATTAAAACTCATACAAGTCTCCTTTATCAAATTTCTCGTTCCTTGGAATCTAAATATTACGCAATCTTCGATGACACTGTAAGCGCATCGCGGATGAAACGCGGTCTGATTAACGCTATAGGTACTGTATGGAAAGCAATAACCGGCAACCTCGATTCATCGGACGGTGAATACTATAACGATTGTATTAACAAAATTTCTAAAGATGAACATGAGCTCGAAAACCTCATGAAGAACCAAATTTCTGTTACCATGTCGGTTATCAAGAATTTTAATAACACTATTCAAAAACTTATGATTGATGAAACTACGTTTAATGAAGATATTAAAGTCATTGAAAACAAAATTTATGAAATTTCAGAAGATCTTGCATTTTATGAAGCTAAATTCCAATTTTTAGAAGTTTGCGAACAATTAATGGAAAGCTACATGTTTCTGGAAGAGACAATTAATGATATTCTAAATTCAATTACTTTTGCACGTTTAAAAATAATACATCCTTCTATTATCACTCCTCAAGACTTAGTAAATTCTCTTCAAGAAATTTCTCACACTTTGTCGAGAAATAATTTACCCCTTCCGGTTAATTTAGCAACAGTGTCAGAGTACCTTAATCTTATGGAACTCGAAGCATATCAAACTAAAACAAGAGTAGTATTCGTTCTACGCATCCCGTTATTAGAGCCCGAAATGTATACTTTATACAGAGTGATTCCTCTACCCATTCTCGATAAACGTACTGGTTTGTTTCATGTAGTCTCCACTATACAGAGGTACATTGCTAAAGATAGCGATTCTCTTTTGTACGTTTCCTTTCAAAACTTAGGTAGTTGTAAAGTTCTTCAGTCTCAGGTGAAAATCTGTTTCAACCTCTTGCCGTATCCAATAGACAGTAATGCAGTCTGCGAAGCACAGTTGTTGCGAAATCCGGTCGATCTGCCGACAGCCTGCCAAATAGCAATTGTGGCATTGCAAGATTACCAAATCCAAGAACTTGCAACCAATTTTTGGCTAATCACCATATCTAGCCCTCTGCCAATTACGATGAAGCGTGGACAACGAGAGACTACCACCAAAGTGATAAAAGTTAATTCACTTTTAAAAATGCAACCCGAATGCAGTGGCTTTATAGGCACCACGAGATTACATTCTAGATATTCTGTTAGCACCTGCAAGAATATCACATACAAAAGTCACCCTGTAGAAGTACCCTACAAATGCTGTGAACATCTCCCAGAGAAACAAAATTTACCAAAATTAAAACCGATCAAGCTAAGCAAGATCGATACTGAAGAACTCGAAATTGCCAATCACAAATTAAACCAATATTCTGAACAACTGGACAAAATTATGAACGAGCCGTTTGTTTCAAGACATCTCTCATGGTTCACGTATTTCATCATCACCCTGTTAGTTATCATCGTAGCTTTGTACCTGTTCTCCAAGTGCAGAAAACGTAGACCACTCAGCATCTGCGCATCAAATTATCCAGCCGATGGTCCATCTCCAGGAGCACCAAAAGTCCGGTACATTCCCAGACTTTTTCCTCGACGTAGACCAACCATCCAGCCACATGAAGAAGACATCGAACTGCAGTGAGTGTTCCGTGAAGTGTTTTCACTGTTCAAAAAGACATTTCCAATTTTCGTGTTATCTTCCATGTAATTTTGCCCGTACGACTGTACGATTGTATCTTATTATTTGTTTGTTCCAGCCTTGCTTTTAGATGTTATTTTGCATCGCCAATGTACCGCATTTATGCTAACAATTTTATTTTTCAGAATCTATATTTTTTGATGTTATTTTGCAATTTTATTACTCCTACTTTTATATTTTTATATTTTACAATGTTTACAATTTACATTTCTACATTTCTACATTTTTGAATTTTTACATCTTTTACACTTTTCTAATTTTGTCAAAAGTTGTCGCATGGCAACAACTTTTTGTAATAGGGGGAAGTTGTTATATGCACTCAAAACAATGGACTTACTATTCCATACAATGTTGCACCAGACGCTAGCTCAGCAACAGATAACGACTTCTCGCTAACTCGTTGTTTACGCTTTATTTTCTAGACGTGCTTTGTAAGCACACCAATAGTATAAATAGGCCTTGCGCCCATTTCATGTCGTTCATTACCCGGCTAGGCACCGTAACAGTCACTTATGTAAACTTTATGTTCAATACCAGGTTAGACTCCGTAAATGTCACATTTGTAAACCTTTTGTATTTTATATGGACTGAAGCTTCAGTCCTCAAATAAAATTTTTTAAAAAAGTTATTTCTAAATCTAATGATTTAAGATATATGCTTGGCTCTTTCTAATATATTTGAATTCGTTGATTATTACCGACTCCCGACCAAGTTGGAGCAACCCAAACATCGTTCAGTTGCCAATAGAGGGCGCCCATAGTATTCCCTCGCCCGTCTTGGTGGATTACACTTCTGTGAAGCCTGTAGTATTCTGTCTGTACTTTTGTGGCCAGGGCTTGTATTAGCTAAAACAAAGTTTTCCATTTTACACTTGCCTTTTTTAATGATTAAAAATTAATCTACCTTGTACGAGGGTAGGGTGGAAAGTCTTGCCTGTCGCCGAACGACTGTGATTTTCAGTAAAATATGATTTATCGTTGTTAGCACACGTTTGTGAGCAGGTGAGTTATCCTATCCTTTTTCGAACCAGACATCTTATCGGCAATTTTGAGACAAAGTTGATAAAGGAGGTTGCAGTAGTAATTTCCCTCAATTGATCCACCATTTTCGAGGTAACGAAGTAATAGAATTCATTTCGTATCCTAAAACCACCACTGCTTCGATCGCTGCTTTGTTTCTGGCATTCAGTGCTAAACTCTTCCCATCCACTGTAATGCTGCATGGCTTTTTATCGACATTTAGCAAAGGGGGACCCACCTTCCGCTGAGCCTTCTCATCCACAGTTCTTTGTGCAAAATGTAGCACCCTTCCGATATCTCCACAACCTCAACTGTCTTACTAACCTTCATATGCCTATCGTCCATTTTCGATGGTTTCAGGTGTGGTTAAGTTCAGCTGCGAACTTTAAGAACTGAAATCGAATGAGCCGAGTTCTCTTAAACTCTGGTTAAGTTTGGGGGAATCAATCCTCCAGACATGAACAAGTTGATGATAGCACGATATTCAAGATAATCCATTTTAATCTAAACCATGCAAGAGGTTCACTTCAAAAATTCGTGTAGACAAACTAATTGAGAGAACAAGCTGAAACTTGATACGTGAAACCATACAGGAATAATAAAATTTCGTTGATTGGAGCGCGATGTTTGCGTCAGGCCGACAACTTTTCACCTTATCCTCGTACAAGGTCTGTAAATTAAGTGACGAGAGTGTCAAAGTAACAATACTGGGGGCGCATGGTTTGGAGGGGAGATATGGGAACATACGATCCGCTTTCACTACAAGTTTGAACTCGCTCGAAGCATTTGGTTGTCCGCAGCAATTTTTTTGTGCAACAGTTTTTTCTACTGTATTCTCAAAATGACAGTAACGTCAATTTTAAGCAACGGTGTCCTATCAGGTTTTGCTTCAGACTTGGGCACAGTGCAACGGAAACCCTCGCTAAACAGGCCTACGAAGATAGTGTTTTGTCAAAAGCCAAGGTTTTTCGGTGGTTTAAGGCACTTTCAGAAGGGAGAGAGTCGACTGAAGATGACCCACGAAGACGGAGGGCCTTCATATTCAAGAACCGATGAAAATATCGACATTTCGGGATCATGAACGTTCAGATCGTCGGTTGACAGTCAGAATTATCGGGGAAGAGTTAAATTTGACTCACACCACCGTTCATCAGATCAAGAACAACTAGGTGTTGCATCACGATAATGCTCCTCGAGTTTTTGGGCAGTAAAACATTTTTCTCTTCCCGAAGTTGAAGAATCACCCCATTTTGGGCAGTCGAAAACATTCAAACGATTGTAACCGACCAGCTGAAGGCTATTCCAGTATCAGAAGGAAGTTATTTTGAGGGGATAATATAAAATTGTAATTATATTTAAATAAAATAATTAAAAAAAAGTCGCATTAATTAAAAGACCTCGTACACGTTTATGATCACGTTTCAAATTACTGCCAGTTGACTGTAAGGGTGATATAAAGAAATAAAATGTACTTATTCAAAATAAGAACAATTTCCAAACCTGCGAAAAGTATATGACGCTCTCAACGTATCTCTGATCAGTCGCATGGGGCAAGTGGAATTCTCTGTTAATCATTGCAAGGATCTCACCGTTGCCCAATGGATGATGTTGCCTGTGTGTCACGAATTCGCTATTGATAAACAAATCGTAATAGTTAGAGGTAGCTGTCAGCCAGGTTTCCAGTGCTGGCAACGATTGCAAACCATACTCTGATGCGAATCTGGGTATTGGAAGAATATTCGCATTCAGTGGGTTTAACACGTAGTTATAGTAATGTACTGAAAATAAAAATGTGGGTATATGGAAACGAAATGAAGAATTCATTAAAACCCATTAACGCCCAAATTAATCTTGAACATGGAAAACGGATATTATGCATATAAGGTAGGTTATTAGGACTAAAATAAAAACTGAAGATCATAAAACCATATATATTTTATTATTTTTACCAAAAAAAATATCTGTACTCATTTGAGTACAATGGGCGAAACCGTTTATTTTGTATGATGTAACTTGAAGCAGGCACGTTCAATACGTAGTGTTGACGAACCCTTGAGTGGCATACTGTACATCGTAATTGCTTCTCTAGCTTCGCAGGAAAATGTCCGAATTTATGAAGGATTTCATTTCTTCTTTGGTGTCGAGTATTTTGAGATGCATATAACATGGACTCATCGACAATATGCCGCAAAACCGTATCATCAAAGAAAAGTTCAAATAGTTGTACTGGATTTAAATCATTTATCTCTTCCACTAGTTTATCCCTATTGGCATTCATTTCACATAACGGTGGCGGCTCAGACCAAATGGAATATTCAGGATTGCATTTCTCCCAGTCCAAGTCATCGTGTTTAGATTTATTTCGGTATTTGTATACGTTTTCGCTCTTCACTCAAATGCTCTTCGTCGCTGCTTCAGAACTCGTCATTAGCTGAACTTTGGCGAAACAGCTATAAACGACCAGAAACATCTTATGGCATTCCATTTGCCATCAGTTGATTTTCGTCCAATTCCTCCTCGTCAGTCAAATAACGCGCGTCTGGAGGCAAGACCACAACATCATCGTTATCTTTTAAATCATCTCGAGCATCAGGCAGAAAATTGTAATACTCGTATGTTTTAACAGGATCATCAAAAACAGTTTATACATATCTAAAACAAAAAAAATTGCATTAGTCGACTGATAACGAATTTGCCCAGTGTACTCATTTGAGTACAGTCAATTTGAACATACATTCTAATTACATCAAATCAGTTAAAATATTTATGCCCGGCAAATCAAACAAACAACCTTTACATATACACAATATAAAAAGATTGTTTATTAGATGGTCATCTCGATAAGAAAAAAATATGTAAAATCCGAACTTACCTTAGATCAAATAAGCAATAACTTCTATTACTGTCAACAACGACACACTCACAGAATTTATGAAAAATGGCTCTTGCGCCCTGTCGCATGTACCATCTACAAATGTTTATAAGAGGCAGTACTTCTGTGGTTGACTCAGAGATGGCTCTGATAGGAACAAACACTAGTGTACTCGCTTGAGTACAGCGGGCGTTAATGGGTTAATTGTAATAGAGCCAGAAACGATGCAGAACTAGGATAGAACATAAAAATGATATAAAAGCCAGCTTTGAACTCTCTCAATATTTAAACTGAGACATGCAACATTAAATCTACGGATTAAATAATGTAACTTCTGAAACTCATTCCGACCACGTACATGTGTCACTTGGCAATTAAACCGAATTATACCCAACTGAAAGTTCAATAGTGACAGTATCCGGATTTTAAGTGAAAAACCAGAGTCAGTCAAACCAAGTTTCCGACTCACCCTAACGGCCCAACGTAAAAGATATATTTCTTAAAGCAGGTATACATAAAAAGTTCCTATAGGCTGCTGTAAATTTCTGTAACACTAATGAGGCTGACTTGGACAAAATAAGAGCATTGTCAATTCAATGAAAGGATTCAAGTGTTTTATAAGTTGACAATCACTCAAATTTTACCCCACTGATGTAGCACCAAAACCGTTTGTATTTATTGGTCATGGTGTTATAAAATTTCAAGTCAACACCTCAATCCACATCGAAGATATATATTTTTTAATCCTGAAACTATAACTTAATGATACAGCATTTAGGATAATTGTTTATTTGATCTTTTCGTGTTGTTTCTGTTTCTGATATTCATTTATTTGTTATTTTTTTTTCGTTGAAAACTGATGATGACTCACCATCTCCATATTGTTGATCATAAGGGTTGTTGGACACATAACCTTCCTGTTCGGTTTTTTTACCATTTGAGGGACTAGAAGCCACAAAAATGCGTCTTTTGTGTGTTATTTCCTCAAACCTATTTTTAATTGTGTCAACATAAAGTTTTACGTAATCATTTTTGAATAATGTGAAATTCTGTCTCACATGATACCTACAAGTAGAAAAAATGATAACTAAACTGAATCCAAATTCAAGATGAGATGTAAATAATAACAGTTAGCCCGTGATCTCTCGGTAACAGGTGGGGACAACGCCTTTTATTGGTCAATTCGCCATTAAATTTCAAGCGGTCGCCTAGCGGAATAATGCTCGGGGCAAGGGCAGGGCAGGCAGAGTTGCATTCAGGCCAACGACCGTCGGGTGTATCACTGCGTGCTCGTATTTTCGTATTCACCTTGCTTGGTTGTTGCTGTTGTTGTTGTTAAGTGTATTTGAGTAATTTGTTAAGTTTCTGTTTGTTATTGTTATTCCTCGTTATTATTTGTTTTGAACCAATCCTGAACATGTCCAGTACAGATACTGCTGACGAGGCTGTAGGCTACTCCCTTAGCTCTCCTAGAAAGCGATCAAAAAAAAGACATCTTAGCGTAGACATGAAAGACGTCATATTGAATACATTCAAGATAGAGCGGAAGGAAGACGAAACATCAACTAACCCGAAAATAGCTCTGAAAGTGGCAGATAAAATTGGGGTATGCCAAGCGACAGTGTACAATGTTTTGAACGAACATAAGAAAAAGCATGCCTTTTCCAAGCCAATGACGGGTAAAAATCGCAAAAGTATCATAAGATCGTTGGATGACCCTGACAAGCATGCGATTCGGAGGAAAGTGCACGAGTTCTTCTTCAGAAACGAAATACCGACAGTTGATTACGGGAGGTTAACGAGGATGCTATGCTACCAAATTTCAAACGTTCAACTATTCATAAACTTTTGAAGCATCTTAATTTCGAATGGAAGAAACGAGGTCGTAACAGCTTACTTATGGATAGAGAAGAAATTGTTCTGTGGAGGAGAGAGTACCTGACCAAAATTAAATCATTCAGGGATCAGCACAGGAAGATCTATTACCTGGACGAAACCTGGATTAACGCTGGGCACACTACTCCGAAGATATAGGTTGACAAAACTGTGACTTCATCCAGAAGAGCATTTCTAGATGGACTGTCGACCGGATTGAAAAATCCAGCAGGTAAATAGATCGAAGTAGTTCACGGTATCAGTTTTTGCGCACAATATCTCTATCTTCGTACCTACAAGACGTGCATGTGTACTTAGCGGATTTTATCTTTCTAGGCAAAGGAAAAAGGCTCATTATTTGCCACATTGGGGGTGTAGATGGCTCCGTGGATGACGGCTTATGGTCTTTTGGGTAAAAAAAAAACACTGACTACCATGAAGAGATGAATGGGGAAGCATTCGAGAAGTGGTTTTCAGGCATTTTACCACGTCTCGAAAACAATTCTGTGGTTTTGGATAATGCTCCCTATCATTCTCGCAAAATAGAAAAATCCCAACTTCAGCTTCTAGGAAATCAGACATTCAGAGCTAGCTCCGTTCCAAAAATATAACTTTCGACCCTTCCTTACTGAAATTACAAATATTAGATATTGTGAAACAACACAGATCAAGACATGATAAATATGTCATAGATGAAATGGCCAAAGCACATCACAAAACAGTACTCCGTTTGCTGCCTTACCACTGTGAGCTCAACCCTATTGAGCTCATACGGGCAGATGTTAAGAATTTTGTTGCTGCACACAATACATTTAAATTTTCTGACATGCAAGAGCTGTTCAGAATTGCTATACAGAGGGTCACACAAGAAAGATGGCAAAAATGTGTGCAGCATGTTCAGGAGAAAGTGGAGGTAGCAATGTGGGAGCTGGACAACATAATTGAGAGAGATTTTGAATCCATCATCATAAACCTTAATGACGATAGCTCTTCAAGTGAGTCTGAGTAAGTCTCGCGTTTTTGTTTTGTCACAGAATACATATTATGGGAATCCTAGTTATAGTGAAATATTAACTTACAGATAAACTACAGACAATGCAAGTCCGAAGTGCACCTTCAAAATCTATTTTAAATTGATTGAACAGCCTTATATTTATTCCATGTACAAAAGTGTCAACTCTACCCCTCGGATTCATTGTGCACCCCTTCAAGTATAAAAATTTGATTTTGCGACTCCCTCAACTATAACTAATTCACTATATTAGATAATTTCGTTAAATACTGTCATCTTTGTTTTACAACACGTTGGTGGTAGTCCATCATTCGGAGGTAGCCCTGAATGCGGCCCTGTACGCCGTCCTTGCTTTTGGCAATCACGCATCCATTCTATCTTCGGTGTAAATACACTATAGTCTAAAATTCTTTATGTTGATTCAAAAATAATACTTGCCAGTCATCACGGAGTGCTCCTTCATTTTCATTGTTTCCTGCAAATAATGCAATGCTGGTATAGCCACTCAATCGCTTAACTTGGTAGTCAACCTCATCCAACACATTTCTGAAAAACGAGTTTTCCATAGGCTCTATCTAAAACTTCTCATGTTCCATCAATAGACTAAGGTCTACGGTGAAGTTCGAATTTGGCAGACGTCCTAATGTGTACGACATAGAAGTGCGAGAAGCGTATAATATGTATATTAGAAAGGATGCGCCGATCACGTCCGTAGTCTCGTCACTCGGGTTGCTAGGCAACGAGGTGTTTCTATCTTTTTCTAACACACGTGCTGCACGCTTTTCTCTCGTACACATTACGACGTCAGTGGTATATGGCTTTCACTGTATAGGATGTATCATACTCGAATTATAGCGATCGAGGCTTGATCAAGCCTTAGGCCTTAAACAAACAGTAACGCACACTTGAGTGGCATTCAAATGGAGATTTAACATTTGAATTCTACAGTAGGCTGTAACTTTTTGTCATCATATCACGGGTTTTCAATTCCCAAAAATTTGAAAATGAAAATACTGACGAAAACACTAATGTCTAAAATAGTGAATGCGTACTTGACATTTTCTTAGTTAACTATGCCTTACTCCAAGAAATCGTTGTTGCTCGGATAGAGCGCACATGCGAACATAAAGTCTTGCCAAATCAAGATGCCCATTTCATCAGCTAGATCATAGAAATAGTCCGATTCATAGACCCCACCACCCCAAACTCGTAACATGTTCATGTGGGTATCTCTGGCTGTTTCTAGCAACGTCCGAATTTTTTTCTTGTCCTGTCCGCGTTCTGGTAGAATGTCTACAGGAATTTCGTTCGAGCCCTTCATGAAAATTGGGACGTCATTCACTTTAAAATAGAAGCTGTAACCATTACCTTCAACAGAAGACATTTTAGTGTTTAGAAGTCGACGTCAAGTCGGAAACGGGGATAGGCCAAGTTATAATAGGTATCAGACAAATATAAAAAACCTAAGTCCTGTACTTTTCAAATTATGAGCTTTAAAACACGGAAAAATCTGCCTAACTAGTTCCCATTATTACAAATTTCAATTTTTTATTAGACGGAGTGATAGACAGTCATTCCACGTTGTCACAGTAAGATAAATAGTAACTCCACTTTTATTAATTCATGATTGTGTGTTGTCACCATTTCTGTGAGCACCGTGCAGAAATACCCCAACATGCACCTCATTTATGAGGAATTTAGATGCAATGCTACTGCTTCAGCTAGGCTTTATCGTGAGAGGTGCAAATGCTGCTCGTCATCCTGATCACAAAGTTTTTGTGAGCGCGCACCCGAGTACTTCAGTACGTCAAATAGAAGCAAGCGCGGGAGTGTCGTAAAGTACAGCCCACATATTTTGCGAAAGAACAAACTCCACCCTTACCACTTACAGCGAGTACAATCTCTACAACCCAGAGATTATCTTAAAAGAGCTGAGTTTTGGCAAACAATGTTACAGAGACATCGGGAAGACCCGCGATTTTTAGAGAATATTTTATGGAGATTTTCCGATTTTTTTATAAAGCCTATAATTTGAACATGTACACGACATGTATATTTTTATTTATAGCACATTGATCACGCTCATTAGAACACATCTCTACCCGAGCGATCACTGACACTGATACTCCTACATTCATATAAGTACACGTAGTAATGTCAGAAATATACAAAACATATGTCATTATTAATTCGAAAGTGTGTTAAGCATAGCAAACTCGTGCCTGTTGATGGAGCGATAATAATAAAGTCAATTTGAATTTGGACATTTCAGAGAAAAATATCTTAACGGATATTTTCTTGAGTCAGTGATATACATGGAAGTATTGAATGTGAACTTTGCTCTTCCCCATAGGAAAAGTCAACGGTTATCATATCTAGTGAGCGCAGTGGCCAAGCAAATAATGTGGGATAATCTGGGAAGCTAAAAGTAGATGGTTCTAGTTAGGTTAGTTTTTCAACAGACAATTGAAGCGAAATTGGACCTCGCTGCCATTAGACCATTTTCTTTTGATCAAGATGAAGCCATTTATTACATTGAAACGGTCACCATCGATCAACTTCCTGTGCTGCTTCCACAAAAGTGCTTTGGTGATAATTACATTGACACTACAATATTGATCTTCCGTGGATGTTCTCTCGTGGGTGTGCTCCTTAACAACAAACCTTAAGTTTCATTCCAAAGAATATCGTTGATGCAAAAAACCACACGTTGTGAAGTAAGCCAAAATGAAACCGCTATACTTATGCGCGTTAGGCAAAATGAGATGAACAATAAGTTCTGTAGCGAAATCCACACATCTATATCTACACTAATCAAAAAATATTAAGGAGCAAGAAAAAAATCCAAATTTTTTGGTGATCTTTGGAAGGCTGTATTTCGGTGAAAAATGGTCGTATCGGGACTTTAGAAAAAGCATGTTGAAGCTCTAAGATTTTAGTTTTTAGGTTTTTTAGTCGAAAAATATTAAGGGCAACGCAATAAAAAATGGTAAAAATTTGAAAGAAATCAAAGGTGCAAAATTGTATCAAAACATCATGTAATCTGGTTGAAAATGGAAAAATAATTTTTTTTCTTTTGCTCCCACGATTTGTAACATCTTCCATTAAAAAAAATTATGTTTTATTTCAGCTTTCGGAAATACCCTTTCATTCTCTAGTTACCGAAATATCAGTCATCGATGACAAAAGGATCCATTTTCGTCCAAAGGCAGTTATGTCCGCGCCAAAGGATCGTATCGAATATTTGTATGATGGCCTAACAAAGAAAATGTTTTCATGTCGGTGAAACGAAAGACGCAGAAATTTTGCAAAAAAAATTTCTTATGCGAACATTGCATGAGAACCGTTGTTTCTAAAATTGATCGGCTATAAAATCTAAAAACTAAAATCTGGAAGCTTCAAAAACGGTTTTCTAAAGCCTAGAGACGACCACTTTCCACCGAAATACAGGCTGTTAAATATCATCGAAAACTTTTTTTGTTGCTTTCAATTTTTTTGAGTAGTGTAGGTGACGTAACTTTAAAAGAATAAAATCCTCACATCTGGTGCTATGTGCCATATTAAAATATTTTACAGTTAACTTACCTACTGGATCTTGTACTAGTTCAACGGTCCTGAAGCCAACTCGCACTTCTTTTATGCTGACTTCTCTTTCATTTTCTGCAGAATATCTAACTTTTAAAAGGTATAAGTCATGAGCTCCATATCCGTTGGGCCACCAGGGGTGGACACTGCCCTACAATATTCTTGAAATATATATTCATAAAAAAAGTACAAAATGTCTAGTAAACATTTTCCTTGTTTTTTTAGCTTACCTTAGGAACCTCAATAACAGCTGACACAACCATCGAATTCTCTGGAACATCAACAACTTTAGTAACAGCTTCATTGTTCAGTTTAATGGAAAATTCGATTTTCCCACTTGCAATAGTCGTTTTGCTAGGTGCTAGGTATACATCGACATTCAAAATCCAAACATCGTTTTTATCGTCTTCTACAACGTCTTTTACCACATGACGTATGACTGAACAATTAAAAGCTTCTATGTACACGGCTTTCCTAAAACATCTCAATATTACTTGATACAGTGCTTTCAGACATTCTGTGTGATGAAACTGATGCATGAATACCACATTTTAGCGAAACAGCAACAGTTGAAAAATTCAAAATGGCGACAGTGCGTTTTTTACATTTAATCTCAACAACAAATCATCAAAACGGTCAATCTTCTTTGAAAGATCTATCTGAATATTTAATATTGATGAAACGTCCCATTTAAAAATAAATGTCAAAATCTGTCAGGTTTTTTGAACTAAATGTCCCATATATTATATTGAAGATTCCGTTATACCACTCCAAAAGAAGAAGACCTACGAGTTTTGATCATTGGTTGTTGAGTATAAGCGACTCAAAATGAAAAAAAAACGCTCAACTTTTTTTCAGAATGATATTACATTTATACTTCAGGGTTATAAAGAATTCATAACAAGCGTCAAAATGTCATATCGCATGACCTCCCAATCCATTTATTTTCTTTTAAGATGACGCTCATTCGTCGTCTCCAAGTTAACAAATGTCACTTGTATTCAAAAATATAGTATTCATGCATAAGGGCCGCATCGTCTTTCCTACAGTTGTAGGACGCCTTTATGACCTCATTGATTTTCCTAGTTTTTTTCTCTCCTTCGGAAGGGTTGGGATGTTTCTAGATTGCTACTGTTCCGTGTCAGCGACAGCGCTCTCCTATTATGAGGTTATGTTTTCTTAGAATTCAAAAAGAATACCTAACCTCAAAATAGAGCGCTGACACGGAACAGTAGAAATCTAGACATCCCCCTGCCTTTCTGAAGGACTGGAAAAACTGTGAAAATCAAGGAGGCCATAAATGCGTCCTACAATTGTAGGAACCACTGACGATATGACCCTAAATTTCATCATTTCAAGGCTTGCTAATTTGACCAGTTCAGAAAACAGAAATTACAGTGCGGGGGGCATCATTTTTGAAAAGCACCATATAAAATCTTGTAGGTGCTACAAACACAACGTTTTTTATTTAATTAATTCTTGAGAGAAGCTACGACTGTTAATCTGATTTTGTTCTACGAGCTATCCTGACTCATAAATCATGAAAGTATCTGTCAAAAAATATTTCTTTACCAGATGCCCACAGATGGAAAGGATGGACCCCAGTCCCACGCATAAGAAGCTTGCATCTTTCTGATCATGTTGACACTACATTCTCCATGGTATTCGTTTGGTGGACATACTGGCGGTATTACATAAGATTGACTTTGTTTTTCAGCTAGATCTTCGCTTACTTTAACCGGTGACTTAAAGTGGACTTTTATTATGTTTTCGCCAACCTAAGAACATATCCAAAAAGGAATTAACTCAACGTATGACATAACATACTATTATCTCAAATATTACTGATATTTCATAATGACATTGATTAACGCAGTCTGTCCGAAGATAGCCAACCATACACTGTATTCCGACGTTCAAAATGGATCCGAAAGGTCAACGCCATATATGAGACAGAAGCTACACAAAAAATGAATTTAGAAGTCTACTTTAAAAAGATTTAGAGTGTTTGGTGATGCTACTGTCTCATATATGGAACTAGGATCTTTAGTCTCTTTTTGGCACCTCTCTAATGATTATTTTAATTGGTTGTCACGTGGAATGGGCATTAATTAACGAATTTAAGTTCCTAGCTTCATCTATGAGATAGTAGCACAACGAAACAGTCTAATTCTTCTCAAATTCGACTTCTAAATTCATTTTTATAGCGTAGATCTTTCAGATCCCTTTTTGTACCCTGAAATAGAATATGTTCTTGGCTATCTCCAGGTAGAATACATTAATCAACGGTCATATTGAAGTGAGTTTATTCCTATAAACTTACCTTTAATTTGTGTGCTATGTCAAAAGTATATTGAACAAACATATTTCTACTTTGCCCAATTCTCTCGCCATTGAGATATACGTCGGCAAAGGTATCCAACCCATCAAACATCAAGTTGATGTTTTCAAAATTCAATAATTCCTCGGTTACTAAAAAGAAAAATAATCTAAAAAATGACTTCCTTAAGGGTACTACTTACCAGTAAAATTTTTCGTATAAATCCATTCCTGACGTGGAACCCACTTAGTTGTATCATCCATGTACCCAGAGAAAATATCACCAAGAACTTTGTTGCTCATTAGGTCGCTGTAAATACCACCTGGTACATTGCCTATTAGGTTTTTGTAAGCTAAAAATGATGTCACTCATCAGAAGGCCACATACTCAAATAGCTGTTATGATGCTTTGGCAGTATTCACTCGATCCGTCAGTATTTATCATAGAATGGAATTTGTGTTGACTGTCTAGCCAGGACGTCAGTAATTTATTGATGTACATACGTTGGAATTCATTGACACTGACGAAATGATCAATAAATACTGATGGTACATCCACAGTAAATACCGATCATCTGTCATTTGCCTTATGCTGTATTATTTTACTCTATTAATTGAGGTATAATCAGAGTATTTTGTTCTGTTCGAATTTGCTTACAGACGACAGAAACAAGTATTGATAGTTAACTGAAATTATACGCTTAAAATATTACATTTTGTGGTAGTTTGGGTACAACATTTTAGTTATTTTCAATAGCAGATTGTCAACATAATTACTATATTTTTTATACTTACTACTTTTTGAGTCGCATAACTCCCATTTTCCGTTCAAACTTAATGACTGTTGAGCATACGAAGTATTTATAAAACTAAAAATAGCAAACAATACACAAGAGATCATGGTCGTTCAAGGATTGACAAGGATTGATACCATCTGCTGTAAGTGGTCAATCTCATTAAACTAATTCAATATACAACACACAACAGTGAGCTTAGATAATCGCGTCGTTAACCTAGCATTTACTTTACGCGATAAAACATTCTTGATTCACAAGTATAGAAACGGATAAAAATAAATCAATTTTAGGTAGCAAAGTTTTTAATTATACAATGTTTAGATCGATACTTTTCACCGTAAACATTTCTTTCAGTTCACGAGTTGGTTGATTCATCAATGCATTTTCATTTTCAGAAATGTTTTTGGGATATTCTATGATTTCTGCATCTCGGAAATCCACTAGGTTGTTAGATTAAACTTGCACGCGGACTGAGGCGAAGCGATGAGGAGGGAAGCGACCTTTGACATTTGCGCACATCAAACGGGACACGTCGCTTCGCTCCGCGTCTCTCCAGTGCTCAGTGACAGTTTCGCTTCTTTCCCCTTGAACATTCAGGAAAAATATGCAGTGGTGTCATAATAAGCAATCGTTTGATTGTTTGGAAAACCGCGAAAGATACTCTCAAGTAGATTAAATATTTAACTCAAAAAGAGAAGACGCCAAAGTTTAGACATCCAAAATGTTTTTTATTCCATGCTAAGAGGATCGAACCTTTAAAATGGTACAAAACAAATCTTGTATTTCACAAATTTTACTTCTCGACTATTTTCTGACTACGCGATATTTTGAACTTCAAAAGTGAAATAGGTATGTCACTCTACCCAATCAGGGGGCGCTCCTCCCAAGGTGGCCATAGAGAGATGTCAAGGGGGGGGGTTAAAGCGTTTGCATTTTAGAAAGAAAAAACAAACAAAATGAATAAATAACATTACAATGTAATGTTTAATTTACTCGCATAAAATTAGAAATTAAATATCATATTCACTTATTCTGTCAACCGCTGTTTCAAAACCCGGCGTCGTCAATCGCAGTTTATACAAGTTTCCACAAGTCACAACATGAAATCCGCGCGCACCCCCGCCACGCTCCGCTTAACATTCATCACTTAGTAACAATGTTACCAGGTTCAAAAAATAAAAGTCACTAGAAATTTTTAAGGCTTTACTTTTAAAAACAAACATAAATATAAACAGACAAAAGTAATAAAACACCAAATATATTTGAAAGCTTAGAAACGTAACAATAAACATGAAATTAAATATGACTTACTTAAAACTACATTAACCTAAACGAATTTAAAAAAGAATGACTTTCATTCTAGTACATATTATTATGTAAAAAGATTCTTAAAACACTCTTAAAACAAACAACAAAAACGTAAATTTGAAGAGACTCTTAAAAGAAGCCACAAATACAAAACCATCAGACAAAAGTAAGAAAACACCAAATATACAGGGTGGCCCATCCATGTGTGGACGGAATATTACTCGTGAATAAATACATTTTGGGAAAATCTATACATGGCATCTTATACATGACATTTGAGGGCACATTTCTAAAATATTGGCAATTATACAGGGTGTCCCAATTTTGAAATACATATCAAAGCTGTGATTTTTTAAATGCAACGCCTCAAATGTTATTGCATATTTCGATAAACCAATTCAAAAGAAGAACATTGATATGACACACTATCGGGTTGTGGTAATTAGCTACTGAGATGTGAGGTGTTTTGTCCAGAAAAACCGTCCACTTCGGCAACCCCTAAATCCGCCATTTTGAAATTTGGAGTGCTGAATTTTGTATAAAAAAAACTTACACACCTCAGCTTTTACCTTATTTATTACTTTTTCGGATTCTCATTTTTGCTCATACAGGGTGGTCAAAACGCGAATTGTACTTTTTCTAAAAAATTTCAAAGCATCACCCTGTATATTTGTGCAAGTTTGGATTAAATTTTTTACAAGCCTTTTTTTGGTATAAGGTTTGACTCAGATAAAATCACTAGATTTTGCGTTATTAAGCTTTTAATAGAACAACACACCAAAATTAAGGAAAATAAGAAAAACAACTATAACAACAACATAAACGAACAACTATCACTACTCCAGACCTAATCTACAAAAACCTGCTCGAAAATATCTCCACCATGTTGAATACACAGCCGTAGTGTTTGGATAAATGAAAATAAGAATAGAGAGAAGTCCATCGGTGTCATATATGGTGATCTAGGAGGCCAATATATAGGCCCATCACTACCGATACAACGATTGTTACTTCAGGTGTCCAAATAGTTACGCACACGATTATAATAATGCTCGGGTGCGCCGTCATGTTGTAGTATTCTGTACCTGTTAATCTGTTGTCGAAAAAGAAAGGCCCGATAACTTGTCTGCCAATAACTCCTCCCCAAATATACTAAGTGACATATAAATCCGAACACCCAGTTTAAATGGTTTTATGTTAATAAAATTTTGTATAAGTACTTAATGAAGCATAATAAGTAAATGATAAAAATTTCAAAATGATTGCACTGCTTTAAAGCCCTTTGACCTTTAATAATGTGTGGATGCACCCTGATGTGCTACGCATTCTCCAACGCGCCTAGGCATGCTTCTGATCAGGTGGTCAATGTCCTCCTGTGGTATCTCATTCCAGGCAACCACCAACTCCTCTCGAAGTGCTTCTAGAGTCTGAGGAGGACGTTGCAAATTGAGCAATCTCCTACCCATCATATCCCACACGTGCTCAATTGGGGATAAGTCGGGAGATCTTGGTGGCCATGGTAACAATGTGACATCATTATGTTGAAAGAAGTCTATTGTGACTCTTGCAACATGTGGTCGGGCATTATCTTATTGGAAAGTTGGATCTGCCAGGGTGTCAAGATAGGGTAAAAGATGGGGTTCTAGAACTTCGTGGATATAACGCTGCGCGTTCATGTTACCTCTGATGAAGATTAAAGGTGACCTGGAACCATAAGCTATAGCACCCCAAACCATAACCCCAACAGTGTGATGAACATGTCTTTCAACAAAAAACTGTGGATTCCTCCTTTCACCACGTCGCCTTCTAACCCTGGCACGACCATCGTGCATGCCTAAACAAAATCTAGACTCGTCACTAAAGACAATACTGTTCCATTCCTGATCCCAGAGTGCCCGTTGTCTGCACCACTCAAGGCGATTACGTCGGTGTTCTCGAGTTAAAGGGAGGACCCAGTGTGGCCGGTATGAAAACAAGCCAAAACTTCTCATTCATCGGTAAACACTTCGCATGCCAATAGGTCTTCCGTGTTCTGCAAACCATTCATCTGCAATGGACCTGGTGGTGGAGAAACGGTCCCTTAAGGCCAATAATTTTAGGCGGCGATCTTCACGGTCTGTTGTTCTACGGCGGCGTCCAGTGCCCCTTGCTCTTTGCGTACTGCCTTCTCGAAGCCATGCCTGACAACACCTAACCACAGTGTCTACACTTCTTTGCACTCTAACTGCAATTGCCCGAAAAGAAAGTCCAGCTTCCCGAAGTCCCACTATACGGCCCCTATCAAACTCACTAAGTTGACGAAATCGTACAGGTCTCCGTACTCTAGGCATCGTAACCGATCGTAAAGGATGTCAAGAACCAAAATCCGCCAACGTTGATTCTTTACTGCGGCTGAAATATTCATTTTTAGAGCGTTAGTGAATTAAAAAAAAGCAGTATAAAAACCGGAATGTCCATCTGATAAGGCTGAACATTTTTTCACTTGTTATTTACAGTAAGATAAATACATTCACCAACTTTTATTAAAATAAAACCATTTAAACTGGGTGTTCGGATTTATATGTCACTTAGTATATATTCAAGCTCCATTTATTTTGGAAATCTATTTGCCTAACCCAGTAAGGGTTTTCCGTCGCATAATAGTGCATGTTAAGCCTGTTGACAACACCTATGCTGTTAAAAGTTGTATCATCGCTAAAAAGAACCTTATCCACGAAAGTATAGTGTCTTCACTCTCTTTATTTAGCATTATTCTACTAAACTCCATTCGAGCTGGTACCTATGTTTGTCAATAATCTTTTGGACAGAAGTTCTGCATATATCAGTTTCTACTCCAATTTGCTGTGCACTTAAATGGGGATTTTCCTGCAACTTTAATAGAACCTCCAACTGATTCGACTCATTGGTGACACTTGGATTATTTAGACATTTTTTACTATATTCCACTGCTCCACTTGATTCAAAACGTTCTCGTAGTGTGGAAAATGTTTCCGATCTTGGATGTCGCATATTAGGGTACCGTTGCTTATAAATGTGAGATGCTAGGAAATTATTTCTTTGGGCTTCGCCCAAAACGAACACCATATTCACCATTTCTTCTTTAGAAAAATTCATTGTCAAACACGTTTTTATTATAATGCTCACAAAGCTCAGTTTGACAGTTTGTAACAAATCAACAATTTATTTGTTTCCAAGGATGATGCGATATTTTATAGAATTACGCCGTTTTGATGAGACAATTATTGGCAAATCTCAAAATTTTGAAAGCTTTTAAGTTTTTTTATGTTTGGTATATATCTTGATCTGTCTTTTGGTATTTGATATAGTATGTGAGCGTTTTTTACGGGAATTTGGGATATTTACAAAAAATATATATATGTATGTAGGCAAAGTGCTTCTTATGCATATAACATGTTTTTTTTTATTCTCACGCGTTGTGGAAAGCGTTAATCAGCGTAATTGATTATAACATTATTTATCAGATTGTTTTATTCTGAAAGGAGCTGTGTCAATGTATAATTGACCAATATTTTCGGAGAACTGAAGCTGTACCACCTTTCCGTTAAAAAATGTTTCAGCTTTGAAGTTGAGTCATTAATTTTCAGATAATGATTGTAGAAGGAAGATAAACCAAAATATGTGTGTAAAAATAAAAAAAAAATAAAAAAAATGTTACATTGTTTAATAAAGTATCGTCCCGACAAGTATTTCAGTGCGGACCTGTATTTGATCGTGCGGTCTTGGAGCAGCATGCCCTGACCTGTGAGGTCTTAAGTCACCTGATTCACGAGCCCTTTGTACTACATTAACAAAGGCACGAGGGGTTGGTTGCACTCGATTGGGAAACCGATTCGCATAAATCCGTGATGCATCCGGGAGCATTTTGTAAAGACTGCCCCCCCGTAAATAAGAATCATGTCCACAAGTTCAGCATTTTCGTAAACATGTGCCATTTTTGATTTCGTTTGAGCCACGTAACAAACACTACTATTCACTAACGCGTTATCGACTGACGAAAAACATCGTGATAAACGTTTCAAATTCTTTCGCTTTTTTGTTTCCGATGCGATGAACCGGTCAGGCGGATTATATCCGTTGTCGCCAAACACGAACATATTATTATTGAGACAGGGCGGTACTCAAACTTCCAAAGGGCTATAACTTTGTTACTTTAATTTTACCAGAAAAATGGTAAAGGAAAAAAACATTTCTTTTGATCAGATCTACTCACTGTTAAAATAAATGACTCAACTTCGAAGTCACCCTGTATATATGATTTGACTTAGAGGTGTTAGTTTCACAATATGCGATACTTAGACAAAGCCAAGAGTAAATTAAAACTATTCTTTGGGTTGAGTAGGATTAGCAGTGTTGTCAGCCATGGACGTTTCTAACGTCTTCTAACTTCAAAAATATTATCGCTAGTCGTACGAGCCAAAGGCAAGGTTCCATATTGTTGTTTTTTAAAATAACAAAAAGGCCTGAAACGTCATTATGACGCTTAAAAACATTCTAGACACATTTAAATTAACTTTGAATATAAAAAAAACTCATTGCATTGCTTTCTCCATAGCAATGGCTAATATACCAGCATTTAATCAAATTACGCATGATAATATAGATGAGCCTTTGAAAGAAGTACATGAAATTAAATATTTGGGGGTTGAAGTGGGACCAGCATGTGCTGTACTTGAGAAAAACAAATAGATTTTTCATCCATAAATTCTACACTCTTCGTAATATACTGAGCCTTAAATTAATATTGATGTTTTACAAAGCACTTGTGGTGCCCCTTTTGGTATATGGCATATTTGTGTGGGGTGGGATGTATATATCCTTGCATTATGTAGTTTTGTACATGCAAATAAGAAATTAAATTCTAATTATGTGTCCCATAATTTTATCTTGCTCCTAAATTTTACAATTAGGTTCCTTCTAACATCCGTAATATTGAAAATAACAAAAAGTTTAATGTTTCGTTTAAAATGATATCTTGGGAAAATCGTGAACAATTTATGCGTTTATTTTAAGTTGCTTTGAGGTAGAATGGATCCGTCTATTTGTTTCTTTTCTTTTTTTGTGATAAACTTGTGATACGTTTTTTCTGATGTTCTAATGTTTACGTGAATTCCCAAAAGAGATTGGTTGGTTCCAACCAATGACGACGCAGAACGAATAATGGTACCGGCGTACTACACGCTGCGGGCTAACACGCGTCATTTCAGTTGTCGGGTGGCGTTTGGAGAGCGTGGTACTTCGGAGCCCTCCATGCAACGCTCTTCTTCTGTTCCACTCGTCGTGTGCCGGAAAGTCTTTGTCGGCGATTTTCCGCGGTGTCGTCGTGTCGCGATAATGGTGTGAGTGATTTTGTGGTAATTGTGTGTGAAAATGTGTTGTGGTTGTTCATGAAAGGCGAGTGGAGTATTTTCACGTTGGATATTGAGCATTCTTCCGATCATCCTGGGCTGAATGTCTTCAGGGCAGACTAGGTCAGTTAAGATAGTC
This sequence comes from Acanthoscelides obtectus, assembly GCA_963669975.1. Taxonomy (NCBI): domain Eukaryota; kingdom Metazoa; phylum Arthropoda; class Insecta; order Coleoptera; family Chrysomelidae; genus Acanthoscelides; species Acanthoscelides obtectus. Next base: position 59,868,058 of record CAVLJG010000009.1, on the reverse strand, counting down.
ATCTCTGTATTAGCTTTGAGCTCGTAATGTCAAGATTGACTTATTTTGTTGAAGTCAAAAGTCATTAGCAATTTTTCACTAAAGTTAAACGTTTTCATGTTAGAAACGATTAAAGTTCTGAGAAACCTTAAGAATATCGATCTTCAATGCTTTAAAATGCGGGTCAAAATTATCGTCTAGTTGCCATGCCATTAACAATGAAATAGCAGCATTTCAAAAATACGCCAAGTAGGAGACGGTTTTAAGTTTAATTGAGTAACATGAGAGAACATTTTTAGGGTTTTTCAGATATTCCATCGCTTATAATTCGAAAACGAGTGACACTATTTTTTATTCACAATGATCCAAAGAATCTAAAAACACTTTGTAGGGGCCAAAAAGATGTTTTTTTTGTAGTTTGTACTTGTTTACATTTTGCAGCGAGTTACCTCCCGGCAACCTCATGATTCATTCAAAAATCGAGATGGAAAATTTATTCCATGGATTTTTTCGCCTCGTCTACAGTAAATGTAAATATATAAGTCGCACACTATCATGTACAAAAACTTGCAAGAAAGTGAGATTAATACACGTAAATACTGATTGTATTACGTGTTCATATTCTATCTCTCGTATATAAAGTTGTTACATTTTTTTGTGAGAAATAATTACCTCCATACAATCGATATTTTTAAGAAGATGAATTTTGAAGATTTGACATCCATTGCACTATATTCATGTTGTATCTGGGCTTGCATTCACTACGTAGCAGCAAAAGTGTGAACTAAAGAAAGGGAGTTCTTTGCCAACGTCATATAGGACTTTATTATTGGCAGCAAGCCCAAAATCCCAGATCTTTATTTTAAAATATTCTGACAATATTATACATCACTCTTTAATTCTCTGAGTGGAACTTTTTTTTTGAAGTATGTTCATTAAAAAATCAAGGACTAATGCCCTTAAATCGTTTTCTTTTCGAAAGTACAGGGTGAATAAGAAATTTGAAAACGTAACGTGTCGCAAGTGTAGGCCGATAAATACTTCAATCGTATTATACAGGGTGTCCTAGAAATAACACGCCAGAGTGACATGGGAGCTAGATTGGCTTCAGATCAATGAGATTAAATCAACATGATGTAAACGTTTTCTATTTTTGGAGATACTGCCACTTTGTGTAGCACTAAACACTAAATTAATCCTGCGCATGTGGTGCGCAGGTACCACCTCTGTTTCTCGTGGTGACATAATGCTACCACCGAACAATGAATGTGAAAGCGAGACAGTCAATGACATGTTTAGGTCGTTTCATTCCCTAGTGATTTGGTTACAAAAGACTGCTGCACTTATCTTTTATGTGCAGAATTTCGCGAGTATTACGACTTCAGTGATAAAACTTGGGGTTATTCAATTGTTAGTAGAAAGAACCTACAAATGTTATACTATTTTTAAAAGAGCATTACACTGAAACAAAATGTAACAATTTTTTTTTTAGCATACCGTGCTAGTTTTCAATTAAATGTATACTCGGTTATCTCAACCTACTATTAATGGGGTGTTAAACAATAAAAACATAGCTTTCTGTACGATTGTCGCTAAATAGTGGTTTCTGAAATATTCGGAAATGTTCGTTTTTCTTTTACAAAAATGGTTCATAAGGACAAGGATACAAATACAGGAAAATAAAGTGATTATTTATCGTCTTACGACAACTTTTCATTTTCATATTTTGATAATTTATTGGCAGTGGCTCATCGTTGGTAACTACGACCTTCACGGACGTGCAAGGGGTATTTTCCATGTGCGTGCGAATCAGTTTTTATAAGAGATGTTAATATATCATACCGAACTATTTTATTCGTACAGGGTGTCCCAGAAATAACACTCCAGAGTGACACGGGAGGTAGATCCATCAGATAAAATCAATATGACCTTAGCAGAAGCTTTATAGTTTTCGAGATATTTCCACTTTTAAGTTTTTTAAAAAAATCACTACTTTTTGCTTCTTTTTCGCCCGTTATGGTTATAAGCTTGTATAGCATGCGGAAACGCTCGATATACTAATTGTACTACCAGACTGTCCTGCCCAAAGTGTCAGAGTGATAGTTTTAATAACATAGTACTTGTATACTCATGCTGTTTCTGCTTGTTCCAGGGACTAGGGCAGTTTGCTGAAATGTAAGTGCATTTAGGGTTTCCTTATTGGTGTCGGATTTACAGGATACCCCGACCGAGAGCTGCGGCGTTGTAAAACCTACTGGTTGACGACTGCCCTCGCACCGACAGGGTGCCCCATTTACATAGTTAGGAATAACTGAGAAAAGCCGTCAGTTCAGTAGAAACGTCAGGAAAAGTAATAACAAAACGCTATCACACGATTCTAAACTTTGAAAGTAGAGAGAAACTCTAAATAAGTGGTCGGTAGTAGCGAGTAGCTACGGAAATGTTAGGGAATTTTATTTGGGCACTCTGCCATGTGGGGGCACATCGAGGGATACAGACAACATGCCCTTGCTCACATATGCAGGGGCACTTCGAGGGATGCAGATGCCCTTGCGCATACGGGGGTACATTCGAGGTAAATTTGTTTTCGTCAACAGGATTTCCGAGTAATATATTTTGACAATTTATCCACATTTTTTTTCATACTGCGAGACGTGCAAGCGATATTTTCCATGCGCGTGCGAACCAGGTTTTATAACAGGAGTCAATATAATATTAAAGCGAACTATTGTATGTATATCCATTTGTTCAACCAGATATTCGGAAACATGAGTACAATACAATGGAAGCAATTAAACTACGAAAATAATACCAGCGTAACTTTTTTTTTAAATAGAAGAACGCTTTATAGCCGTTCGCATGCGGTGACCATTTTTCTTTCCAAACTGTGAGAGTGGGAGTTGTAATAACGTAGTACTGCTGTTTATACTTTTTACAGAGACTATAGCAGTTTGCTGAAGTGAAAGTGCATTTAGGATTTTCTTTGCCCCTATTTGGTTGGGCATTCTGCGAGGGATACAGTCAACTCTCATCATCAACGATAAATATGTTTTCCTATTATATACAGGACTTGTATGTTTTAGGTTTTCCCGTACATTTTCCTAAAGTACTATTAGGCTTGGTTATTGCCTTCAACCAGCAAAGCTGTGATAAACTTCAACGATTGCACAGTGCAAAAGTCCGCCAAGAAGAGGGAAAAGTGAAGGAAGGAATTCCTCTGGGTCCATGGTTGAGCTGTTAAACAGGGATCTATTATTTAAAAGAACATCTCTAGGTATTTTAATATGGTGTTAATGTAAGTACACACAGGTATGGTGACAAGATACACTCCAGCTACTGTATTAAAAACAATTATTACTTTTTACAAGCAATGTTACGCGAGATATATGGTTAAACATTTTCGGAGAGTCTTGGAAAACACATGGCTGACGTAAAATTGTCCAGTGTTTCTGAGGGATGAGATATGTGAGAAGTTCAGGTTTCATGAGTGTGTCCGTAGATGATAAGTAACTAGATAAGAAGGTAGTAGTAGTAGTAGCAGCAGTAGTAGTTCTGGTAATACTTAGTGATAGTGGGGCTAGTAGTAGATTATTACGGCCAGCATGCAAAATAGTTTGTAAAACTTAGGTACTCACTCCAGGTCGTGTACCCGCGATGATCTCCAAAACTATATTTACTATTATATGTTTTTTAATTATATTTGGTATTCACTATTTCTATTTTACTATCAAAATCTGGATAAAACACCTTTATTTACTGAGGAAATATATTTACAAGTAAAATGGTTCGTATTCTTAGGTATTTCATAGGTCTGTTGTTTATGATTATTTATGCTTAAAAATCGTAGCGCATGTGTTTTTTTGTTTGTTTCAGCTTTTAGGTGATAGTGAGAACTTTCAGTATTTCATTAATGGTGATGATATATGATAATATTGATGATAATGATGTATTCGTTATAATTTTAACTATAACTCACATTAGGAATTTACTTTTGAGGTGCATATTTTACGAACATATCTATTTTTAGCTAAGATGTGAATGCACGTTTCTTTTTTCACGTATTTTACAGGACTGCAGAACTTTCAGGTTTTTTTCAGAATCATAGCCCAAATATTTTTATCAAGCTTTGGAGGGCGACACTCTCAATTTCAGGAATGGTGCAAATTATAGACACTCCTGCGTGATAATCGTGATATAACGAATATTGATGATAATGGCAGCTGTCGCAAAAAATGTTCTCTCTGGATAGCTGGATGAATTTTTCATGGGCATACACGAGTAGAGTGAAGAGGAACAATGAAAACATGTTAAGAATGATTAAAGCACCGATGTATGTTGCAATACAGCAATACATGAAGACAGCAATCAAACGAACATCAAAATTGTTACAGGGTAAGCATTGGAGAGTACGGTATCAAGAAGGTTGGTTTTGAACTTCACGAACCACTGAAGCGTAGATAAAACTGTTGAGAAACGTCCCCAAGAAATATATTTTCGAAACTTGCCCTAAGAAGGCCAAACGCTTTCCACTCAAAACTGTACTTAAATTTATCCTATTTTCTATGAAATACAGATTCAACCTTCTGGATGTTTCAAAATTAGCACAGGTGTTATTTAAATGTACTTATGTGACTCTTTTTTCAGATAAATGTGTGGATAATAGTTGTATGGTCTACTGCCAATATATTGATGAAGTTTTACGAAATATTTGCAGCCAGATTCTAAGCAAAAGCTTCTAAAAACGTTCACGATTTCCATACTTTTGAAGAAACTCAAGGATATATTTGGGAAAACAACATAATGACGCCAAAAGTTATATTTCTTCACGCTCTTGAAGATGATTGCAGGCTGATACATGCAGAATGAACATCAATTGAATTGATAATTGAAATAATGAAGAGGTACTTTTTACATAATCTTGAAACTATTTATTCTTCATGTTTCATTGACGTTTTACCCGATAAGTAATGCTTATCAGGAAATACAGGGTGTTAAGCGGATATATTATAGAGGGTGATTTCTTGTTAGAGTTCATGAAAAAAAGTTTCTATAAACAAGGGTCCGGATATGCAGAGTTTTCAAAGTACAGCGTGATAAATTAATCTTTTTTTATTAATACCTTAAAAAGCATTCACTCGATTCTAATGGTATTGGCAGTATTACTTGTTGTATTGAGAGGCTAATTTAGCCCTAAATAGATTAAAATTATTAGGTCCAGTGGAATTTAGGGGGCACCTTAGCGGATATTATTGTCGAAAAAATGTACACCATTGCCTTTTTTGTAATTCTAATATTTGCTGCTTGATTAAGCATCTAAAAATACCACTTCTTTGATTCTTGTATTTTTGTCGTATCTCACTTCGTTTTCCAGAAAAAAAATATAAACCGTTTTATTGCATGTCACTGGACAAAATTGGCTTATTAATTTATATAAATAATTTCAACAGGGAATCGCCCTCTAAAAATACGAAATGTTTGAGAACAGGTGTTTTGGGATAAATAACTAGATAGTCTCAAAAAACTACCTGACCCATATAATCTAATTTTGTTGTTGTTATCTAGAAGTATGAATTTGAAGAATTTCAAGTAGTTGCGTGAAATTATCGTCGCATTATCAACTACAGGCAGCAGCGGTGGCCGCAGTAGTAGACTCTTCGGTCTCCTGATCAGTCGCCGTGCGCTGTGCGGGTTCGAGTCCCATCCCAGGAGAAATGTTTCTCTTGACTATGGATGTTGTGATTGTCCGTAGATGGTAGACGGTCTCTGACTGTCGAACGCGGAGGTACCACCCGGCGGATCTCGTAGGCGGGGCCAGAATGTGTGCATGTTGCATGTACACGTGTTCCCTCGCCAGAGTCCGTGTGGCGTTCCCCCTTTCCCATGTATCCCCCTATAGTCCCACGGTACCCAATGGGTGCTTAGGCCTTAGGCCTTCGTGGTAGTTGGACTATAAAAAAAAGAAAAAGCGCTAAAACCTGCATTTTGCCTCGTTTTTCGGACATAACATTTTTCGTTCCTGTCAACACTTTCGATGGAATCCCAAAAAACACGTTTTCTCATTCTTTGTTGTCTAAAAGTTTCCCGACAAAAATTTGTGTTCCCATTTTATGCGTCCATGTTTTAAATACCCCCTTGAACAACTTGCACCAATAAAACCAAACCTTAAAGTTATTTCGGACTAGACTAAATAAAGATTTTTTTCAACATACATGCGGTTTCGATTGGCCGGAAAATTATGGGGGATTATCATGGGTAATATCATGAGTGCATCTCATTTTTCTGAAAAAACGAGTGCTAGTGGCAACAAAAAACCAGTTGAAGACGAGAATTTTTTCAACTGCACGAATGTTTTTTGTTAAAAAAGCATTACTTTCCATTGTTTTTTCGATTTTTTTCATAGGAAAAGATTAGATGCCCGAATGGTATTTGAGAAACTATTTCATGAGTAACAGATGATTCTACATACACATAACTTACAAAACATACTACAATGGTTTAGCGTCATTTTCTGGTGTCCTAGGGAAAAAATAAAAATGCTTATAATTTAGTTTGTGATACAATTTGCATTCATAAATAAAATTTCTCCGATTACAAAACGGTTCTTACTTAAAAAATAGCCCTCGTATAAACCGTAACTTCAGTGCTACTTTTTTTTAGGTTAATAACTGGCGATTTTCGATTGTGCAAATGAACCCAGAATTATGGAACGACTTGATTTTTCTTCACCTGATACAATTGATCTTAGCAGTGACGGTTGAGGTTTTCTAGGGGTTTTCCTCGCCCGAGTGCGAATGCAGTCACTAAGAAACCACGATCCCCTAATAAATAGTAGAAAAAAAGAAAATTGTACTTATCCTGTTAATGATCATGTAATTTTAAATCAAATAGTCATTAAATATATTTATATAATACCCTTGTTTTTTTCCACTTGATGAGAGTTCCGTATGCATGGGCAAAAAAGTATTTTATCCTATACAAAACCATATATAAAACTGGGAATTTATAAAAGTGTTTAGAGTTATAACGTTCTGTCGCATACTATAGAAGCCGGGTCTGCTCGGTATGGGAATTGATAGAACAGGTTCACAAAAAATTCATTTAGCGATAGAATTGAACTTGCAGAAGATTTCGATACTTGCCATTACTCACCGAATAAAAACACTTCGAACTTATAAAACTGACTGGTATTTGCAAGTAAATTGATCACAACGCTGTGGCAACACTGTTAATGAACTAAGGCTACCCGCGATCCATGAGTGTGGATACCATTCGCGTATTCTTCGCGGCTTCACGTCGCGTTCGCGCGTTGTTCCCGTTTGTTGTCGGTTTTTTGTCCCGCGACAAAGGGTTCGCAAGGCGCGAACATGACTAGGCTCCACATTCGCTGGTGGTTCAGTTGCCTCATAGCGAGTGTCGGGAGTGGTTGTGTTTTTTCCACTTATTTTCAATTGCTCTAGTTTTACTTATATATGCGTAATTATAAAATGCCAAAGCGCAAAGTAGCACTGCAGCAGCAGTAGCAATTTCACCATCCATACTCGTCAAGACCGCGAACTATACTGTGAAGCAGGCGCGAACATCTGCGAGTGTGGAACTGTAGGAAGAAATTTCGGGATTCGCACCGCGATCCGAGCCGCGATTTCACGCCGTGATTCGCGCGTGAGTCTGGAGAGGGTAATGAGATTTTTTCGCGAGATCCCTTAGTGAATCGAAGCGGGAACAGATGGGATTTCCCCTTCCTCTCGATGTTTTTACAGTTTCAGGTTACACCGGGAGTGGTTAGATGTTGCGCAAATTGTTTGCTTTAAGCTCCTTGATAAACTTAGCTGCCTTGTTTGAATCTGAAATAAAAAGACCGATCGTTTTTTGTGCAATCTACATATACTCGTATATCAATAAAATCAATCATTTGATATGACAAGTGCGGTTCATATACCTGTATCTTCGATTACCTTCTCCCTCGTCATTTAAAATCAGGTGGACGTGTTCCTCCATTTATGATTTGATAATTTAACTCAATTTTCGGCACTGCGAAGACAAATTTTCAATTGAGATGCCTGTTTTTTAAATGAAATTGATATAAGACCTGTCACCCGCTAGTACCTCACAGACGTTAGGCGGGTACCCGCACCTCGTGATTTTTTGACATTCGGACGACGTCACATCCGTCTTCCCCTATTCCCGTTCTTCGCGAAAATTTGAGTATGGTTCCCGGTAGTGCACTGTGCTACACCGTGGACTCGCGAAAAAATCCTTCATGTGAGTCAGTATCCATATCAGGCGTCGCGTGGTGTCTAGGTTAACCTATCTTATAAACAAACCGCATTTGAAAAACTGAAACTGATATTTATAGAGCGATAACGTAATTATTATCGATTTGATATGAGCATCATCTTCCGCGAGCGTACTCAGCACGTCGCCGTCGCCATCGATGTTTCTTTCCATGACAGCTGCATATACAGGGTGTTCATTTGAAAACTTCCCACCACGGATTTATCGAAAAAAGATTTGTCAAGGGGGACAACTTTTTAAGCAAAAACTAACTACTTTACCTTCGCCTCCCCCCGCCCCCAGGGTCATTCTCTTGAAAATTTTGAATTATCAACGGTATCGAGTAATAGCTTGTTTGAAAGGTCTTTCGAAGCTCTTTATTTTGACGTTTGGTTTTTTAAAATCAATCAATTCGTTTTCGAGAAAATTAGAAAAATCTGTATTTATCTTAATTTGTTCAGATAGAAAACAAAAACTCACGAAAATATAACTTTTTATTTCAGTAAGAGTTCAAAATGTTGCCCGTTAGGGTTTGCCAAATCTACAATTCGTTTATAATTTAAAACGGTAACTACCAACAACCTGATTTTTTTCCGCATTCTTTTCATCAACACAGATATCCTGTATTTATTGTTATACCTGTTTAGTCATTGGTTGCTAAGGAAAAGAAATAATTCAATTCGCTGTCAGTTACCTTTGTGACAATCTTGGGATAGTGAAAATTAATTTATTGTTTCAGATTTTACTTCCAAAATGTGTTCTATAACTTAATATACGATCGTTTATGTATTATTTATGTTTAAGTCTTCTAAAATAGCCCTTACTGTCCGTTCATGGTTGTAGCACTCCTAGTTCACAAAAAACTGAAAACACTAAGAACGTACACTACTCAAAAAAATTAAGGAAGCAAGAAAAAAAATCAAATTTTTCAGCAACTTTTGACTGGTTGTTTTTCGATGAGAAATGGTCATAATTAGACTTTGAAAAAAGCATTAAGATTCTAGATTTCAGGTGTTTTAGCCGAAAAATATAAGGAGCAACGCAACAGCGAGAGGAAAAATTTTCGGGTTTCAAAAAATGGTTTCTCCGGACATATTGGTCGGAGTTTGAAAGGAATCAAACGAGCAACATTTTTGTATCAAAACATCCTGTAATCTGGTTGAAAATGGAAAAATTAGTATTCATCTTCTGTTGTCACTATTGGATATCTGTAACACCTTCAATTTTGAAAATAGCAATTAGAAAAATGTTGTGTATCCATGGAATATTCCAAAAAACAAAAATACTGACCAGGGGCGGATCTAGAAAATATTCAGCCGAAATTAATGGGATCCGACAATGAATGTGCATCATTTTCAAACTATAAGCAATTAATCCGGAGAAACCGTACAATGGATCGATCTGCCGTCGTTATTAGTTGTACATTAAGGTACAGAAAACATTAGCCTTGTCATTAGCAGATCTAAGAATGCGGTCGATTTTCCAAAACAAGGCAAAAAATAAGTTTTTCCGTTTAAAAATCAATGGAAACAAAAATATATTTTTTTCTCAAAGATTGCAACTAAATCTTATGGGAGTTTTATTCCTGTTTTCGTGAATACATTACATTCTCTGTGGGATCATATCGAGATTTTAAAAACAGGATATTGAGGCTGAATATACAAGCTATCTGATCAATATGATAGCCTGACAGAAAAAAATTGTTCATGCTCTTGTACTAAAAAGAAGGCAAACATGTTTCAAAAAATTTCACTTGCACTATCTGTTGAAATTGCGTGGAACTGTTGCCCCTAAAAAGTTTCGTCTAAAAAAACAAAACTAGAATCCTACATCTTGAAAATGCCTTTTTTAAAGTTTTCTCACCGAAATACAGCCTGTCAAAAATGACCGAAAATTTGAATGTTTTTCTTGCTCCATTAATTTGTTTCAGTTGTGTACTTTTTATTCAAGTTTTTCATTAAAAAGCATTTATTAGTTTATCTAAACTTTTAAAGTTTCTTTATTAGAATTACAATAAAAGTCTTTGTACCTATATAATGTGCGTTTTTTTGGTATTTATTGAAAAAGTAAAGGGGGACATGAAAATATAATTTATAGTCCGGGGAGCCTCAATAACAAAAAAAAAAGGTTGGGAAACCCTGCTCTACCGTCTATGGCTCTACAGAATACTGCTCCTCGTTTGATCGAGATCGAGCTGAAAATATTCATAGACAATCTCAATTTTTGACGTTGGTATTAATATACGTCTCCTACTCCAGTAATTTTACGCACATATTAGGCATATCTCACCATCCTTAAAACTTAGAAACAGTCGCATGTCGGTGCGTGCGACGTGGTCCACCGATGGACGAGCGTCGTACTTCACAGTCGGCAATCGCTTACGCACTGCTATGGGCTGTGAGCACTGTGCATTGTGAAGATTGGTATCGTCATTCACGCGGGATTGATCACCAATCATGTGCGCCTGAAGGAATTTCTCGCAGGGGGAGGACATTATCTGGGACACATTTTAGGAGAAGCAAAGAGGAATAGTGGTCTGGCATCTCTAATTTATGAATTTATAATGCTTTCCTAATATCCGTCACCAAAGACTAGCGTTTTCCTCTCTCAGAGATCGATATGAAGAAATGGGAACAGTGCATTATAAGAAAAAGGTAAATGTAACAACTGAAGAATGTCGATTAGTCAAGCTTTACTAACAACGCAAGAAAACCCGAATTTAAGCGTGAGGGTAGACACAAGGCTGACATCAGCTAGAGCTCTATCCAAAGAATGATCAGAAAATATAAATACCATGTGAATCAACGGTATAAACGCTGAGCTATTCACATACAATCCGATTTCGTTACCTCTAGGCGTATTACCAGCGATCATTTGGCCGACGGTTGGGGACAAATTTTGCCTCCAATCGAGACGCTGGTAATGCCCCTTAAGATCTTTGTAATATTTCAGGTCAATAGGTTAGGCAAAATAAATAATAGTCTTATCTATGTATAAGCTTTATTCCACTGTAAAAAAAGTATGATCATATAAAATACTTAACTCTGATCTGTGTAATCAAAAACACTAACGACAGTAAGTTCTTTAAGTAACTCTTCGGTTGTGGTGTCATTTTCACTAAAGAAGATTACTGTCTTGTTTTTCTCTACAAGCACGAAACCATTATCTGAAAATGTGCCTCGAATTTTGTGCGAGTCTAGTGTTACAAACAACGCAATGTTTTCTGATGTCACCTCAATGTTGAAGACTTTATCCGCTCCTTTCTTCACCGATGATATCTAAAAAGAGAATTTTTCGTCAATTTATGTCATAGTTGTAAAGTCAAATTTTCTGGAGTATGTATTGCAAACTGAACACTTAATAGCAATATTATATAATGTCCCAGAGCAGACTTAGGGATTCCAAAGAGAATGAACATAATATTAAATATTTTAGGAAAAAGCTTTTTATTGATAGGCAGATTTAATCTTGTATATGTCCTCCATATCGTGCAATCAATTTCTGCACCTTTTACATAACGTGGTGAGGCATAGCTAGTTCATTTTCCCCTATTTCGTGACGTATACTTTTTCCAACGGTGCTCTTGTGGTACCTCCATGTAAAGTTATCCACGGAGGTCAATTCAGTTATCGCGGTAGGTAAATAATATGACCAAAACGAGATATCAACATTTGTGGAAGCAGCTTGGCAAGTTAGTTCATAGGGACGCTTATAGCTTAGCTTAAACCACGTCGGTTATTTTTTTTACTCCGAAGTAGCCGCACAGGCAGAAGCCTAAATGCCAGGGCACCGTGACTGCTATGACCATCCCAAAGAAAACCTGTTAATCCGATTTTTGAACTACCTAAGGTTAGTAGAACTGGTAAAAGCCTCCTCATGAAAATTGTTTCGGGACTCTAGAAATAAAGAAGCGGTCGTATCGGCCAGTTCTAGATGTACGATGCTCGACTCGGTTAGGATGGGAGGCGGAAGTCAGGTGGGTGTGCCTAGCAGACACATCGCGTGGCGGCATCATGGAGGAAAATGTTGTTTAAGCTGGATTATATAATAATATACATAAATGCATCAGTTATCGTGACGATTCTCGCAGTTTCAAAGATTATTTGCTAGTGCTATTGTGTGGCCACCATGACCACCAGATTTGACATCCAATTATTGTTGCTGTTGATCATGCTATGTTCCTCGTCTGATGATTCATTTTCAATTAGAACATTTTACCTAAAACCCTGAATCTTCTCTGGGACATGATGTACAAAGTTGGTTGAGTTTATCTCACTGTAGCCCTATTTAACGTTAAACTTCTTCCAATGCGGAATTTTTGCATAATTGTCTTCAAAAAGCGCCATTTTAGCGAATCTGCATGTTACCACGCCTTTTGCATCAATAACTTTTTTGAACAATTTTTTTAACAATTCCAATTTTTTTTCGCTCCGGTCAAAGTATTTCTAGTTTTTTTTTGAACACTCTGAACATAAAAATACTTAAGAACTCTTTTTAAAGTTGATAGTTTTCGAGATATAAGCGATACAATATTTGAATATGTGCGAAATATGCCATTTTCGACCAAGGAAAAACATGAATAAACGAAAATTTCAACAATGCCAATGTTTCTGAATATTATTCAAACCTCCATTAACAAAATCACAATGTATTTCAGGAGGTACTGTTATTTTAGGCCGTTAATTTTTAATTGTCAATACCCCCCTACAAGTTGCATAATTACAAGACGGCCTGAAATGTTTCGGGATTTTGTTAATGGATATTTGAAGAATATTTAGGAACATTGGTGACATTAAAATTTTTCCTATTGGCTTTTCAACTATTGTATGGTGTATATCTCGGAAACTATTAACTTTAGCGAAAAGCTATAAATTGCCTTTTTTGATCAGAACGTCCCAAAAAACCTAATAAATACTACTACTGTACCGGAGCGAAACATTTTTATAAATTATTAAAAAAATTGTTCAAAAATAATGAGTGACTCAAATGTGGACCTAGCAACATGCAGATTCGCTAAGAGGGGCCGGGCCCTTTTTGAATAAGATTATACAAAAATTCCGAATCAGAATATTTTTCCTATCAGACGGGCATTACCTGGACTACCAGGCATTAATCACGCATTAACCTCCAACTGGCATGTCAAAGTGACGCATTACTCTTGTGCATTGCTCATCCATCACGCACTGTCGGTGACAGGCTTCGCATATGCGATTGCTTAATTGCGTTTACACGTTTAATGATGATGTGATCTGGGTTCAGCTACTTTCCTTTTGCTTAAAGTAAACGCAGTATGTGATCGCGTGAGTATTGAATAGCGCTATATTCGGATAAGCAAGGCCATTTTGCCAATTCAAAAACTATACCTTAAGTTTTGGATTCTGCAAACTACTCTTACGGATCTTGGTTGGAAATACGTAGTTGTTTGGAGCCATCTGCTTTCCAGATTGATCTATCATTGATAAATGAATGAAACAATTCCTGAAAGCATCTGCACCGGTACCGCAGTCCGACATTCTCATAAGAACATTGATTTTTATAGTATGGATTAACTTTGATGAGCCACCGTCCTAAAAGGAAAATAAATTATCACTCTATGACACTATTGGTTACATTCAGCTGAACTGAGTTGCCTGCCTAGTCTGTTAGATGTCATCTGAATGTACCGCTTTGAAGATTTTGTAAAGTTGTTGTTAGAGAAATCACGTATGTGAAGCAGGTTATGCCAAGGGCGCACACCTTTTTCCCTACTTCGGCAAAAATCAAATTATTCACATACAGCGTTCTCTACAAATGATGAGGAATTACTAGGATCAGTTGAAATCTATATCAGATACAAACTTAATTTTGCTAAAAGCACTATATAGGTATGTTACGCGTGTTTCAAATTCGAACCTCGCCTTTGAGATAAATATACATCGCGGAGTACTTTATTATGGGGGTAAGTTGCGTAGATAAATGAAAAGTATTTCCAAATTTAAGTGGTTTTTATTTTTTCCTGGCTTTAGTCCGAAACAAAACTTTTCAAACATCCACATTGTCTACAATTTTAAAACAAATTACACAATTACAATACCACTTTTTCTCTTCTACACGATGGCATAATTATTGTTCCCCATTCGATGAGTTTAACATACCATATGAAGTTAGGCACTTGAAATTTTATATCAATCCGTAACATGTTATCATATTGGATATTCTATGAAATAATATAATAAATTTCAAGGTACTCAAGAAAAAAAAATTATAAAAATTTGAAATCAGAATTAAAAGCATAAGCAAAAATGGAATACATAAGAAAAATGAAAATTGAGACGGGGGATAAGAGACGAAAAATCGTATTGTCATATTTATGCCACCTTGCAGAAATCAAAGTAGCAGTGTCAATGAGCAGTTTATTTTGAAATCTTACCTCAAATAAATTCAGAAAAAATTAGACACGATTTTGGGGAAATTCGCGCGCTTTTTCGTGTATCTCTGGAGATACTTACTGGAAGCGTCGACACTTTTCAACTGCATTTTATATATAAATACACAACTTTGCCACCATTCAACCGAGCCGTATCTCTTACCATTTTGGACATCACAATGGTCAATATATGACAAATTTATTTTTCAAATCATTGTAGATTAAACTAGGTACATATCCTTCTGAAGATTTTTTTCGGTGTTAACTACTACAAAGGCTTTAACTTTTGGCTATTTTCTCATATTTACTAAAAAATGAACGATTTTTTGCAAGTACCAATAAGCTGTTGAAATGAACTGGACATACCCATTTTGGTGGCTCGGTGTTCTAATCCATTTCCCAATGCTTCTATAGATTTGTAACTGATATTTGATAAAAAAGTCAATCAGAAGTTTTTATTCGAGATGAGGAGCTTTTCCATTCACTCGAAAGAATATATATCCTTCTGTACAATTTCTTTTACAACAGGGTTCACATTTAGCTTGTTTGAATTTTTCAAAAAAGTAATCCTAGTAGTTTTCCATATCCATATGATGTGAACGAAATGCAAATAGAAAGAAAAATATCTAGCAAAGTTATGTAGACCAAAAATTATTTTGAAGGTGCCCCAGCTGTTATTTTCTGTTGCTGTTTGGCGTAATGGATACTTGTGAAAGAGTCTTTCCCTCTCGGACCTTTGCCGTAGCCTATGCGATTTCCATTTCCGTCGTTGAAAAATTTTGAGGATATGAAAACAGGATAAGTTCGTGAGAGGTTAAAGAGTGGTCTTTTCTTGAAAGGTTGGTGTGTATTGTTTAAGAATAACCAATTTTCCTCAAAAGGAAAATTTAGTCTGTTTACTTATAAGGATTTACTGCAATCGCGAACGTCTAAATACAGCATAGGGTTGGGCATCCTCTTAGTCCAAATTAATCATGAAATATAGAAACTACTTCACAATAGCTCAAGGGATCAACTGTGTCATTTGTAGAAAGTTGGCAAGTTTAGTATTAAAATTTTTAGTTACTTTTTACAGTTGTTGAATATTAGTTTCTTACTAAACGAGTCATCCATGTATCTAGAATGTATGGCATAAAAATATTCAATAGATACATTCCCTACCTACGTAGTACATATTGCACTCTGGTATTTCCGTAAAATGTTCAACTGTTTACAAAACTAAGTTTTGCAGTTTAACTATAGATTTGAGCAAAATCCACTCACTATATCCATCATGATGTTACTCTTTGAAACCGGTGTGAAAGAGTTCCACCTGTATACACAGATTGAGGCTACGAATGTTGGCAATTCAGGTGTCAAGTCAGATACTACATATACTTTCAGCTGCTTATCAGTGTCAATGTAACCTGTAATAATCACAGGGGCCAGAAATTCTTTCACGTGATATTGTAGAAGCTTCCATCTTCCAGTATAATCTGAAAACAAAATCAACTGTCTATCAGTATTAGCTATATCAAAAGAAATTACGTAGGCGAATCAAATATAACGGAGCATCTAAACGAGCAATACATTTGTATGAATATTTGGATATAAGCATGACTATACAGTGGAATCCATAAACCACTGACGTTGTAATGTATACGAGAGAGAAGCGCGAAAATCATGCAATACGCATATTAGGAAGACATAGAAGCACCTCGTTGCCTAGCAACCCGAGTGACGAGGCCACGGACGCAGCTGCGGCTTGCCGCGTCGCTATCAGCGCACTCTTTACGACTCATTAGGACGTCAGCCAAATTTAAACCTCACCGCATACTATGCAGGGTGTTCCTTACTGATATGCGAATATTTAAGGGTGTGAATCTACATGAAAAATTAATGTTAGTTTGGTCCAAAAATGTTTCCCTTCAAAAACTCGGGGTGTTGAAGTCTTAGGAAAAAAATGGAAATTAATTTTTAGCTTTAACAGTGGCGTGCGTACGGTACGTGGTACGTAAAGAAATAAAAACCGTTCTATAGTAACCGAGAAAATTAATGTAATAATTGACGAATGTAATTTAGCAACAAATATCTAGTCACTGGCTTTTGACATCTGACAAGTCTCTGTTATTCAAATCTGTTCGCTGTGACATCTTTTTCATTATTTAGTTTTTATAATCTTGTTAATACTGGTGAATTATTCAAATGCAAAAATGGCGGAAATGCATTACGTATATGGCCTTGCCGACGGTAATGGTAAGCAAGCCAGACGGATTTATCACCAGAGATATCCCGATCGTGCTTTGCCAGATAGTCGAACTTTTTCTTATATTCATCGTCGTCTAGTTGAAACTGGTTCTGTCCGAAAAGGAATATCTGAAATTGAGGAAGCAGTGCTGCACAAAGTCGAAAAACATCCTTAAACGAGTACGAGGAAGATGGCTAGACACTTAAATATCTGTCAACAAATTGTTTGGAGAATTTTAGTGGATTTTTTTGTTAAATCCTTACCATATTTTAAGAGTAAAGGCATTACTTCCCATTGATTTTCCAAGGCGTGTGACCTTTTGTCAGTGGTATCTTCAAAAAATTACCCAAAATCAGCAATTTGAATCAATGATTCTGTTCACGGACGAAGTTAATTTTTTCGAAATACTATTCAGAATTTCCACAATAATCATTTCTGGGCAGAAGAAAATCCATATGCCGTAACCGAAACCCATTTAAAACACCAATTTTCGGTTAACGTATGGCCAGGAATTATTGGCAACCACTTTATTGGCCCATTCTTCTTGCCGGGACGACTTGACGGACAGACTTACCTCAATTTTCTTCAACAACAGTTGTCTTGTCTTGTCTGCTTGATGATGTTCCGTTAGTAATAAGTAGTAGTAGTACATGCATGATGCGCACCAGCGCATATCAGTGTAGCGGTTCGTAATTATTTACAAACTGTTTATCCAAATCGTTGGATTGGCCGCGGTGGGCTCCACGAATGGCCACCAAGGTCCCCAGACCTCAACAGTTTAGATTTCTTTTTGTGGGGCTAACTTAAGACACTAGTGTACACAAGTCCCATTAACACTGTAGAGGAATTAAGAAAAAGAATAGTTGCAGCTTGTGATAGAATAAAAAACACTCCGGGGATATTTCAACGAGTGCGCAATTCCATGAGTAGGAGGGCGGAAGCATGCATACTAATTACTAACTGAAGGGGGCCATTTTCAACAATTTTTGCAATGATTTCATTCAACACTCCGAGTTTTTGTAAGGAAACATTTTTGGACTAGAGTTTATAAAGCAGACTAACATTAATTTTTCATGTAGATTCACACCCTTAAATATTCGCATATCATTAAGGAACACCCTGCATACAGGAAAAAGTAGTTAAGAGGCAAACAATACACTATTATAAATAATTATATAATTATCAATAAATCTTTGTTTGGAAAAAGCACTTCTAATTTGATACACCCACCTATGCTTCCCCAGGATGGTGCAACCCATACGTCATTTAACTGCCAATAAAGGGCACCCATGGTGCGACCTTTTCCTTCTTCATCAATAATACTTCTGTGAATGCGGTAATGTTCTGTTTCCGTTTTTGTACCTAGAGCTTGTATTACCTAAAAAAATATTTCCACTTGAAATAGCAATATCAGCAGGTGTTGAAAGCCGTAACTCAAGTTAGTTTTGATATCGTCAAATAATTCGGGAGCTAACGCAATTTGTGTTCAGTTTTTTCGTTCGAAATTGACACATATGAAACGTATTGTTCACCTGGCCTCCTTTGACTCTTAACGACTGACATTCTCATGGAAATACCTTTTAACTTATAATACGATCTAATATGCTGACCTGTGAGAAGTATATGATTGCTTCAGTATACTTATTATGAGCTTTATTAATTGGTAAAAACTCTCTGTTGATCATGTTGAGCATCTCCTGATTTCCTCCAGGATGATGTTGTCTGTGTTCGAAGAATTTTCCATTAACGTCTAGATCTGAGTCAGATTGAACAACTTCCTTCCATGAATCTAAGCACGGGAACGACTCGTAACCGTATTCTGAAGCGAATCTCGGTAGTGGGTAAGCACTTGAATTCACAGGGTCAATTGTATAATCGTAGAAGTGCACTGAAAATTTTATAGATTAGGTAAGAATTATAGGGTACTAGCTGTTAGTGATGACCCTCTACGCTTATAAAGTGTTAAAAGAATATTACATTGTCAAAAATACATGCTGCTCTAGTGAGAAAAATTGTGACGGTCCGTAAATCCCTTCTCGCTCATGCCCCAAAATCAATTTTCAGTCCACTCTACAGAATCCCATTTCATTATTGCCAATTTTAAGTGTCTAGCAGGCATTTCCAAAATTGCTTTGTAAGTGCTCACTTACGTTATATCAAAGAACCAAATATAAAAAACATATTTATAACTTAAAGAATAATAGTTTTCCCATATTGGCCTTTACGTCCATATCCCTTAAAGGTAGTACATGTCCGTTTCCAAGATCCAATCGATACCTATGCTGAGATTCATCAAAATTGATGCAGCCTTCTTGGCGAGGAAACGGAACAGACATACATACAGGTAGTGTGGCAATTACGAGTATTTGCTTGAAAATCTTCAATTAAAAAAAATAAGCAAGTAAGTTTCGGGCATATTTTAACATCGATCTTTCCAAAGTATCCCTTTAGCTCTAACGGCTCCGACTTTGCTCCCATGATTGGAGGAAATACTCCTCTTAAAAATGTAAGAGAAGCGGGGGGCTCTATGTTCTAAGCAGTGCTTCTGAGAGCAAATTCCCTTGCTACATGTCTCACAATTCGGGACTGGCAAAGCAATTCTCATACCAAGATACAGCAAAATATATACAGGGTGACTTCGAAGTTGAGTCATTTATTTTAACAGTGAGTAGATCTGATCAAAAGAAATGTTTTTTTCCTTTACCATTTTTCTGGTAAATTAAAGTAACAAAGTTATAGCCCTTTGGAAGTTTGAGTACTGCCCTGTCTCAATAATAATATGTTCGTGTTTGGCGACAACGGATATAATCCGCCTGACCGGTTCATCGCATCGGAAACAAAAAAGCGAAAGAATTTGAAACGTTTATCACGATGTTTTTCGTCAGTCGATAACGCGTTAATGAATAGTAGTATTTGTTGCGTGGCTCAAACGAAATCAAAAATGGCACATGTTTACGAAAATGCTGAACTTGTGGACATGATTCTTATTTACGGGGGGGCAGTGTTTACAAAATGCTTCCGGATGCATCACGGATGTATGCGAATCGGTTTCCCAATCGAGTGCAACCAACCCCTCGTGCCTTTGTTAATGTAGTACAAAGGGCTCGTGAATCAGGTGACTTAAGACCTCACAGGTCAGGGCATGCTGCTCCAAGACCGCACGATCAAATACAGGTCCGCACTGAAATACTTGTCGGGACGATACTTTATTAAACAAGGTAACATTTTTTTTTATTTATTTTTTTATTTTTACACACATATTTTGGTTTATCTTCCTTCTACAATCATTATCTGAAAATTAATGACTCAACTTCAAAGTCACCCTGTATATATATACATATATACCATTTTTTTGGAAAAAAGCTTTGGCGTTTTCTATCTACCGCTGGTACCAGGTGAGAAAGGTTAAGTAATTTGTATTGTATGCAAGGTGTTTCAAATTCGACCCTCACCAATGGGATCCCAGAAAACAGTAAAGGCGCAATTCCACTGAGGCAACAATTAACGACATGTGGCATGCTATACTTGTTTTCTAGAGTTGCCCCTTGTTGACGTTCGACAGTGTTGCCCAAAATTCTATTAATGCCGCATGCGGACTTTCCCCTATGTGGCATGCGCTTTGTCGTACATAAGTGTAGCATGCGTCTTCACGATTCAATTCAAGCAACTCCAGTTTATAGTAGTAAGCCATGTCATTACAGACAGTCGCGGTGGCTGCTTATTTAGTAATTTCTTCGGATCGGAAAAGAAAAAGAAAAACGCCAGAATATTGAATAAGAAATATATACGTAGATGGTCAAAAAATTCAGTACAATTTGTATAATAACTTGGTGGCTGACGATGATGCTTTATTCCGAAATTTCACACGGATGAGTAAATACGATTTTCACTACTTACATGAAAAAATCTTACTATGATAAAAAAATGTGATACCAACTTTCGGGAAGCAATAACGCCCCGCGTGAGATTGCTAGTGACATTAAGATATTTGGCTACGGGTGATAGTTATCTATCGCTTATGTATCTGTTTCGAATACCTGAACCAAGCAATTTCCAATACCGAACAGTTGTATTTTCCTATTTAAAGAAATCAACCGTTAATAAATAAGCCAACTATGGAAATAAAATGAGAAGATGTTTCCTTCTTGTCCCCCTGAAACCATAACCAACCGCAGACACTACTGTCTCGGCTCATTAGCCCTCGTCAGTGCGGTATAGGTCTGCTCGTCTACTACTGGTAAGTCAAGGGACAGCTGTACAAGAAGCAAACAATCGTATACGTCTAAAAGACTGAAGGTACTGTAGCAAGTGGCCTTAGCCACCAACCTTTTTTTCCTCCTGTAATTTATCCTGCTTTAGTCGTGCATCTTTATATCTTTTAGATTTGTTATTCCATAATTCATCAGAATTATGGTAATCTTCAATTAAAGATAATGTTTCTTCATTGGTCCACTCTATTTTGTCGCCTGCTACAAGCCGCACCGATCAGAACGGGTTTGGATCGCCGGCGACACTGATCAACACGTGGTTTCGTGTCGCTGACGGCGCCCTCGAGAGGCAACAACTGACAAATTGTGGCACGCTGCAAGGAGACATTTTTTTGGTCGCTTTGTATTGCCTCTATGGAAAGACAGTGTGCCGCATGCGTCAATGCCGTATGCTACATGTCGCCCAAAAGTTGCCTCAGTGGAATTGCGCCCTAAGAGATACGAAGTCGCTTAAATGGAGATAAAGTTACGTATTTAGGTAATCAAAAAAGTTGCGAAGTCCAAAGTACTTCCGGAGCGAGACGGAAAAGACGAATTGTTTAGTTTAATTGCAGTGGAATTTCAAAATAAATTTCACACTGACTTTGCTACTTCTTCTCTTCTACAAGATTCTCGAATTCCAATATGACGTTACGTATCTTGTCCTCCAGCATCAAATTTATTTATTCCTATGGACGCCATATTGGAATTTTACGCAGATAAATAGTGTTTGGTTCTGATTTTAAAAATGTATAAATACATTGATTTTGCAAAACCTTAGTTAATCCAGTAAAACAGAATTTTCTAGCTAGGCGTTTTCATTTGTTTCGTATACGAGACTTCAAATTAAACAGCAACAGAGCTTAGAAGACTGCGAAGAACACAAATAAATCGAGCAGTGAACAATGTACAGAGAAGAGTCGAAATAACATCT
Source organism: Acanthoscelides obtectus (assembly GCA_963669975.1). NCBI lineage: Eukaryota > Metazoa > Arthropoda > Insecta > Coleoptera > Chrysomelidae > Acanthoscelides > Acanthoscelides obtectus. Next base: position 59,845,994 of record CAVLJG010000009.1, on the reverse strand, counting down.
GCTATGATTTACCTCTGCTTATTTATCAGTATTATTGTTATTACCATCTATAAATTTATATGTTGTGCTCAGGTGTCACCATACCTTTTTATTCGCTTAGAATTTTCATTCAACAACAAATTCACGGACAGTTAAGAAAATACATCTCTGAATTTAGGACTATTTTTTTAGGTCCATTGAAATGTTAAAAATTCCAATATAGCGTCCATATGAAAAATAAAATTGGTGAAATCGGAAAAAATAAAGTTGATGCTGGAGCACAAGAGACAAAACGTCATATTGAAATTCTAATAATGCCACATTGTACAGGAGAAAAAGTTGGCAGTGCTAATGTGCAAGTTATTTTGAAATAAAATAAGTTTCCCAAAATTTAGCTACAAGCTCTAGAACATATTTTCGATGCACGTTACTGTTCTCATGTCGCTTATTAGATATTTTTGCTGTTCTATTAGCGCACTGATTATTTCCGAAAAAGATTTCGATAATTTCAACTCTTTCTGCTGTTATTTTAGCAACAACGTTTGGTCAAATCAATCGCAAACTATGTACTAATTCCTATTTAAAATAAGTACGAGATATTTCCTTATCTTTCTTCAACAAATAACTTTTTTGCCACAAAAAACGCTCCAACAACTATTTTCACCAACAAAATGATAAACAAACCATGCGCGTAGTGAAAAAAAGCATTTACTTATTAAGTAAATTCTTTTAGTCAAATTTCTTCTGAAAGCAGTACAAACTAATCTGATGTACCTATTAAAGTCTACTTTATGCTTTAAATCAATAAATCTTCAAAACTACTGAACTGAAGTACATTAATTTTATATCATTATAAAGGGAATTGAAAGACCTTTAAAATAAGGTATCACTAGACCCCCCTTTCCATTTAAGATTTTAGGGTTGGTGTCACCCCCGCACAGGAGGCTGCACGTGTTAACGTGATTTTTTGCCATACTTGTGTCAACCTCGAAAACAAAATCGACGTGTCTGAGCGTTTTTCAAAAAAAAAAATTGAGCTGCCAGTAAATGCGTCTGTTTCGTTTTCGATGCGCCACCCTGTATAAACGCTATTTAAAATAAGTAATGTCTAATTTTCGACTACATTCCTTTTGACAACGCTACTAATAAATTCATTTTCAAAAATACGCATTTAATATAAAGTATCAACTTCAATCTTGGACTGACGTTAGAAGGAAAGTCCTCTATCTCCAGATAGTACTTCCCTAACTACAGTGTTGGTAATTATGTTATTAAACCAAAATCAAATAGGTGAATTGACTCACCGTCTCCAAATTGTGGATTGCCCGGATTTTGTGCTACATAACCTTCTAGTTCGCTCTGTTTTCCATTTGATGGACTAGATGTGATAAAAATGCGCCGCTTATGGGTTATTTCTTCGAATCTCCTTTTCACTGTTTCTACATACAGTTTTACGTAATCATTTTTATACAGTGTAAAGTTTGATGTACCGTACCTAGAAAGACCAAGTTACTTTGTTTCTCCTTGCTTGAAAACAGGCAAAAAATAATAGGCACGTATGTTGACAGGGTAGAAGAGATACTTTGTAAGGACTAAATAACTGTCTGAATAAAGGGTGGTCCATTTAAAATTTTTTTTTTAAAAATGCTATAAAAAAAAAACTACTAAATATTTTTCCAAATTTTTTTTTTATTTGAAAGTACAATCCTTCCGATTAAGTATGGAATACAACTTTATTTAAATGACTGCCGCGGCTGGCTTTGCAGTAGCCCATACGGTCAGTCCAATTTTTGACCACATTTTCAATCGTATGTGGCTGTATTTCAGCAATGGCAGCGCGTATGTTCTCTTTTATTTCGCCAATTGTTGCTGATTTGTTGGCATAACATTGGTCTTTAATGGCACCCCATAAATAATAATCTAATGGGGTCAAATCACAGCTCCGAGGCGGCCAAACAACATCAGAATTTCGGCTGATAATGCGATCACCGAAAACACTTCGCAGAAGAGCAATCGTAGCGTTTGCTGTGTGACACGGAGCACCGTCTTGTTGAAACCAGATGTTACCGACATCAATATCTTGAATTTGTGGAAAGAAAAATTCATTTATCATGGTACGGTAACGCTCACCATTCACAGTAACTGCTGCTCCGGCTTCATTTTCAAAGAAAAATGGGCCAATGATGCCACCAGCCCAAAATCCGCACCAAACAGTCACTCGTTCTGGATGCATTGGCTTTTCTTCGATTGCGTGTGGGTTCTCTGAACCCCAAATGCGGCAGTTTTGCTTATTAACATAGCCGCCAAGATAAAAATGCGCTTCATCTGAAAAGATGATTTTTCGACCAAAATCAACATCTTCATCAAGTTGATTGCAGGCCCATGAAGCGAAGCGAAAACGCATTGGATGGTCAGTTGGCTTCAATTGCTGAACCAATTGAACTTTGTACGCCTTCATACCAAGGTCTTTATGCAAAATTCGACCTAATGATGTGCGTGAAATGTTCAATTGTTGAGAACGTTGGCGCGTTGATGTGCTTGGAGACTCTGCCACACTCTCAGCTACAGCATCGATATTCTCGGGTGTACGCACCGTTTTCGGTCTTTCACGTGTTGGTTTGTCAATAAGAAGACCAGTTTCACGAACTTTTTGCACAAAATACCTCACATACGGTGCTGACGGTGATCCATTTCTTCCCATTTTTGCACGTAATTTTCGGACACAATCTGCAACATTACCACCACTTTCGAAATATTGTTTTAATATTTCCCAGCGTTGTTCAAGCGAATACACAACCATTTTCGTTAATCGGAATGATATGACTGATGTTCTGTCAAATCAGATGCGAAATAAGTCTTGACATATCCCAAAAAACCAGTAACTCAAAAAAAAAACGATAGATGGACCACCCGGTATAAGGAAATTCTGAATACTTTGCCATTAATAAAAAATCATAAGTACAGTGAAAGCTCCCATAAGCGGACACTCACGGTTCCGTAACTTTTGTCCGCTTATGGGAGGTGTCCGTTTAAAAGAGAGTATATAATCATGAGGAAATGAGGTATTATAATCATGAGAAAAATGAAACAGAAACTCGCCACATTTTTAAAGTATGTATTTATGCTATATATCTATATAATATATGTATGTACATATACGCATACAAAAACATAAATGCTTCAATACATGGTACGAGAATTTAAAAAAAAACATTATTCTTTAGCTTGTTGAAAAAAGTTTAAAATCTTTGTCTGACGAAATTTCACCATCTTTTGCTGAAGGAGACAATTTTCGTAATAACTTTCTAAATTTTTCAAATATTGAAATGCAGTGAAATCATCTTTAGCAAAATTTTTCAATATAGAAATATGATTTAGAGCTTCCCCATATGAATTTATCGTTTTTGAACCGCTTAGTGAGTCCACCAGTTCCACTTCTTCTTCTGAGTCGTTTGGACTACCATATTCAAGTTGGCCTGGGCTTTCTACATCCAAATTCGAAAAGTTGCCAATGGCATTTTCTTCTGTTGTTATGTTATTGTCTATGGCCAGGAAATCATCTACTTTCTGGGGATCTGCTACTCCTAAATGTTTGGCATGTCGCAGTAACTGAGCAAGTGTCGCTAAGGGCAGATCGTCTTCAGCATCGCAATAATTTTGCTCAGCAAATTCTGAGCTACATTCACTTTTTCTGAATCCAGCTTTGCCAAAACAGTTTTTAATTGTAGAGGAATTTACTTTATTCCATGCTGTTTTTATAAAATACAAAGCTTCTAACACATTGATAGACTTTGTAAGCTCAGATAAGCTTTGACCATCGTCAATTTTTGTTAAAATATGTTTTAAAATCAAGTGCCGATAATAAAATTTAAAGTTCTGTATGACACCTTGATCCATGGGCTGACAAACAGAAGTTGTGTTTGGCGGTAAAAATATAATTTTCACATTTTTCATTTTCATATCACGAGGATGAGAGCATGAATTGTCTAAAAATAAAAGAACTTGTCTTTTTTGGATTCTCATTTTCCGGTCGAATTCGACTAACCACTCAGACATGATTTCTCGGGTCATCCATGCCTTTTTGTTGGATTTCCAAGTCGCTGGTAGATCCTTAATAGCAACGTTTTTTAAAGCACGGGGACGAGCCGCTTTCCCGATCACAATCAAATCGCATTTTTCACCGGCCATATTTGCACAGAATAAAATGGTTAGTCTATCTTTAGACAACTTTCCACCCACACATGTTTCTCCTTAAAGGACAGAGTTTTGTCGGGCAATGCGCGAGAAAAAAGTCCACTCTCATCTGCGTTGTACACATCTTCTGGTTTGTAGCCAAGCAACATGGACGGAAGTTTCTCCAAAAATTGTGACACATCAACTTGATCTACTGCAGCAGCTTCGCCAGATATGCATTTGAAACTCACACTATGTCTCTTGCGCCACTTTTGCAGCCACCCGTCGGACGCACTGAAATTATTATAGCCCAAAGTAGTGGCGATTTCTTTAGCTTTCATTTTCACTAACGGCCCTGAGAATGGAATGTTCTGACTTCTAGCTTTCACAAACCACTCAAAACATGTTTTGTCTATAGCAAAACCTTCCTTTTTTAAAAAATCCTTCTTTTGATTTATATTAGTTCCTGATTGCCATTTACTCCTGATATCTTCCTTATTTTTGGCAATTTCAGCTGCTTGCGTTTTCCCAATATTAAACCTCTTTGCCAAATGACGAACTGAAACACTTTCTCTGTCTAATACGTTAACAACTTCCATCTTTTCCTTTAACGAGAGCATCCTTTTTTTTGGTGCCATTTTACAGTTACAATAATAAAATACGTAACTCAATCAACTACGAATTTGCCTAAACTGAAGACAAGCCACAAGATTACATACATAATTTTATGTATGTAGATATGTGCATTGCAATAAGCGGAACTAAAAAATCGTCCGGGTATTAGACTTTCGCGTCCGCTTATGGGAGATTTTTTGATCACATACAGGAAAATCTAGTGTCCGCGTCCGTTTATAAGAGCGTCCGTTTATCGGAATGCATTTAACATTGAAAATTGATGGCTGAAATTCGGTTCCAGGAACTTTGTCCGGTTAAAAGAGATGTCCGCTTATAGGAGCTGTCCGCAAGGAGAGCTTTCACTGTAATTGGTTATTTATAAATGATTGCATTTTACCAATTGTCTCTCAGTGCTGCCTCGTTCTCGTTATTTCCAGCAAATAGTGCGATTGATGTATGTCCGCTCAATCTTTTCACTTGGTAGTCTACCTCCTCCAATACATTGCTGTAAAAAGGTATAATTTGAAAATGTTCAAGATGAATTGAAAATTTCGATCACAGAAGATATGAACCAAGCAGTCTAGATGCAGTTATGGTGACACGAAATGACGTACAGAAAGCGGCCAAAATCATATTTTTCAAGAAAGTCTAAACAAATTTTAGAGTGTGGATCAGAATTATCATTACCAAAAGTAATCCTAAAAAACAATAAGAATATATGACTTTAGAGGAAATGAAACAGGCAGTAAATAAACACGCTAAAAAAATATACCTATAAAGTTTATTGTTTAGATTTAAAGAGTTATTAAAAGTGATAAATTCAAATAATGGTTTCTAGTTATTAGAGGGCTCAATACAAAATTTCTGTAATTCAATTAACTTTTACAACGCCTATGACGAATTTGAATCTTTTAATACACGTTCTTGTTTCCTGGATAAGTCTTCGTTAAGAGTTCGCTTTTTTAGCATTTTTATGGGCAAATTAAAAATTAGCGTCCCAAATTACCCCGTTGTGCAGACCTTCTATTCGCCTACAATAAGGAGACACGAAAATGGAAGTTTTGCCCTGAGAAAGTTCAAAGTTTAAATGGATACTTAATAATAATAATAATCGTCTTTATTTATAACGATACACACACACAAAAAATACTTATTTATACAGGGGCTGATCTTTCAAATAATATTTAACCCTATTTAAAGGCAATGGTTTTGTGTGTGATGTGGCATGGTGAATAAATGCGAGATCTGATAACTCTATTGGATGAAATATTTGAGCGAGGTGTTTATTTTTCAAACATAGTGGTTTTCTATTATTTTCAATTTTGTGTACAAGAGTGAGTAAATGGTATTGGAAAAGTCCGAGGACGTTTAACCAGCTCATACTATCAATGCTCCTTGAAGTATAGTCATATTTTTTTAAATTATTTATCAAATGGCAACAATTATTTTGGATTTTTTGTAGTCGTTTTGATCTAAACATGGAAAATAAAGGGTAATATAAAATAGAAATAATAGAATAATGACAGAAAGGGATATAACTAAGCTAATTAATTTGCTTTATTTTCATTTTTACGAATGCAGTGCACACTAGGAAAAACTAATAGTAATTATTTGTAGCAGGTTGCGGTGACGTACTATTTTTATTTGGAAAAATAATGCCGCTAATCCCCTGTATCTCCGCCACTGGTGCACGTTAATTTCAAGAGAAGACTTTTGAATGTGGACAATACTTAGGTAAATCCACATACCAAATTTTAGTTCAATCCAGTTGACGGTTTTGAAGACAATAAAAAAATTGTTTTTTATTTTCAAACTTAATCTCTATCTTTTTAATGAAGCCATCGAGGAAAAAATGTTACATAGAAGGCCCCCCTTAAAATGCGGTCCTGTGTATGATGTTTCATTTTTGGTCCGACCTATAAATCACCTTGTATATGGGGCATCTTTTTTTTATCAAATCCCCTTTCTTGGATGAATCGGGTGCAAAATTCATGAATCTGATTAGCGGGAGTTTTTGAATTATTTCTAATCTTGACTTCCTTCCAACTATGACTTTGATATCCAGGACAGGCAGAACATGGAGGATTACTGATCAATAAGGTTTCGACTCACTCCAAAAACTCTTCATTGGTTGGATACATGGCACACGCAAACATGAAATCTTGCCAAATGAGGATGCCCATTTCGTCTGCAACTTCGTAGAAATACTCTGATTCGTATACACCGCCTCCCCAAACTCGCAACATGTTCATATGGGAGTCTTTAGCAGCTTGAAAGAGTCTCCGGACTCTCTGCTTATCCTGACCAAGTTCTGGTAAGATATGTATCGGGATCTGGTTGGAGCCTTTCATAAAGATCGGCACGTTGTTCACTTTAAAATAGTAGGATAGGCCCTTGCCTGAAAATTACATCAAGTTGGTTAAAAACTCTGTTTTGATTTGTAAAAAGCGTCTCCTTATCACGCTCGAGATTAGTTTCTTAGGCCCGTATCGTCAGTCGTCCCTACAATTGTAGGGCGCCTTTATGGCCTCCTTGATTGTCATAGTTTTCTACTTCTCCGTGTCAGCGCTCTATTTTGAGGTTATGTCACAAACATCTATTTGCATCAAATTGTGCTTGCTTTTCCTACAATTTAAAAAGAAAACATATATTCACAATAGGAGAGCGCTGACGCTGACACGGGACAAGTGTAATCTAGAAATTTTTGAAGGAGAGAAAGGAGTATGACAATCAAGGAGGCCATAAACGCCTAAGGCCAGTAAAAGTTTTCTAGTTTTCGAAATACTGCCACTTTTAGGTTTTTTCGAAAAATCTCTACTTTTTGCTGATGCTAAAAAAATATATATATATAGCAAATGAGCTTAAAAACTATCTATTTATTGTTCTCTCAAACATAGTATAACATTTGTAGGTTCTTTTAACCAAAAACTGAATAATTTGAAGTTTTGACATTGAAGCCGTAACACTTGCGAAATACTATAAATAAAAAATAATATTTTTAAAAGGCTAGTTTTTAAGATCATTTGCCGATTCTGTCGGATACATTTTTTTCACAGTAATTAGTCAAACTTGAGTAAAGGTTTTCGCATTGAAACCAAATGTAGTAGTTTTCAATGCAATGAATACTCGGATGTCTCAACCAAATATTAATGGTAGCTCAGGGAGAAAATCATAAGTTAGAAGTTTTTTATAGTCATAACAGGCAAAAAAGGAGCAAAAAGCAGGTTATTTTTTTGAAAAACACCTAAAAGGCAATATCTCGAAAACTAGAAAACTTTTACTAAGGTCATGTTGATTTTATCTGATATCTACTTCCAGTGTCACTCTGGCGTATTATTTCTGGGACACAATGTATAGCGTAAATGTGTCAACTTGTTGTTGTTTAGTTCTTTTTTGTACGTTATTCTAGGCTACAACGTTTTTCTGTATCGTGAGCACTACGAGGTCTGTAAATTAAGTAACGAGACTGGCAACGTAGCGTTCGATCTGGCAACACTGGAGGCGCCGGGCTTGGGGGAGAGACAGGGGAACATGTGATCCGCCTTCAGTACACGTTTGATCTTGCTCGAGTCATTTAGTTGTCCGTAGCGACGTTTTGTGAAACAGTTTTTCTATTGTCTTCTAAAAATGAGTGACATCAATTTCGAGTAACGGTGTACTATCAGGTTTTACTTCTAACTTGGGCACAGCGCAGTGGAAACTCTTGCTACACTTCAGCAGCCCAGGGTTTTCGGTGGTTTATATCGTCGGTGGACAGTCAGAATGATCGGGGACGAGTTAAATTGGGTATTAAGTCACGATAATAATACTCCCTGTCACTCAGCCATGTCAATAAGCGAGTTTTTGGCCAGTGAAAACATCCCTGGGGCTCTTCAGGCTCCTTATTCGCCTGACTTGAGTCCTTGTGACTTTTTTCCGAAGTTGAAAAATCACCCCAAGGGAACTCATTTTGGAACAGTCGAAATCATTCAAGCGGCTGTAACCGATCAGCTGAAGGCTATTCCAGTATCGGAGTTCCAGCACTGCTTTGAGGAGTGAAAGAACCGTCTCCAGCGCTGTGGGGCATCAGAAGGAAGTTATTTTGAGGATGACAATATAAAATTGTAATTATATTTGAACAAAAAAAAATCAGTCTCATCGTTTAATTTACAGCCCTTGTATATGAGTGAATAATTGGAGAAATTTCAAGTATCTTTAAAACTTCCGTGATATAAATGAGTTTTGTTTTATGAAACTTACCAATTGGTTCTTCAACAAGTTCGATTGTTCTAAAACCAACTGAAACTTGCTTGAAACTTTGTTCGTCTCCATTTTTATAAGTGACTTCAAGAGTGTACAACTTTTGGTCACCGTATCCGTTAGGCCACCAAGTACTAATTTTGGACTGTAATTAGAACAATTTTTGACTTCATAAATCTGGTTTTTGGGTGCCATTTTTCTAATATGGTGGCGCAAATTAGAAATATACGAAGTGAAAATTCTTTAAGAGCACTTAGACTTAGACAGTCTATATTACGTGGTGCAGCTACAAAGTTTCGGAAATTTATTAATAAAAGGACAAACATCTAAGAAGAGGGCAACATTTTATAACCAATCTCCTTTCAACTACGCAGTGGCCGCTCCTCAACTACACAAGGTCCACCTGCAACTATAGGCAATGATTCCGCTGTTGCTCCCACAACTGAAGGCATTCTTAGTTATCCAGAAAAGTTAACCCGTCCAGCACTAATACATCGGCGTATTCAAGTAGATAATCTTACTGAGTGTATTCACGTTTCTGCTGTGAATCAATCAGTTATTCTTAATAAACAGGGATAAATTACATAAGGTAAAAAAAAAACGAAAGTAAAAATTAATTAACGGTATAGCACATGAACAGTTATGCTTAATTCGTGATTTAGGAAGGCGAAAAATTGTCTTCATCAAACAGCAGTAATGGCGGAATACCTGATATTTTTTCTAATTAGTTGTGATCCGAGCAGATTCTTGGCTAAAGGCAAATACCTAGATGAGCATAATGAGCCGAATTCATAAAAGAGAAGCATATCCTCGGAAGCATAAGGTAAAAGTATAAGGTCTTGCTTCGGAGAAAAAGGTAGAAGTATAAGCATATCCTTGTTTTAATATTCATAATGATTACCTTATACTCGCGAGGATATCCACCAAGAAGACGTGAAAGATTGACTGGTATTTGTATTTTGAGCGACATGCCCTGACTTGTTCCAGCTTGTAGTTCACTCAGCATCAATGACAGTTGTACTCCAGAGCTTACACAGACTGTTCCGTATTTTTACTGGATAAAGTTTTTTATCAAATTAATAAGCATGTCATCCTCAAGTGATGAGGAAACTATAGAAAATAATGGCAACGACCTGCAGGTCATCGCAGATGAAATTGCCATTGCTCCCATTATTTTGCAAAAGTCCAAGTTCCAAAAATAAAAATGAGAAAGGACGATGCCTTGAAGAAGATGTTGAAAAAATACGAATCCATATTCGGTAAACCATTAGATTCTAAAGGCTTATTAAAAAAAATCAACAACATGAAATCAAGATTGAAGAAAAAACCAGATCTAAAAAAAATTATAATAAAGCAATTAAATTGTTAGATTGGGAAAGAAAGTTGCTGAAAGCTATGGAAGGTGACTGTAATCCTACAATTGGGAAAATTAGAGGTACCATTCAGGTTGTTAGTGCTCAAGAAGAAGGAAGTGAACTATATACCGAGAGCAGTGAGCAAACAGTTAGTATTACAGCGCCTGCAATTCAGAAGACACTGCCACCAAAAAGAAAATTAGCAACAGAGAAATACGAAACTGAGAAAACCAAAGGGTTAACTACAAAAGAACTGCAATGTCTAATGGTATTACAGCAGTACCAAACAAGTATTTCACAAGAGTATTATAAAACGAAATTAGAAATGATGCAGCGTCAGAAGCCACCTGTAACTAATTATAACTTATAAATACACTTTAATCAGTAAAACTATTTATTATAATACTCAAGTTTCTTCTTATTTGTTGACCTAGTTGGCGGTGAGGAAGTTCGTCATTCTCATGATTTCCTTCATCTTCATCTGGGTCTTGTTCAACTAACTCAAAGTCAGGATCGCCAAGCTCTTCGCAACATTATGGAGTACAATACACGCAATAATTATTTTCGGCACATTTTCCAACTTTACGCGGCAAACATACTGTACGATAGGAAACCGGCATTTCAGTTGGCAAAAACAGCGTTGAATTATAACTCTTTCTTGTTTTAAAAGCTTATTATAATTTATTTCTGGAGTAGGATTTCTGAAAGGAGTCATAAAGGATGGCTCAATACCATAACCGTCATCGCCAAGTAGTACAACATTGCTTTATTTATTAGTTGTGAATCTAGTCTGTGAATTCTCCATATTCTGGAATCATGCGCTGATCCAGGCCAACTGACATCAACACTTGTGAACATTCTCTGGCATCACAAGTGGCTTGCAAATTTAAAGTAGGTTTCCCTTTTTGGTTGATATACTCATCTCCATGGCGATTTAGTTTCAGGATTCCTGTATGTGTACAATCAATTACACCAATTGCTGTCGGAAATTTATACATGCTTTGCCATATCCGCATGGCCTCCATCAGTTCATGGTTGGTAGTTGGAAACTTGATCCATTCGTTCGACTGTGCAACTATACTGTTCACAACTCTATCCACAGTCCGAGATACCGTTGCTTTACTAACACCAAGTTCCTGACCAATACCTTGTTGATATCCAGCGAGATAGCGTAGACATATCTTCATTTTATGAATGCATGAAAGTGCTCCACCTCGAGTTTCCTCATTCTCAATTAAAAATCTGTCCGCAAGCCATTGTACATTTGCTTCGTCAAATCGATATATATAACGACCAAGTGGAGGTAAACGTGAGTATGGATGTCTCACCCCCCCAATCTTTTCGGGAGTCGGCATTTTTGGAAGTGTCGGGTGACTTTGAAGTTGAGTTTTACAACAAAAACCCAGCGAACCACTCGTAGATGACTCGGTACCCACCGAGGAAGCGCCCTGGCAGTGTTGCCAAGCTGCCAGAAAATATTTAAAATCTGTAATATACTTTGAAGTTGAGTCATTAATTTTCAGATAATGATTGTAGAAGGAAGATACACCAAAATATGTGTGTAAAAATAAAAAATAAATAAAAAAAAATTTTACCTTGTTTTATAAAGTATCCTCCCGACAAGTATTTCAGTGCGGACCTGTATTTGATCGTGAGGTCTTGGAGCACCGGCATGCCGTCCCCTGTGAGGTCTTAAGTCACCTGATTCACGAGCCCGTTGTACTACATTAACAAAGGCACGAGGGGTTGGTTGCACTCGATTGGGAAACCGATTTTTTATTTCGTTTGAGCCACGCAACAGACACCACTATTCACTCACCCGTTACCGACTGACACTCACTGTATACAACTGAATAAAATAATTGTAAAAACATCGTTCCAAATTCTTTCGCTTTTTTGTTTCCGATGCGATGAACCGATAAGGCGGATTATATCCGTTGTTGCCAAACACGAGCACATAATATTATTATTGAGACAGGGCGGTACTCAAACTTTCAAAGGGCTATAACTTTGTTACTTTAATTTTACCAGGAAAATGGTAAAGGAAAAAAACATTTCTTTTGATCAGATCTACTCACTGTTAAAATAAATGACTCAACTTCGAAGTCAAACACAAAAAAAAATTGTACGCGATTATAAAAAAATTACATTTTTCGGAAGCTTCCTGTGTACTTTTTATGTCTCTTCTGTTTAGTTTCTCTTTTAGTATGTTATTATCATGAAAAATTTCGACTAATGTTAGTCGTTAGTCGGAATTTATGAAAGTTTCAAATTCTCAAAATGCCGACTAAAAAGTAGTCTTTTTGAAAAGTCTTAAAAAAATTATTTGAACTACGCGCTGTGGTGGTTATAAAAAATTTCGGCTAATGTCTGTTGAATCTCAGTAAGCAAAATCGTTTTCCAGTCGTACGATTTTGCGAAAAACATGTCCGAAAAATATGTGTATTGAATCATTCAATACACAGGTTTGGGAGTTATTCAATTAATTTGATATTCACACTTTTTTTGGGACTACTGATTGCCCTCACTAGTATCTCATGGCAATAAAATTACTACTTAAAATTACTATTTATATCGTAAAAGCAAACTTTTCCTAAGAATTTGAAGATTCAAAATTAAAGCAGACAAAACTCAAAGTTAGAGTTACAGTTGGACCTTTTCAGTGTCCATCAAATAATTTGGTTTGTTTCCAACACTCTTCATTTTTCAATGAATCAAGAAGAAGTTGAATCAAATGCTTTATTACTAATTGTATTTGAATTTGTGTAAAATCATATTCATCTTACCTTTGGGACTACTAATGAAGTAGATACGGCAGGATTTTTGCCGTCAACCGAAACATGGATTACACTTTTAACCCACTGGTTGTCAGTGATTTTCAGAGCAACAACCAATTCGCCTGTGATTCTTCGCCCTTTTACATGATTTTCTACCAAGTAAGTGTCTACGTGAAGTAACCAGTTTGTACCGTTGACTTCCAAATCAGTAACTACGTGCCGTATAATAGTACTGTTAAATGCCTCTATGCTTACGTTTTTCCTAAGAAAAAGAATCCGTGATTCATCTTGCGATAGATCTTCTTTTACAACGAACTTTTGCCTGGTTGTATTTCAAAATCTAGTCTAGTTTAGTCTAATTTTTAGCCGAACTTATTGTCAAGGCCGGATTAGTCACAACGCAATATTGTGATTTTGTACTTCGATAAATAATAACCATAAACTGTAAATTTTGAAGTCTAATTATTTCTCAAAACATGTATTTTTTTATTTCAATAAATGAGCATCCTTTTTGAGAAAAATAGTTTTGTTTTAATAACTGTCGATTTTCACTGCAAATCTGAAATGTTATCAAGTGATATGAAAATGTATATCCTTAAGTTTCTCGGATCGCTGCTGAATTGAGGATTACAATATTTTTAAATTTACAATACCTGTCGGAATTATGATTGAATAAACTGCACTGAAACAAGACTGTTCTTCTCAAAAAATGGCCTTAACTATTTCCCGCGCACACAGTAACTCAAGAACAGAAAAACCAGGACAAACGTCCAAAGAAATACTTGTTTTGCATTTGCCTACAGATTTTGTTCAGTTATAAGCCTGCATAATTCATCCTTTGATAACATTAGTTCCATTTAGTTAGCTTTGCAAAGCAGAATTAAAGTAAAGCTCATGCCTGTCTTATCACACGTAAAACTGTTGAAAAGCTCGTGTCAAAATAATCGGCTGCATTGAGATGTGGCAAATGTATTTCGGAGTCGAAAGTATAGGGTGTTTCAGTTTATTGTTGCATAACTTTAAGATTCGATAGAACTTTTAAAATTAATGCATAAAGTCTATATAAACATGGGTCGAAAAATGCGTGGCTTCCGAAATACAGGGTGTTTAAATTTACTTTCTAAAATAGTTTTTTTTTTATATTTCGAACAATATTTGATGTATAACAGTGAAAATTGGTATACAAGGGTTTTTTGGTACGACAAAACGAACCATGGGCATAGTTTTACTGTAGCCGCTAGAGGGCGTTCTCTACTGTACCTGTAGTGTATTAAAATGTCCGAAAATTTTTTCTTAGTGCAATTTTTTACTTTTTGAATAAAAAAACTGATTCTTCGCACTTTTTAACATAAAAAAGCGCTCTTGTAAATTTTCCTTATAGTTAGCCGTTTTTGAGATATTTCGATTTTTAAGGCTCGATGCATTTTTAATTATTTATGATAAAATAACGTTAAAAAGATAGTATCTCGATAATTTTTAGAAGTAGGCTGTGCCTGCAAATATTTTTGAAATTGAAAGCAGAATAAGGTTAAACGTCAATTAGTTGACAGTTAGTTTTGTTGTCTGCTGAAACCTGAAACGTTTTTTTGCAATTGTGAATGCACGAAATTTAGTTTCTTTTGCTTGTTTTTTTTTAAGTTTCATAAAAATGCCATTTTTATTCTCCAATCAAGAGTCAGCGGATATTCATTTTGTGTATGGCTTTGTAAATGGAAACGCAGCAGAAGCAGCCAGAGAATACGCACGAAGATTTCCAAACAGACGACATCCAACTCGCTCAGTATTTGTAAGAGTGCATCGCCAACTAATTGAAAATGGTTTTTGAAATCTACAAAGGGATCAAAACATAAATGTTCGTCAGCGCAGATTTGCCCGTATGATTCTGTGTGAGTTTGATAGAGATCCGACCACAAGTGTTAGGAGAGTTTCTGGTGCCTTGGGAATTTCAGCAAGCCATGTTCACCGTGTTCTTAGAAATGGCCATAGACGTCCTTACCATTTGCAACCTGTGCAAGGACTACAGCCAGGGGACGGAGAACGAAGAATCACATTTTGTCAGTGGATTCTTGATAGAACTGATAATAATAGGGAGTTTTTAAGTAACGTTTTATGGACCGATGAGTCATGCTTCACTAGACATATTTGGTCGCATGAAAATCCGCATGCAGTTCGGGAAAAAATTTTCAGCATGAATTTAGTGTGAACGTGTGGATTGGTATCTACCGTAATCGACTATTTGGACCCTACCTTTTTCCTGTAAGGTTAAATGCTGCGACCTTCTTGGAATTTTTAAAGGCTGAACATGCAAATATGTGGGATGATGTTATGTTAGATTTAAGAAGATTGGCCTTGATGGTTGTCCAGCTCATTATTCGAGAATAGTTAGAAACTGGCTGGACGAAAATTATCCAGAAAGATGGATCGGCCGTGGAGGACCAGCCGCCTGGCCTCCACGATCCCCTGACCTAAATCCTTTAGATTTCTTTGTGTTCGGTCATTTTAATACACTACAGGTACAGTAGAGAGCGCCCTCTAGTGGCTACAGTAAAACTATGCCCATGGTTCGTTTTGACGTACCAAAAAACCCCTGTATACCAATTTTCACTGTTATACATCATATATTGTTCGAAATATTTAAAAAAAAACTATTTTAAAAAGTCAATTTGAACAACCTGTATTTCGGAAGCCACGCATTTTTCGACCCATGTTTATATAGACTTTATGCATTAATTTTAAAAGTTCTATCGAATCTTAAAGTTATGCAACAATAAACTGAAACACCCTGTAATATGATTATATGGCACTGTATTACTTTCCAATCCGCACATGACACGATACGTCAACAATAATTAATAATTAATAATAATAATTTGTCACTGATTCCTAGTGAATTAGAGAATGCAAACGGAGTTTAGAAAAAACGCCTATCAGATCCTCTTTTTCGTATAGAAACAAGCTTAATTTAAGAAATATATCAATTTTGGATGCAGCCCACTGGAGCTTCCACCATGTTGATTTCAAAAAAATCAATATCAAATCCATTATCAGAGACATCAAAAACGTAAAAATTTGAATTTGTGTGCAATCAACAATTTTTTTGCAAACATGTCCGCCATGTTTGGATCTGCTTTTTTGATTTTTGAAGAATTGATACTGAGTTCGTTATCAGAGACCTTTAAAACAAAAATACTCGAATTTAAGCGGAATCAAAATTTTCTTTGCTAATCTTCGCCATTTCTTATTTTCGAAAAACCGGTATCAAATTCGGGCTCAGTGGTCTCGAAAGCATATGAAGTTTTTGGTGAGTTTTCCTAACTCTGCTAATGTTTTAGAACTTGTGGACCACTGTGTACTGTCAAAGTTTCATTGATTTGCATAGTATCATTCAGAAGTTATTAAAAAAAAAATTCCAGTGTCGTCCTTTTATCTATTTGAACTTGTGACATTATTGTATGTACTATACAGGGTGTCCCGAAAAAAGTGTGCAATATTCTACCAGCGGTTTATAAAGCTCAAAATAGGAAGAAAAGTTTATATAAACATAGGTCGTCAAACGTCCCCTAAGGGCGCTGCGGTCTTTTAAAGGGGCTCCCCTGAAGATGGTTTTTCCTTAATACTTCCGAAACGTGTTGAGATAAAGACATAAAATTTGATATTCTAGCCTAATTCTTTATGCTGGATTTAAAAATATTAACAATTTTAGACAGTTTTGTTTGGAAGCGTATGCAACAGGGACGGAATCAGGTAATTTTAGCCCCAAAATTTTTGTGCTATTTTTAAATAAAATCAAACTAAAAACTTTGTCACCTGATACGAAATGTACTGCGAATTTAAATGAATTGTTGATTCTACATAGTTAGCCATGAGTGCAAACAAAAGTTGTTTTGGTTTGTTATGGCTTATTTTGACGTTAAGCTGACATTGTTAGCAGTGTAAAATTACTAGAGTGAAATCAAAATTTTTATTGAATTTATTTAAATTAAATTTTTTTTATTAAATCGATTTAAAATCCCAAGATTTACAGACAGAGAACTGACTGACATGCATTTTGTGTACGGGTTTTGCAATGGCAGTTCATTGGCAGCCGTAAGAGAATATCAAAGAAGATTTCCTAATTGCATAGTACCTGGACGTCGAATGTTTACTGATATTCACCGGAATTTGTCAAACCATGGAAGTTTTCAGCGCATGCAGGGCTCAGGAAGGCCACTGGAAAATCATCGTATGGATATTGCTTTAAATATGTTTGAAAATAAGCATACGAAATGTTTCAGAAATTATGGATATGCCTCGATCAATAGTAAGAAAAATTTATGAATACCTATTTGATAGTTATCCTAAAAATAATAATTTTAGAATGACAAGAATGCAAGGATTACATCCTTATCATTTTAAACGGGTGCAGCATGTAACGGAGGCAGATTTTTTACCACGAATCGAGTTTTCCAGTGGATATTAGCAAATGAAAACACTATTCCTAGAATATTATGGTCGGATGAGTCAATATTTACTAGGCGCTTTTAATTTCCATAACATGCATCACTGGTCAGATGAAACTCCAAAAATTGTTCGCCGTACAAATTTCCAACATAGATTTTCATTGAACTTATGGGAAGGAGTAATTGGGGATCAAGTGATTGGGAATATTGTACTTCCCAATCGTCTTAATTCAGAGGTGTATCTGAACTTTCTTCGGAATGAGCTCATGGATATAATACCATTGGATGTGCGCTAGCAGTTTCAAGAAAATATGTTTTTTCAACATGATGGCGCCCCTGCACATTTTGGACGCAATGTTCGAAATTGGTTGAATGTTAATTTTCCAGACAGGTGGTTAGGCCGAGGAGGTCCTATAGCATGCCCGCCACGTTCGCCTGACCTAAATCCATTGGATTTCTATTTTTGGGGGTCATTAAAAGACCTAGTTTACTCGACTGAAGTAAATACTCAAGAAGATTTACTTCAAACAATCCATCAGGCTGCAAATGAAATAAGAAGAAACAGGTTTTCCACTTTTCGGGCTATGCAATCATTAGTTCGTCGAGCGAGACTCTGTATCCAACTAAATGGAAATTTATTTGAACACTTATTGTAAAGCTAGTTTTAAGTATATCCAACTGTATGTCTTCTTTTTTAAACAAATTTCAATTTCGTTCGTAGAAAAAAATGTATTCTTTTGTTTTTGCCTAAATGTTAGCTATGTTGCAATGGAAATATGTATTTATGTAATATTTACCAATTATTAAATTAGTTTTTTCGTTGCATGGCTAATTATTCAACAATTCATTAAAATTCGCAGTTCATTTCCTATCATGTGACAAATTTTTTAGTTTGATTTTATTCAAAAATGGCACAATTTATCGATATTCAATAAGAGTACCTTTTTTTATGTAGAAAATCCTAAATTTTCAAATTCTAAAATTGAATTTCAAAACTAGAATCGCCCCAAATTTTTGGGGCTAAAATAACCTGAGTCCGTCCCTGTTACATACGCTTCCAAACAATACTGTCTAAAATTGTTAATATTTTTAAATCCAGCATAAAAAACTAGGCTAGAATACCAAATTTTATGTCTTTATCTCAACACTTTTCGGAAATACTCAGGAAAAACCATCCTTTAAAAGACCGTAGCGCCCTTAGGGGACGTTTGTCGACCTATGTTTATATAAACTTGTCTTCCTATTTTAAGCTCTAGATACCGCTGGTAGAACATTGCACACTTTTTTCGGGACACCCTGTATATGCATCATAGAGGTTGAGGTACTTAGTCCAGGACATCCTGTATAGTTTGTTACTCACCAAATGCCGACAGATGGAAAAGCTGGACCCCAGTCCCAAGCATATGAAGCTTGCATCTTTCTGATCATGTTAGCATGACATTCACCGTGATACGCATCAGGGGGACAAAGTGGAGGAACAACGTACGATTTGTTCTGTTTTTCGGCTAAATCGTAACTTACTTGTATGGGTGATTTAAAATGGACTCTTATTTTGTTATTCCCAACCTTAAAAACATTTGAATGTGGGTACTGTACATAACTGATAGATAGGATTTATCTGATTTTATCAATTGAGGAGTTTGGAAGTAAAAAGGTTCAAGTGCAGTTTTTTAATTAAATGGTCGTGCAGAATATCATACCTAAAGCATATCGTAACTTGGTGGTAAAATGATTTAAATGCAGGCAACGTTCCCTGGCGCCATCTCTCATAGTCTTTGAGAACATATGTGGTAAAATGATTCAAGTGCACTTGAACCATTTTACTTCTAAGGCTTTGGCAACTATTTTTAATGTTTTACGTGTGACGTGATTTCAACGTTTTACTTATTCTTAGTTAAAAATACGCATTTTGCAGTATGGGTAGTGTTATAATAATAAACAAAATGAGTACTGATTGGGAAAGCAAGGTATCTCTCAGGAGAATTAAGTATCAATAAGATGTACAAATTATATCAGGAGTTTTATATTGACAAACAATAATTACCAGTTAAAGAGTCCTATTATAGGCATATTTTCAATACGGAATTCAATTTAAGATTCCACAAGCCCTATAGTGATACCTGCAGTCGTTGTGACAATTTACAAAATTTGATAAAATATTCTACAAATGAAGACGTGATTAAAAATGCCAAGCAAGACCTCGAGCTGCACCAAAGAAAGGCCCAGAAAGCAACAGATGCCAAAAAAGCTGATATTGCTGAAAATAAAAATGATTCTAAAAATACGGCGGCAATTTGTTTTGATTTGCAACAGGCATTGCCGACGCCATTGTTAACCACCTCTAAAGTATTTTATGTTCGTCAATTATGAACGTATAATTTCTGTCTCTTTGACTTACTGATTGGAAAAAGTTATATGTATGTATGGAACGAAACTATTGCATCCAGAGGCTCACAGGAGATAGGATCATGTTTAATAAAATTTGTGCAAAGCCTTCCATCTACAGTTACGAAGATTATTGCATACAGTGATTCGTGTGGAGGACAAAATAAGAATAAAAACATTGCTAAACTATTTAGTTTTATTGTTCAAGCTACACATATATCTGAGATTCATCACAAGTTCCTTGAACCCGGGCACACTTACATGGAATGTGACCGTAGTTTTGGCTTAATCGAGAAGAAAAAAAAAAGGCAGATTCCTCAAGTTTTTGTCCCCGCAGATTGCGAGACTGTAATAAGAGGCACATCGGCCAAATTCATTGTGTACAATATGAACAAAGACGATTTTTACTCTTTTTCGCCGTTCAATGAAATTATGAACGATCCAAAAAAAAAATAGTGACGGTTACCCCTTAAAATGGAAAGAAATTTGCTGGTTTGATTACTATAAAAGTGAAAGACTAACATTTCGATACAAGAGTACCCTAAACATTGCTGTAGAGTTTAGGAGTTGCTTAATGGCAACCTCAAAAGTTGGGCGCCCGTGTTTTAACTTTTCAATACTAAAGCCTTTGAATGGCACTTCAACAAAGATTAAAGTCGCCAAGTACAAAAACTTGCTTAGCTTATTGGAATACATTTCGCCCATTCACCATACATTTTATAAAAACATGAAGCACGATGGGAAAGCATTAACAAAGAAATGAAAAAAGAAACAAACACAGACCCTGACATCAAGCCAAAAAGTTCCTGATATAGATGAACCCCAACCAAGATCAGCTGATTCAGATGAGGAAAATGATGAAGACATCCAAATTCTGATTATGAATAAGAAATTTTGTTATAGATTATTTTTAAATAATGTTTGGTTTAGTACGGTAGTTGTACTTGAATCATGTTACCACCATAATTTTTGTAACATGTATAATGATTCAAGTACATTTTTGCCAAAATGACAATAAAAAAGCAAATTTAAGAAAACGTTTTTTGTTTGTAATGTTTTATTGGCATTTAAATAAACTTAATATAGTATCATACTTTGATAAATTTATTCCTGGAATTTTCAAATTCAAGTAAACTTTGAAGCCATTTATCTCAGAACTACTAAAAATGTACTTAAACCCTTTTACTTCCAGGCCCCTCAATTGATGTATATTTAATTTCTATGTATTCGGTACCAAAAAGTTACATTAACATTAAATCGAACAATTGTAAGGTCATGAGATATGTTCATGCCAAATGAATGTAGGGTATTCATATGTTTCGGTATTCACCAGTGATGCGTTCATCTACTGTCTTGTTTCAATTTGCCTTCTCTCAATAATTTTTATATATTTTTAAACGGCTGCTGATGAATGATAGAATGTTGTAAGCGTTAGTATTTTATTTCTATTATAATATTTATGAAAGTACTGAGCAAAACCAAAAAGAGCACCACTGAACATAAACAAAGTGACGTTAAATGAGAAACATTGATGCAGATATCTGGAGTGCAAAGTAAATCATCTTTGAGCGAGGACGCCCATGCCAGAACACACATTTGTTTTGCATCGATGATTTATACTAAGTGACATATAAATCCGAACACCCAGTTTAAATGGTTTTATTTTAATAAAAGTTGGTGAATGTATTTATCTTACTGTAAATAACAAGTGAAAAAATGTTCAGCCTTATCAGTTGGACATTCCGGTTTTTATACTGCTTTTTTTTAATTCACTAACGCTCTAAAAATGAATATTTCAGCCGCAGTAAAGAATCAACGTTGGCGGATTTTGGTTCTTGACATCCTTTACGATCGGTTACGATGCCTAGAGTACGGAGACCTGTACGATTTCGTCAACTTCGTGAGTTTGATAGGGCCGTATAGTGGGACTTCAGGAAGCTGGACCTTCTTTTCGGGCAATTGCAGTTAGAGTGCAAAGAAGTGTAGACACTGTGGTTAGGTGTTTTCAGGCATGGCTTCGAGAAGGCCGTACGCAAAGAGCAAGGGGCACTGGACGCCGCCGTAGAACAACAGACCGTGAAGATCGCCGCCTAAGATTATTGGCCTTAAGGGACCGTTTCTCCACTACCAGGTCCATTGCAAATGAATGGCTTGCAGAACACGCAAGACCTATTGGCATGCGAAGTGTTTTCAGACGAATGAGAAGTTTTGGCTTGTTTTCATACCGGCCACACTGGGTCCTCCCTTTAACTCGAGAACACCGACGTAATCGCCTTGAGTGGTGCAGACAATGGTCACTCTGGGATCTGGAATGGAACAGTATTGTCTTTAGTGACGAGTCTCGATTTTGTTTAGGCATGCACGATAGTCGTGCCAGGGTTGGAAGGCGACATGGTGAAAGGAGGAATTCACAGTTTTTTGTTGAAAGACATGTTCATCACACTGTTGGAGTTATGGTTTGGGGTGCTATAGCTTATGATTCCAGATCACCTTTAATCTTCATCAGAGGTAACATGAACGCGCAGCGTTATATCTACGAAGTTCTAGAACCCTATCTTTTACCCTATCTTGACACCCTGGCAGATCCAACTTTCCAACAAGATAATGCCCGACCACATGTTGCAAGAGTCACAATAGACTTCTTTCAACATAATGATGTCACATTGTTACCATGGCCACCGAGATCTCCCGACTTATCCCCAATTGAGCACGTGTGGGATATGATGGGTAAGAGATTGCTCAATTTGCAACGTCCTCCTCAGTCTCTAGAAGCACTTCGAGAGGAGTTGGTGCTTGCCTGGAATGAGATATCACAGGAGGACATTGACCACCTGATCAGAAGCATGCCTACTCGCGTTGGAGAATGCGTAGCACATCAGGGTGCATCCACACATTATTAAAGGTCAAAGGGCTTTAAAGCAGTGCAATCATTTTGAAATTTTTATCATTTACTTATTATGCTTCATTAAGTACTTATACAAAATTTTATTAAAATAAAACCATTTAAACTGGGTGTTCGGATTTATATGTCACTTAGTATACCTCGATGGTGCAAGGTTTAAACGTGAAAATTAGCAAACTAAAGTTCAAATTGTTTATCTACTAGAGTGTCCAGATTGAAAGGATCCTATAACTGGAATTTTGCGCATGAACTAGTAAAGCTAAATATTGCTGATACAGAAAAGTGTACAAACTGCTAAGTGCTGTTGCCCAGTTCGCAAATGAGGATAGGACTATGGAATATTTTCGATGAACACAATCAAACGCAGTATTTTCTGTCACTTGAAAAAAATACCATTTTACATGAATGAATTATACAGCTACTTACCTTCAAGTGCTTTTTGATATCAAAAACGTATTGCACAAACATATTCCTACTCGCCCCAACTCGTTGATCGTTGACAAAAATGTCAGCAAAAGTATCTAATCCATCGAATACTAGGTTAACGTTCTCGTGGTTAACCAAGTCTTTCGGTACTGTAAAAATAATATTTAGAAAATATGATTCATGAGAATCAAATAAAAAATGTATCAGTACATGAAAATGTATAATAAATATTTTTTTCTTCACTGTCGTATTGTGAAGTCAGCTTGTTGAGTTTCTCAACTCCGTTGCGGTTAGAATGATTTTTAAGAAGGTGAGAATACCTGCGTTTGGTTACAATTTATAAGAATTCCTGAAATTTTCATATCTTAACCTGAGCCTAGATGCCTTGTAAGCAAAACCTAAGGTATAAATATGTTGTTCAATATCATTGTTCAATACCCAGTTAGACTGCGCAATCGTCAGTTCATTGTAACTTTGTAACGGACTGTAGTTACAGTTTTCGAATAAAGTTTTTGAAAAGTTATTTCTAAATCCGTTGATTTAAGATTGATATTCAAGTATACTCACCAGTAAAGCTTGTCTCATATATCCATTCTGTACGAGATACCCATTTAGTTGTTTCATCCGAGTAGCCATAAAAATATCACCCAAGATTTTATTTTCCATCAAATTAGTGTAAATTCCACCAGGCACTTCGGCATCCAAATTTTTTATGGCTACAAAAATCACATATCATTTTCATATGAGAAGTCACAAAAACGAACGCAAACGATCCAAAAACTTTTTTCAGTTATTTTAAAACAGATATTTTGACCGCAGTCACTAACTTTTTTAAACATCTATGGCATTTTTACCTGACTGTCTTTCAAAATGAAATATGGCAGGTTGTGAAAATTGAGCGTCTTTGTACATTGAGTCGCTTATAATTCGACAACCAATCATGAAAGCGCTATAGTATGTTTTACCAATCTTCTTTAGTTACAAGGGTATATGTAATAAGATATGGAACATCTAACTATCAAATCTTTATAAGCAGACTGTCTCATATTTTATTGCACATTGTTAAAATAATCATCCTAGTTTTATTTAGAACGAATTTATTTTTACTTACTCATATTTGCACTGTGTAATTTCCATTTTCCATTCAAATTTTGAAACTGCAGAGCTTCTAAAACACCTATGAAACAAAAAATCGCAAGAACTATACGATGACTCATTTTGATTTCGTCACAATCAATATCACTATACTATAGATAAAGATCGATGAAACAACATCATGAAAATTTCAGACGGGTAGGCGAGAAACAATATATACTCAAGAGTCAATAAGTTGTGTCGAATTATCTAAATTAATTTGCATATTATCTATATTGAGATACACGACACATGCGCTGCTCATCTGCCTTATAACTGGCCTTACTTTTGACAACATTAGTTCTAAGAATGACTTAATAAAATATTCCCGTATCCTCAATATTGCACCACTTTTGAATCAGTACTCTCAAAAAATCAAATCAACGAGATAGATACATCCCATCTTTAAAAAAATGTAGGCCCGTAGCAGCGCAAAGTGCTACTTTGCCAGTTGAGCAGCTCGTTTAAAGTTACGTGTTTTTGTGTGCGACGAAAACTAGTATACTAAGTGACATGTAAATCCGAACACCCAGTTTAAATGGTTTTATTTTAATAAAATTTTGTATAAGTACTTAATGAAGCATAATAAGTAAATGATAAACATTTCAAAATGATTGCACTGCTTTAAAGCCCTTTGACCTTTAATAATGTGTGGATGCACCCTGATGTGCTACGCATTCTCCAACGCGCCTAGGCATGCTTCTGATCAGGTGGTCAATGTCCTCCTGTGGTATCTCATTCCAGGCAACCACCAACTCCTCTCGAAGTGCTTCTAGAGTCTGAGGAGGACGTTGCAAATTGACCAATCTCCTACCCATCATATCCCACACGTGCTCAATTGGGGATAAGTCGGGAGATCTTGGTGGCCATGGTAACAATGTGACATCATTAAGTTGAAAGAAGTCTATTGTGACTCTTGCAACATGTGGTCGGGCATTATCTTGTTCATTCATTTGCAATGGACCTGGTAGTGGAGAAACGGTCCCTTAAGGCCAATAATCTTAGGCGGCGATCTTCACGATCTGTTGTTCTACGGCGGCGTCCAGTGCCCCTTGCTCTTTGCGTACGGCCTTCTCGAATCCATGCCTGACAACACCTAACCACAGTGTCTACACTTCTTTGCACTCTAACTGCAATTGCCCGAAAAGAAAGTCCAGCTTCCCGAAGTCCCAATATACGGCCCCTATCAAACTCACTAAGTTGACGAAATCGTACAGGTCTCCGTACTCTAGGCGTCGTAACCGATCGTAAAGGATGTCAAGAACCAAAATCCGCCAACGTTGATTCTTTAGTGAAGCTGAAATATTCATTTTTAGAGCGTTAGTGAATTAAAAAAAAGCAGTATAAAAACCGGAATGCCCAACTGATAAGGCTGAACATTTTTTCACTTGTTATTTACAGTAAGCTAAATACATTCACCAACTTTTATTAAAATAAAACCATTTAAACTGGGTGTTCGGATTTATATGTTACTTAGTATATTTTGGACCGTAACCGAAAGCGACTTTCGGTCCTTAGCTTTACTATGTATTCAAATCCCATTTACGCCCCGTCAAAAACAAACACGAGTACTCGTTCGCCGCTTCTATTCGCTTACCTCTTTCACGCCCAGGCATTTATGGAAACTTCATATGGACAAATATGGCCTTATAGAAGCAATTATTTGGGAAATCCAAAATTCAGACAGCTTGATGCCCCATCTGGCGGCTTTAAAGTGAAACAAACCGGATTGCTTTCTAATTGCACCTCGCCGTCTCATGGGCATTTACCACCGCACCATCGTAGGAGGACAGAAACCGCGATGGTACCATGATAGGTGCACACGAGATGGCGTGGTGCAACTAGAAAGCGATTGGAGATACATTAGCAATCCGGTTTGTTTCAATTTAACGCCGCCAGTTGGGGTATCAATCAGCTTGAAAGGACTGTACAGTAGCGTATCTACAAGAAAATATTAAGTTTATAGAAATCAATATTTCCTTAATTTTAATAAAAGAAAGACTACAAAAATCATAATTTATTTCTCCTTCGTTTCTAAACATAAATTGTTGATAAAAAGATTATTTGACACTCCACTGCATACAGGGTTTGTCTGGAAAGTAATAGGACTCATTTTCTTCCGCCATGTACTTGGGAGCGTGCGCGCAGCGACTGGATTCGGTAGAGGGCGTTCCTAGCTAACGAATGAGCGGCTGGTCAGTTGTCTCCGAGCACTTGGAGAGTAAGAACAGCCATTTTCGCGCGACGTGTTTCTGTGAGTGGTGCAAGCCGAAAATGCAGCGTTCGTTAGAGCAGAGGTACGCGATTAAATTCTGTGTGAAATTTACCAAAATCTGTGGTTCATGACATTGTGACACAGCATTTGAACATGTGCAAGGTGTGCGCGAAAATGGTCCCAAAAGTGCTCACTGACGACCAGAAATCGCGGCGAGCGGAAGTGTGCCAAGAAAGTTTGAACATGTGTGAAAGTGACCCCCAATTTTTGAATAACGTAATTACAGGTGACGAGTCGTGGATCTTTGAGTATGATCCCGAGACAAAGAGACAATCTTCCGAGTAGCACACGACGGCGTCTCCTCGCCCAAAAAAGGGAAGAATGAGCAAATCCAAAGTGAAAACGATGCTCATTGTCTTTTTTGACATCAAAGGCATCGTCCACCATGAATTTGTTCCTCCTGAACAAACCGTCAACGCCAAGTTTTACGTGGAAGTGCTCAGGAGACTCAAACGAAGGGTCAGTCGGGTCCGGCAAGACATCGCAGCCGACTGGAAGTTGCACCACGACAACGCCCCGGCTCACACCGCCTTTCTTTGGAACAGCTACCTGACCACGGCCGGCATCCCAACGCTTCCGCAGCCGCGCTACAGCCCAGATGTGGCCCCCCGGACTTTTTTTTTGGTTCCTCACCTGAAAAGGCCGATGACAGGCAAGCATTTTGAGACGACAGAGGGGATCCAAGCAGCATGCACCGCGGCTCTCAAGGCTATTCCGGAGAATGCCTTCCGTGACGCCTTCAATGCTTGGAAATCGCGCTGACAGCGCTGCATCGACGCAGAAGGTGCCTATTTTGAAAGTTTTTAAAGAATGGTAACGATTGGCTCAATGAATTTTTTTAAATCGAATCAGTCCTATTACTTTCCGGACAAACTGTATATTCACACGAGTATAGAAAACATTACAGAAAAGATGTAGTTTTTGCTAATGGAAGGCATTGCGTTCTGATTGACTCAAAGTTAGAGCAATGAAACCTCATTTTGATTTACTATAACAATATAAATAGTATCAACCAACACAAAACCAAAACCACCACCTACCAAGGCCAATGATGCAGATTAAAGTTGTCTGCCAAAAATCTGTCAAAAGAGAGTTAAGGCTGGTTAAAACTGAAAAGTCAAGACACGTTTCAAGTTTAGCCAAAAAGCCATTGCATTTATTTTGCAGCTGAGTGTACTTAATAATGCTATACAAAAGACATTTGCACACGAAAATATAAAAAAGGAAACAATGAAAGCCTGTAAGTAGCGCCAAATGTCAGCCCGACAGCTTTCACAGGCGCCCGAAAAGTTACGAACGTAAATTCGGTTGTACTTGCAGCGGATGTTCTGCTAAAACGGAAACAGAACGGAAATTGGTTCGGTCGGATACCACATTTAAAAGTAGTTGCAGATCTTTTCTACCGTAATAATATAACTTTTTCTGTTATTCTGTAGTTGTAAATTTGCTAGTAAACCCTGAAAACACCAAACATGAAAATATTTCTTACTATTGCTCTACTTCAACCATACGGTTTTACAGAATCTGGCAAAATCTACTACAACCATATGCATACAGCGCAAAAAACCGTAATGCAGTTCCTAAGATTAATCGTTGTTTGATTTGGTCTGTCCACAAAGAAGCGGCAAACTTGAAGTAATTTTTTTGACATAAGCAATTCGTGATCTTGATTAAAACTCACCTTTAGTTTTTTCAAACATTTATTATGTAGATCATTGGGATAACAGATCACAAAATATACATAAGAACTCTTCAAAAATATTTTCACTTACCTAATATTACACTTCTATATAAATTGTATCAACCAATGTAGGATAATTGTATATGTCTTCGACAAAATCATAGAATTGACAATAGGAATCATTCTTTCGTTGACTTACAGACACAATAATCAAAAACTTGCAATATGCCTTTCAGCTTCAAATATTTAGAAATAAGTTATGTTTTTACATTTGTACTATGTTGCGCGTATTGGTTGATACATTTTCAATAAATCTTACATTCTACCAGTGCTTAGGTGAACTGAAGCTCATAGTGAAATAGATGCGTTATGGCACCAACAACTTAAATAAAATTGAGCAAAATGTGTCGAAAAATATTTTTATATTCGTATATAATACACTTCAGTGGACGTACAATGCTAACAAGTTTAAATATCTACAATCATAACAAATGTATACAGTATGAACAATCGCAAGTAAATCTGTGAAATATTTCACATACTGATACGCGACAAGAAAATTGTAGTTTATATCAAGGGCAAGAATACCTACACATATAAAAACACTGGATAAGCCATTATCTGGCAACAATGACAATAACAGTGATTATGAGGCAATATTGACTAAAACTAACTCCAATTCAGGTCAGAAAAATTACACTACATGCTCCTGTAATGCATCATTCGAGACTAAACATTTGTATAGCACATAAGAAAGCTTTTGGAACAACTGCAAACAACAAGAGCCAAAAAGCTTGACATACAGGCTATTAAGACTGGATACAAAAATCAAACAATCATCTTGATAGCCTTTTGAAAAATCAGTCTCAAATTTTTACGCTTTAACAATTATTCGTTTAAAATTTGGTTAATTCCTCTGGATGAACTTAATTGGATTATAATGGGTGATTCGTTAAGAACTACTTTTTTCAACGCATCAAAAATAAAAACAATCAGCTGTATCGGGTTATCTTTATTCTAAGAAAATAGCGAATACCGCGATTGTTCCACAACCTCGACACCCTAGGGACAAAAGTCATCATTATCATGGCGCGATAACGGTCGTCAAATACAACTCGAAACTTGTAGTTCCATAATGGGCGACATTTGAAACAAATCTTCAAAGTCGGGTGGTGAGCATCAATCAAGAGGATTGAAAATTAAGTTAGTCTGTTGCCGAAAATATATAAAATTCGTAGTAAAATTGGTTTCATATATGAATGTAGTATAACGGAGTAAGCTCAGTATTATAAATATTATCCCATTATTAGCATAACGAACTCCAGAGGTCCCAATTTGGTATATTTTTAGCAACATAGCAATTTAGTCTGGAATTCCCTAAAGGACAAGAATGCTTATTTTCTGCAATCATAAAGATAATCTGATACAGTTGTTTGTTTTTGTACATTTCTCTTTTGACAAAATTACCTCTAAATGAATTACACCTTGTTAATAATAACAAAGTACCTATTCACTGGTTTAAGTGTATTTACAAGTATAACAATTTTGCGAGTTTTTTATTACGTTTTGTAATGAAGCATGGGCAATCTGACAGCACCACATAAAAATATTTACGAAATGTCAAAAAGTATAGCCGGGCTATAAAAATATTGCCCATTTGCAAGGGCCATATTATTTTGGAAATTGGGCTCGCAGAAATAATCCATTTTTCGATCAATCTTTATGAAATTTCTCATAAGTAATCACAAATTAATCCAAATAGAATTGTTTTCATTTTCATAAAATATCTCTGCAAATATATCAACCATGTCGAACTTTTAAGATGAAATTAGAAATCAACGGGTCAATAGCGGAAATGTGGTTTCACTACCTTGGTGAAACACTATATAATATTCTGCTCTCCACAAGACAAAGCAATTATTGTAAAGAGAGCAGCAATTTTGCGGATGGAGAAACATTTACATTAAACCACTGATTAACGTATCCTTCCTAAAAATAGTCAACCTAAGCATATACATATGTGACTACAGTACCAGAGGCACTAACCTTTTCAAAGTATATATAATAAACAAAAAAAAAACAGATGTGACAAATTCCCATAGATGAGGCTACGGTATTTCATTTCATCTACGATAATGTTTTGAACGCGCAAATACATATATCATTTGGTTGGCTATTTTCAGGTAGAATACGATAACCGATGATTAAACTTAGTCCCAGCTCAGCTGGTTTAATGTCAGAAATTGAATCCTAATATTCATACTTATGTGTACGAAAATTATTGGCGTTTTTTAACCTGTCGTTTTGGTTTATTGAGCAGTATCTGATGCGCAATCTGCTGTATCTCTAATTGTTTAAAAGATCCTTTACTTCTTCTATCAATTTACAAAATGGAGGTCTCAGATGTGATTCGGCTTGCCAGCAGGGGCGAATAATGCGCACATATATAGCGTTCGAACATTTTGGAGGACAGGGAAACCTGAAAATAATTCCTTGATTTTATATCCCGAAACCGTTGTAGTCTTGTTGAAACAATACAAATAGGTTTGCTAAAATGTCTACGAATAATTTAATTAGAAGTTTAAGCTTACCGTGCACCCTTTTCAAGAGCTTGTAATAAAATTTGCTGCTGGGGAGCTTCCATTTCTTCTTCGGGAATCATCAGATTCGGTTCCTCTCCGTAATTGAACATCTCACATAAAGTGACACCATAGGACCATACGTCCGACCTTACAGAAAATTTACCGTCTCTCAAACTTTCTGGGGCATACCTAACAAAGAGAATATTTTGGGGTTAGAATAATTACAATTCAAATTTAGGAGTCGTTAGCTCACCATTTAATTGGCAGTTCTCTATTAGGTGTCTTCAAAATATAGTAGTCATTAGTTCCCATGACTTGTGCTAAACCAAAATCAGATATCTTCACTTGATTTTCATCTACAACTAGGATATTTCTGGCTGCAAGATCTCTATGGACTATACTTTTCTTACCAAGATAATCCATTCCCTGTAACATTTCAGATTCGTACAACTTGCAAGTCAAAGCAAACGCTGTGATAGACCAAAATAAAAGAAACAAAAAAAAAACAGTTCCCGTGACTGACATATGTAGGGCAAAAAAAATTTAGCTAAGAACTTGTAGAACAAAAAATTAAATGATCTTCTTCCTCGCCCTGAGAGAAATTCCTGCGTGTCCACATGATCGTTGCTATGACTAATCCCGCGAGGATGACTTTTACAGCATACAGTCCACAGCAGCACGGAAGCGACTGCCGACTGCGACGCACGACCATCAGCCGGACGACGATATTTCTAACTTTAAAGGTAAATGTACGGGGACATCAATGATGAGTGAAATATGTCTAATATGTGCGTAGAATTACTGGAGTTGGAGACGTATTAATATACCAACGTCAAAAAATTGAGATATACCCTCCCCACCCCCTGCAACCTCTGAAACACTTTTTCCGAAAATGATCAGGATCCTCTGAAACGTCAAAAAACTAAGTTTGAGCGATTTTGTTTTTCGTTTTAGGTATTTTTCTCCGGCGCCACTGATCCGATTTTCTAAAACTATAAAGCTTTTCCATCCTTGGTATAGAAGTAACGTTGTTTGAAAATTTCATCCAAATCCGAGAGCGATACTTTCCAAGTTATAGGCGGGCCAATGACAAGAGGACAGACGGACTGACCGACAGTCAGCTGAATGTATCTAATTTGTGTTTGGACTGGCAGAAGCTCGTAGTTTATAAAAATGTAATAACCTAACCGCACTGTAGCCATTTAACATGATGAAAAACTTATGTCACGTCCGATGATTGCCTAATTATTCACCTCTGCAATATCTAACGCATATTTCAGTAATTGAGGTTCCTCTAATCTTTCCTTGTTTATCTTGAGATAGCTCTGAAGAGATCCATGAGGTACGAATTCCATGACTAGGGATATTTCTGGTTCTCGTAGGACGCCTAATATTGATACTATATTGGGATGTTCCAGTGCCTAAAAGGTTAAAAAATGAAACATAATAAAATCGAATGTATGACTTTATATAATAGGTATTTGATCTGCGTATACTATTTTGATAGCATACCTTCATGATGTTGATTTCTCTTTCAAAATCTTGCAAACAGGACGATTTTGCGGTAGTCTTTAATTTTTTACTGCTACCTTTCTTGGTTCCTTATCTTCTCCGTCAATATATTCTAAGGTGCCTTTATAAACTTCGCCGTAAAAACCCTAAAAAATTAGAATCAAGGAATAGTATTCACGATTAGTTTTAATTCCTCTCATTTAAGTGTAGTACATCAACTTACCTGTCCAATTCTGCCCTGTAGCACCACGTTACAGTTACCATCCAGTTCGAATATACTCAGCATCGAATTGAGACTATCTAGAGACGTGGTGGCTGTGGAAATGTTGAGATTTGGAAAGATGTTGCTCATGTCGCATATGTCAGAGTCTTCTACATCGGCAAGTTCCTGAGAACCAAGCAGCCAGTTCTGAGAATGGCCACCAGAAAGGCTGACCGAGCATTCTGACGGTGCTCTGCTTGAGGTGCCGCTAGTGCATGGGAACTCCTCGGTGCATGGTACTGTTGTCGTTTCTACAAATACGGAACTGTCATCATATGCTCAGAATAACATTGAGTTATTTCCAACTAGGAATCAGAGACTGTGTAGATCTAGTCATCCAAACTAGTTAATGACATGATGTGGCCTAGCTACAAACTAAACTCCATTGTGAAATGACCGTTTGGAACTGTCAGAAATTCATTGTTGAAGAACCATCAATCCATCTCGTAATTCAAATTCGGTTTATGTTTAAGGCTCGTTCACACAGAGATACGTTAAGCTAAGGTTTCTTACCGCCAAATTTCATTTCTAAGCTAGGTTGTTACTAGAGATCGACAAATATAGGAATTTCGTCATTAGTGATATATCAGAGGTAGATATATTCGGCGTAACTGGTGACTACTCACGTATACTTGACAGGTATACTTATACAAGCTTTTGGTGTATGTGATCGTTAGTACAAAGGGAGTTGGAGATTAACATTTTGAAGCACAAAGGATGATGACCACATACCCGCTTTTGCTGCTTTATGATCTTCAAAACAAAAAAATAAAAACGGCGCAAAAGTGTGCCGAGACCATAAGCAAGTACTACATATGGATTTGCGCAAGCCTGACGTGAAAAAGTGACAGCATAGAAATTCAAACATGTCAACAAGTACATTTTTCCATACGCACCATGTATGCAAGTCACAGCGTTTACTTGATATGTCTCGATTCCATGAAGTTCGATACTATACAAAAATGTTGGAAATAAGGATACGTACTGACTGTAAATATTTTGAAAAGTTATCGTTCAAAGGACCGACGAAATTGATAGTGCAATTTGTGGCATATGCAAAAAACATATGTATTTCTTCTAAGAGAATAGCAAACAAATCAATTATGGAGTATTACCTTTCTAAATATAACAGATAAAAAAATTTATTCCATAGAACTAAAATATATTTTTGTTCTTTTTAATTCAATAATGTTAAGCGGCATTAACTTTATAACTTATATCAGTCCGCCTAATTCGGCATAAGGGCAGATACATATCGGCCGAACCTTAGCTTTTAGGTACAATTTTAACAGACATTTCAACCAAAAATACCTGACAATAACCAAGCGTATTTTCCTTAGTAGGCCATATTATCATTATCAAGCAGTCCTATTGAAGCTAAATAGTTCTTCCGGAAGTTAATTTTTAGTTCCTGTAAATACGCTTGACTCCCAGGATATTTCGAAAATATTTACATATTATAATGAAGATTTACAACAGATATTTTCAGTATATCATAAAACATCTTACCTGTATTATATGAAGAAATACTAGTTGATGAAGCCGTGACTGCTGTTCTGCTAAAGACTTTGTGATAAGAGTGTGTTCTCCTAGAGTTGTACACTGGAAATAAAATGAAATAATAATTATGAAAGAAACGATCTGATAGATTTTGAATATACCTTGATATAATATCTGGCTGACATCTCGCATAATAGCCTGCGGTTTTTTTCTCTTATGAGGATCAATGTCCCAACACTCTTTCATCAAGGCATAGATTTCATTGGAACAGGTTAAGGGCTGAGGTAGCCGTTTACCACTGAGATAGAACTGCAAAGAGAAAAATATGCACAATCGTTAATTAGCGCCCAGAATGAAGACAACGTGGTTCTACAAATTTTATGCGACTTTGATATTTAGAAAGATAGACTTAATGCGGAAAAGCTAAAAAATGTTGTGCTTAAACTTACTCGCATTGCTTGACCATGATCAGTAGGTTTAATTTCCTCTCCATACATAAATATTTCCCATAGTGTAGTTCCGAATGCCCAAACATCGGCTTCTATAGAATGTTTTGCATAATCGAGTTTTGAGTAGCATTCTACTGGTATCCAGTGAACCCTAAATAAAATAAAAAATTATTGATCAATCACGTGTTTTTATTGCTAGTAATTAGATCAGCAGCAGATCAAAATGAAAACATTCTGCTCGTGAAGCCCATTAACCAAAATACACACTTTAACGACATGCAGTGGAGTAACTACTAAGATTAAGTGTGAAGGAAAAATGTACTTACTCGGAAGACACGTATTCAGTATGTATACCAGGGTCGGCCAATTTGACCGTAAAAGAGTTTTCGTCATGTAAGCTGACCAGCAGCTTTCTGCATCTTATTCTACCGTGAACAATATTGTTTTCAGTCTGAAAGGCACAATTACAATGATAAAACTTTCAATAAAATGTAATATAATATATCCTTACCAAGTGCCACAAAGCTGACGCCAAGCTACTTGCAGCTTCAATGAGATCAACAGTTTTCACAATGCCTTTCTTTTCCCTCAAATACTGATCCAAGGGACCTAATGTAATATATTCTGAGACTAGAGAGATTCCACTGGTGAAAGCGATACCATAAAGACGAACTATCGAACTGGATTGCAGAAAGACCCATTGGCCAGCTAATGATAGGAAATCCTGTAAAATAATCGTTGATTAGTCAAATCAAGAAAATAGGGATACATTCTTTAGCACACCTTTAAGTATTTTTCAGAACATTCCTGTTTCAACATTTTCACGGCAACGTCTATTTTCTTGCCTTTTGTAATGATCCATTTGCTTCTAAAAACTACAGTCAGGCCTCTAACACCTTCTTTTTTGTTAACTAAAAACAGAAAATGATTGATGAAATACGAGTTTACGCTGTGATCAACTTATTCCTTTGTTAATCATTCTTTGTTTGGACTAAATATAATTCCATAAACTTGACATTTTCAGTGAATTCTTCAAGTAACGAAACATTTTTTTGAATCGATAAATAATATACCGTGTAGTTTGTGCTTCAAAAGATAGATTCTAGGTACACTCTGCAAAAACATAAAGTTTGCCAGTTTTGACCTAATAGACAAGGTTAAAAATCGCTTAAAAATAAACTGATTTCAAAATACCAATCGAGGTCTTGTAAATCAAGATTTAAACTTTAGATGCTTCAAAAATTATAATTTTTATCCGAGTTTTCAAGCATTGAATATACCCATTTTTGGGGATTTTCAGATATTAAATCGCTTACAATTCGAAAATGGTCAGCTCTAGAGAAAATTTAATAGAAGCCCTTTTTATTCGGAATGACAAAAAAAAAATGAACAATAAATCATCCGGGCAAAAATGTAATTTACTTAAAAAAATGTTAAAACAAAATTGATCTGGGTTACCGGTGGCGGCTTTATTCAATGCTTGAAAATTCTGTTAACAATTACAATTTTTGATATCGCCAAGTAACTAATTTAAGGTTAAAACCTTGCTACATAAGACCTTGAAGGGTGCTTTGAGATTAGTTTATGTTAAAGCCACTTCAACAATGTTTTCCAGACCAAAATTCGCAAACTTTTGATTTTTGCGAATGTTCACTTCACTACCTCTAATTTTTAGACAATATTGTCTTTCTGATTCATATTACAATCAAAATTTACTAAGTGACATATAAATCCGAACACCCAGTTTAAATGGCTTTATTTTAATAAAAGTTGGTGAATGTATTTATCTTACTGTAAATAACAAGTGAAAAAATATTCAGCCTTATCAGTTGGACATTCCGGTTTTTATACTGATTTTTTTTAATTCACTAACGCTCTAAAAATGAATATTTCAGCCGCAGTAAAGAATCAACGTTGGCGGATTTTGGTTCTTGACATCCTTTACGATCGGTTACGATGCCTAGAGTACGGAGACCTGTACGATTTCGTCAACTTAGTGAGTTTGATAGGGGCCGTATAGTGGGACTTCGGAAAGCTGGACTTTCTTTTCGGGCAACTGCAGTTAGAGTGCAAAGAAGAGTAGACACTGTGGTTAGGTGTTGTCAGGCATGGCTTCGAGAAGGCCGTACGCAAAGAGCAAGGGGCACTGGACGCCGCCGTAGAACAACAGATCGTGAAGATCGCCGCCTAAGATTATTGGCCTTAAGGGACCGTTTCTCCACTACCAGGTCCATTGCAAATGAATGGTTTGCAGAACACGGAAGACCTATTGGCATGCGAAGTGTTTACCGACGAATGAGAAGTTTTGGCTTGTTCTCATACCGGCCACACTGGGTCCTCCCTTTAACTCGAGAACATCGACGTAATCGCCTTGAGTGGTGCAGACAACTGTCACTCTGGGATCAGGAATGGAACAGTATTGTCTTTAGTGACGAGTCTCGATTCTGTTTAGGCATGCACGATGGTCGTGCCAGGGTTAGAAGGCGACGTGGTGAAAGGAGGAATCCGCAGTTTTTTGTTGAAAGACATGTTCATCACACTGTTGGAGTTATGGTTTGGGGTGCTATAGCTTATGGTTCCAGGTCACCTTTAATCTTCATCAGATGTAACATGAACGCGCAGCGTTATATCCACGAAGTTCTAGAACCTCATCTTTTACAGTATCTTGACACCCTGGCAGATCCAACTTTCCAACAAGATAATGCCCGACCACATGTTGCAAGAGTCACAATAGACTTCTTTCAACATAATGATGTCACATTGTTACTATGCCACCAAGATTTTCCGACTTATCCCCAATTGAGCACGTGTGGGATATGATGGGTAGGAGATTGCTCAATTTGCAACGTCCTCCTCAGACTCTAGAAGCACTTCGAGAGGAGTTGGTGGTTGCCTGGAATGAGATACCACAGGAGGACATTGACCACCTGATCAGAAGCATGCCTAGGCGCGTTGGAGAATGCGTAGCACATCAGGGTGCATCCACACATTATTAAAGGTCAACGGGCCTTAAAGCAGTGCAATCATTTTGAAATTTTTATCATTTACTTATTATGCTTCATTAAGTACTTATACAAAATTTTATTAAAATAAAACCATTTAAACTGGGTGTTCGGATTTATATGTCACTTAGTATAGCTACGCCAGAAATTAGATTAGAGAAAATTTCCTACAATGTTTGTTCTCAACACTTTCTTGGTTGATAAACATTTTCGACGTAAGGGAGCGGCGAACAATAATATGAATATATGGGATATCGTCCATTGGCATAAATAGTTTGGAAAACGTTGAAAATCGCAACCATTACACGTCGCTTCCCTTCGCATCGCTGCAGTGTGCGTGCTGTCATTTGATTGTGCGACGTTACTACTCTTGCAGTAGTGAGCCATTTCAGTAACGATGGAGTAGTGGCCGATAAAATATCGCGTATTTGCTTATGACGCACTTATCCGAAAGCTTTTCCATCTCGCAACACAATCTTATGATGGGTGAAGAATCTAAGAACAAGGTAATCTAATGAAAAAAGCAACCTGGTCCAAAAAGAACCGTAAGAATTCATGAAAAAAACGTAGAGCTTCTTCTAATGAGTGACGCACTTCATTTTCACTTAGATGGAACAGTTAATACGCAGAATTGGGCTCCTGAAAATCCATGAGCGACCTTTACATTCTGAGAAAGTCACAGTATTGTGAGTCATTGGTCCAACAGACTGTAATGTTCAATTTTTTTTTTAGTTAAGACCGGCCGTACCGACACTGATAATTCTGATCGCTACGTTCAAATTTTTGGTGCCAGAACTAAGCAGAAAAAGGATAAACCACAGGAATGTGTGATTTCAGCAAGATGGTGCCACGACACATACTGTGAATTTGTGATTTTTTCTGTGGGGGTATTTAGGGAGTCGTGTATACACACAAGCCTCGTAGTTTGACAGCGTTGAAGAAAGCAATTCGCCAGGAAATCCTGACTATGGATCGAGCGATGTTAGAGCGTGTTATGGAGATTTTCAAAACTGCATCCAACTTCATAGTCATTAATATGACATTATTTTCCATACTTAATACACATATAAATGGCATACTGTAAGCTTCATTTTAATCTTAATAAAATCTTATTATCTCGCAAATTTCTTCTGTAATATTTATTTCAAAATCGTCCGTTGTCACCCTGTACCAGAATTCTAATTCAAATAGAGTAATGAGGTCGATTGAAATAAAACACTACGAATGACGCACGTATTTCTCCAACCTTCTATTCCTAACACCCCTCTTGCTATATCTACGTAGAGTACAAAACTTAAAGTAAACCACCAAAAATCCAGCCACTAACGCTACCGCTAACACTACTATCATTATAAGTCCTATCAAAACATTCGTCTCAGTCTTCATCCAACCGAAAATCGGTGCAGTCAGCTTATCCTCCATGAGATTCGTGAACAAATTTGGAGCCCTCTTGACGTTAATTCTCACATAATTCGTCACCCATTTGAGTTTCAGGTCTTTTTGTTCGACCACACATTTCCACTCGCCAGTAAGTGATTCGTTCAGTGAAGCAAAATGGTGGGCGTTTACAGCTGCTAAAGTTGTGGTGCCATGGTCTATGAATACTTCGTCGTTTTGGACAAGTTTTAGACTCAAATCCATGTAGATATAGCCTAGAAAATATTATTCGGAACATATTCTCATGCACACATTCTGAAATTAATCGTAATAATTCCAACTTTTCTGATCGTCCTCTATACAGGGTGTCCTAGAAATAGTTATCAGAAAAGTATAAAAAAATCTGTGTCCTGTACTTTTCAAATCAGAGGCTTTGAAAGAATCGGAAAAATCTACACGCTGTAATGATCTTTTAGTTCCCGTTACTACAAATTTCAATTTTTTTAGATGGAGTGACATCACAGGGTGTATATTTCTCCGATTTTTTTTTTGTTAAGCGTATAGTTTGAAAAGTACACGACTTGATTTTTTTCATATCTTTCTGATAATTATTAGGATTATCCCCGTTTCCGGCTTGACGTCGACTTCTGCCGCACCCTGTATGATGCTTAAAAACTATAAAGCTTTTTTCGTTTCTCGTTTGGTAAACAAAAATTTCATAGGCACATACCGGTTTTTGGATGTGATAAATATAACCAAATTGATGATAATTCAGAATTGACTACTAATCATGGGCTCATAAAGTCACTTAAATTAATCCATGTTAACTAAATCTAAGGACGTTAGCATTTCCGTATGACATCAAGTTGGGGTCAATTAAGTTAGGCTCAGATAGGTCACTTTATAAATGCACCATAAACTTAAAACAAACCTAATATCACAGAGTTACAATTCAAAGTAAGCTCCCTAGTTGCTCTGGTATCATAATCATAATGATTCGATTTGACAGCTACTGCGACAACTCTCAGTACGAGCTTTTTCTTGTTCACTCTGTACAACATGCAAACGTATAGACCTGAAAGTTCTCTTTTCGCGTACTTTATGAGAATATCATCACTCCGAAATTCAATCTTAGAATCTGGCTTTATGAACACGCCATTTAATGTCCATTCATAGTGTGCTTCAGGAGATTCTTTATGAACTTTTTTAAGAAGACGTTTGTTATTTTGAATAAGTCTGGTGGCACCTGGAAGAAAATACGCTTAAATAGACATCAAATAAATTAGGAATGCATCGCATGTAAGTCTTATTCAAAGTTTGACTCATTGAAGTTTTTATTCTACATGTCGAAGTCTTAAATATAGCTTTTTTAAGTAGCCGTAATTTTGTGATATAGAAGTTAATGCAATATATACCTTCATCTAATATAAAACTGAATTTTTCTTTCTGCAATGATTCTCTTATCTCCTCCATGGTATCAGGGTTAAGATCTCCACATGGAAAGTCGTTACACCTTCCTGTAGTCGTAGCTGGACCTTCACATAATCTATTAAGCATAGAAATACTTTCCCAAAAATGAAAACTTTTCAGATATCAGTACAGGTAAATATAAAATATAATGAGAAATTACTTCTCATTTGTTGGTACAGTTTAATTTTCGCAGAGGCCTAGACATGTTAGAATAGCTATCATCTGCACAACCAATCAAGGCGATATGCAAACAGTTGATAGAAGGAAAGAGAAAAAAAATCGGTTTTAGCTGGTGAAGATATAAATAAAATGTTTTTCGTTGAATTATAGTTATTTCTAGTTCCTCGAAAAAGATATAAATCGATGACTTCGCTAGTAACAATGAAGTTGTTTTTATCTTTTCCTCGAAAACGAAGTTGGATACGAAGTTAATCCGAGAAAAACATATTTTTAAGGCACTTGAGTACATTTTTTGTCAATAGTATACATGAGGTTGCCCCAGAGACGCCACTGGGATTCATAATTATCTTCAAGTTATTATAGTTCTTCAAATAAAAAATGAAATATGTATTCATTTATGAGCAGATTTGGCATCTTGAATGTATTTAGTACGAGGGACGGTTTTCATCTAAAAAAATAAAATCTATTTCTCTGCATATCTTCATATTAACGATATTGTTATGACCATGCAGAGAAATCCGTGCATCAGATTGCAAATGATCAAGCTATCAAATTTGCTAAGAAATGAATGAGGATTTCATGAATAATTTTTATTTTAGAAAACCTCTTGATACAGAGTACATGTATGCCAATTTTCATTCAAATATCTGAAGTGGTTATTACAGACATTTATAATAAATGATTTATTTTTAAAAACATTACCCCTGTATTCCAAAAGTTAAGGCGCTTAGGACATGTTTATACCTGTATGAAGTTTTCCTCTTAAAACGGACAAAAAATGCCCTCTTGAATATTGACATGCAATTAGGAAACACCCTGTATAGATATACAAATTGATGGCGTATATCCAGAAAGTGGGGTCAGTCAATTTATTCTGCTATGCCGTTACAATCTAGAGTCTTTGCAATTAAGACGTTCCAGTGTTGGCTTAGAATACGTTCATAAGGTTTTGCAAAATAAAGTAGTTCCACCAGAACTTCACCAGAGGTAAAATTTTTTAAATTAATATTAAGTTCACCGTTATATTCTATACGTATATGTAATAATTATAAATATATAGCAGATAGTTCTGACATTAATTTCGACTATATTTAGTAACATTTTGTCAAATTTCAGTAACTACTGCTTTAGCTGTTTTTTTTTTGTTTGTTTTATGTTGATCTTGTATACACACTGTTAATTAAGTTACCAGTCTACACCCCTGTAATTGCTAAGTCTGTTGGGCAATTATGTATAAGTTAATAAATAACAACAAAGAACTTACTTGCCAAAAACATTAGGCCTGGGGTTTGAACAAGTCCTGGTGCGGTACCCTTCACCCCCACCACAAGAAGTACTACAAGTGAACGAGCTCCAAGCTGACCAACCACCATCTCTAGGAGGCCCATCAATGTCCAATGGGGGACAATTAGCACTCCAAGTCACCTATTTCCATATTTGAACTTAATATTGAACAAGAATGTGGGAGGAAAGCGTCATGTGATATGAGGTGAAGTCATCGTTTGAAGGTATCGAAGTCATATTGGCTGAACTATCTATAGTATGATTTAATTCAATTTCTTACCCATCCGTTTTGGGCGAAAACAGAAAACCAATAAACTAATCTGATTCGTGGATCATCGACAACAAATATTATTTTCTCATCCCTCGCTAGTTTAAATTGCCCCTCCTTTAAGAACAGTTCATATTTGGTCCAATTATTTGACTTTAGCAAATCTTTCTCAGGTTGCAATGAATAGAAACTAAGCTGATGTTTTACAAACTTTGCGTAATATATTTGACCTAAAAAGTATTCACCTGTATAATAAAGATGGAAAAATAAAATACATATATTCAGTATGTATATTAAAGATAATGAAAATGTAAATGAATTATATCGCACCCTTATCATTGTCAATATTAAGTAGAAAATAACTTTCATCACTAGTAATCCAATACAATCTCACGCCCGCAACGCCAATTCCTCTAAGGTTCAAGGTTAGGTTATCGAAAATCGGTTTCTCATCTTGCCAAATGCCAATGGGAAAATATCTGAAAACAATTTCCTATCACTTGCAAACAGGAAGTAAAAATAAATATTTTCACTGACCTTGAAAAATAAGCAACTGATGTAGAATTTTCTGTATGAAAGTCATCACATTTAAAGAATATTCCTATGGGTTTTCCATAAATAGATCCGTACATTAGATATGCAGGATCTATTTCGCTTTCTATATCACGACTTTTCCATTCGAAGAGTGGTGTAGGCACACCTTCAAGGCCTAACAGTATTTCGCCTTGTCGAATTTGTAACCACATTTCATTCCATGTTCCTTGAAATGGATAACCATCTTCTATAAGTGAATTTTCGACCACCAGCTTATACAGCAGACGCTCGATAACGTAAACACGGGATAATGAAAACTTGCGCTAATGTAAACACAAACTTCGTTCTATAGGATCAAACGGAACGCGCGATAACGTAAACAATGTGTACGCTCGATAACGTAAACAACTCTCGGCGCACGGAAACAGCGCGACGGTAAAATGCTGAAGCCTCGATGATTTATGTCGGACGTCGGGGATTTATGATGTAGAGTGTAGGGGATTCACCTCTGCGGTAAAATACAAACTCGGTCAGTCGTATGATCGTTTAGGATACGTTTATACGTACGTATGTATTTCATTTTTGAACTTAAGTGAATACATTGCACGCGTTAATATATTTTACGACTATGGCATCCACATCCTATAAAAGAAAATGTTCAAAGTTGAGTGAGAAAGTGAAAATCATAGACGAAGTTGCACTAGGTGCGGGAGTGACACAGTTAGCAAAAAAATATGGAGTATCGAAAGCAACAATCTGTAAAATTAAGCGTATGAAAACTCAAATTTTACAAAGAACGTGCAATACATTTGGAGGTCCGGGAAAAAGAAAAACTTAAAAAAATGCGAAGGCACCTAAAATGGAAAATTCCCTGTATAAGTGGTTTTTAAAACAACGGGAAAATCATGTCCCAGTTAGTGGCGAAGTACTTAAACAGAGAGCGAGACTGTTAAATGAAAAACTGAAAGAAACTGAAAATTTCGTAGCTAGTGATGGCTGGCTACAACGATTCAAAACAACATATGGAATTCGACTGCTGTCTATATCTGGTGAAAAATTATCAGCACAACCACAATTAGTGCAACCATTCAAAGAAAAATTGATGAAAACAATTACCGAGCTAGATTTAAGAATGGAACAAATTTACAACGCAGATG
Source organism: Acanthoscelides obtectus (assembly GCA_963669975.1). Taxonomy (NCBI): domain Eukaryota; kingdom Metazoa; phylum Arthropoda; class Insecta; order Coleoptera; family Chrysomelidae; genus Acanthoscelides; species Acanthoscelides obtectus. The sequence goes on along the minus strand of CAVLJG010000009.1, from coordinate 59,802,037 downwards.
AAAGTGGCCTTTATTGGAAAATGTTACCAGAGAAAACCTATGCTGCATCATTTGAAAAATCTGCCCCGGGAAGAAAGCCGGAGAGACAACGAATAAAGTTTCTAGCCTGCACTAATGCTAATGGTTCACACAAAATAAAGCCACTGGTAATTGGGAAAGCAAAAAATCCGCGCTCATTTAAAAATGTTAATATCCCTGTTGATTATGACTGTTCAAAAACCGCTTGGATGACTATATTCCTGAAATGGTTCCACAGGTGTTTTGTCCCTCAGGTATGACAATCAATTATCACAAATGCTCTATTCATAATTTGAAGATGTGTTTTCAATTTGTAGGTAAAAGGTTTCCTAAAACAACAGAATCTTCCAATAAAAGCATTGTTACTATTGGATAATGCACCAAGTCATCCTCCCGAGCAACAACTGAGGAGCAGGGATGGGTCAATTTTCGTAATGTACATGCCGCCCAACGTAACACCGTTAATTCAACCGATGGACCAGAACATAATAAGACTCACCAAACTATACTATAGGAAGTTTCTACTTTTGTCTGTCTTATCAAAGAATCCTGAAAACTTATCTGAGGCTTTAAAGAAAGTAACATTACGAGAAGCTGTTTTAGATTTACATATGGCCTGGAATGAACTTAACCAGCAAACTATTAAAAATGTTGGAACAATCTCTTTTGTACCAATAATGAAGATGATGAAGAAGACGATGTCCCCTTAAGCGTAATTAGAGAACGTTTGCGATCCAATAATGATAATGTTATTAGTGTGTCATTGGATGTTGTTGATTTATTGAAAACAGTAAATCCCAACATTGTTTGTACTCCTGCTGATATTAATTTATGGAACGAAGATAAGCAGACGAATGATGCTGATAAGGAGGAGGATATGGACAGTGAGGATGATGAGAACGATCCCATTGAAGTCAGAAGTGACGCGCAAGCTATACAAGTTTTTAACCAAGCTTTAGATTGGGCTGAAAGAAAAGAAGTTTTATACACGGATATTTTAGTTTTTCGTAAATTACGGGCGCAGGCATTGGAAGACAATGCTAAGCGTAAATTTACGCAGACAAAAATTGTTAATTATTTTTCTTCTAATTAAAAAAATACTTATTGCTGTTAGAATATTTGTTTATTTTGTTATAAATAGTATGTATTAAACGTTTCTTTTAATAAATCAAATATTATATAAATCACGTTCGCTAATGTAAACATTTCGATAATGTGAACCACACTTGGATTAAATTAGTTTACATTATCGAGCGTCTGCTGTGTTTAGTATCCCCTCAGCAATCGATTTTAATTTAGTAAAACAGTTTCTCCCATACTATACCGACAAGAAACATTTTTTCCATACCTGCTAAGATCAAATGAGGCATAGTTTTTTGGATGATCACAGCATCATTCCGTATCAGTCTTAACTTTTCGTTATACTCCGCACCGATTTGTAAACTAACATATCCGTGCCCTTGCCGCGGAAGTATCAAGAATTCTAATCCATCCAACATATCGGGATTCCATTCTTTAACTGCAAATCGGAGCCCTCCATGATGACCCCTCTCTTTCCAATGCGGTAAAATGAACACAGTTCTGCCACCATTGCGACCTTAATGAAATGTAGAAGACGTATTGAAAATGTATTCATATTATTTTCGACGAAGCCTGATTGCCTAATGAAAGTTGATTGTATATATATTTTGATGCAAAAAAATAATCTGGGCTCGTATAGAGCTAGCTGTCTAACATAGATTTATGCCTAGGCTTTTTCATTTTAGTTTGACTTGTCCAAGAAAACAATGTCAAGAAACTTACTGGTAGCAGAGTCGACTACAATAGTACATTCTTCGGGTTTATCGCAGTCTCTTATATTACAAGAATCTTCTATCGCTCCAGGGTCTGTGGTAAAGCACCAACTACCTGAATACGACAATACATTTTTATTCCGAAAATGAGAAATGGTTTTTGAATTTGGCATGTAGATCACGAAAAACCATGTCACTGATTTCCGTCGGCCTGTGTATGTCTGTCCGCTAATCCTTGGTCCCTTTATATCTTGGAAAGTGTAGTTTTTGAAAACTTGTCCAATTGAATTAAATCAATTCTATAACACCACTTGCAAGGGTTTCCATGACCAACGAACAGTAAAGATGCCAGGAGGTCAATTCTTGAAACGAGAGAATAAAATAACTGAGAGCTAGGGGGCGTAGTTCTCTTACCCACGATACACATACACTGAAGATAGGATGTTCCGCATGTGGGTGGAGCTTCGTGACGTCACCAAGAGAGTTGTCGGCTCGTGGTTAACAGCGGCAGGATTGTCGTAACGTTACTGCAGTGCACGTGTATCATGGTTAATACTACATATACAGGGTGACTTCGAAGTTGAGTCATTTATTTTAACAGTGAGTAGATCTGATCAAAAGAAATGTTTTTTTCCTTTAACATTTTTCTGGTAAAATTAAATTAACAAAGTTATAGCCCTTTAGAAGTTTGAGTACCGCCCTGTCTCAATAATAATACATATAATATGCTCGTGTTTGGCGACAACGGATATAATCCGCCTGACCGGTTCATCGCATCGGAAACAAAAAAGCGAAAGAATTTGAAACGTTTATCACGATGTTTTTCGTCAGTGTGTAACGCGTAGTGGTGTTTGTTGCGTGGCTCAAACGAAATAAAAAATGGCACATGTTTACGAAAATGCTGAACTTGTGGACGTAATTCTTATTTACGGGGGGGGAGTCTTTACAAAATGCTGCCGCGGGATCACGGATTTGTGCGAATCGGTTTCCCAATCGAGTGCAACCAACCCCTCGTGCCTTTGTTAAGGTAGTACAAAGGGCTCGTGAATCAGGTGACTTAAGACCTGCCGGTTCTCCAAGACCGCACGATCAAATACAGGTCCGCACTGAAATACTTGTCGGGAGGATACTTTATAAAACAAGGTAACATTTTTTTTTTAATTTTTACACACATATTTTGGTTTATCTTCCTTCTACAATCATTATCTGAAAATTAATGACTCAACTTCAAAGTCACCCTGTATAGTGCGATTTGTTGGTGATTTTTGGTGGGTTTGCGACTTGTATTAGTTATACATACTTTATATACTTTGTGATGTTAGTAAATTGATAAAAATGCGGTGTGCTGTTGTGGGATGTAATTTCGACAACGAATCTAAACGGAATCTTTGCAAAGACATGAAGTTCCACAGTTTTCGTCAAGACAAAAAATGGCTACATCAGACAAACAGAAAAATCAAAGTCAATGTAAAAAGCGCTAGGGTTTGCTCGAAGCACTTTTGTGAAAGTGCTATAAGGTCAATTTGAATCATACCCTTTTGGGTTACACCCCTAAAAGATATCGTGCTCTAAAAGATGATGCCATTTCTATGGAAAATTTACCAAAGTCTCTATCATCACCTGGACCATCTACATCTGTTGATGGGGAAACCGGGAAAGTGCTTACGAAAAAAAGGCAAAGGGCTCAACTTATCCCCTAGAGTCTAAGTATAGAATAAGGTCATATATTTTGGGGCGAAACGAATGCGCATCCTCCGAGTATTGCAGCGTAGAGGAACTGAATGCACCTGAAGTATCAGCGGACTATCACGAGGAAGTTTTAGTGGAAGAAATAGATGAACTCAAGTATGATGGGCTGAAAAATTTGGCCGGCTTTGTTTGCCATAAATTGCAGGATGAGAGGTTGAAAAGTTCCTCAAATGAAGCTTACTCCTGGATAGACCATCTTAGTGAGAGTGGATTATCAAAACCTTCCACAGCTTTCATGTATAAAAGTGAGAAGCCTAATAAGGTGTTTACTACATTCAATGGGGACGGAATAGTGACAGAAAAGCAAAATTTTAGTAGCGAACTTCTGTTGAAGTGCAGCAACATTGACTGCCCTGAAAAAGCTAAGAAACTATTTTTCAGGTCAAGGATGTTCTTCCCGATCAAAACTGAAAAATCGTAAAAGGAAATGGAGAAAAGTTGTGGCTTAGACTAAGTCATTTCCATTTATTGTTATACTGCCAGCTTACTGCAAAAAGATGACAACTCCATTTTTCTACAGGGTGTCCGCAAAGTTGGGGTTTTCCTCTACACGACGTGTAGATCTTGAAAACATAAGCAATTTTTCTTAGTACCATATACACCAATGTCTTAAGGGAACCGAGATAAAGGGCTCTGCAACATCAAAAATATCTGAATACCGTCCTGTAGCCGCCACCCGCCGCGATGTCCCACACTGGTACCGGCTACTAGCTGAACCCGACGACAGAACTGGGTCGGGGGTCGGGGTCAGTATGTCAGGTCAGTATGCAACCTTCAACCGACGGTAAAGGGTCACGCGTATAGAGGTAACGAACCCGTATAATCGATTGCGTTTCAAAAAAAAAATAATAATGGCACACTCATACACCAATAATGAACTCGTTGATATGTTGTTAATTTATGGCGAATGTCTTCAAAATGATACAGAATCGTCGCGAGTGTATGCAGATCGTTTCCCTAGACGACATCATCCAAGGCCCCGCTGATTTGTGTACCTGGTCCAGAGAGTCAGGGATACGGGCCATTTGGAGGAATTTCGAGGTGGGCACAGTGGGAGGCCTAGACAACCACGAATGGTGCAAGTTGAGGAAGAACTACTGAATCGCGTAGACGAGAATCCCTCAACAAGCACTAGAGACGTGGCTAGAGAAGTGCAAGTATCAAAAACTAAAGTGTGGCAAACGTCCAACGTGTACAAGCCCTTCAACCTGACGATTTTCCAGCAAGAGTGCGGTTTTGTGAGTGGTTGTTGCATCAACATGACAATAATCCGGACTTTTTGAAGTGCATATTGGTGACAGACGAATCTACGTTTACGCGTAATGGGGTGAATAACTTTCGATTTCAGGCAGAGACGTACTTAGCCCTTCTCGTCAACTGGAGAGTGAGTACTTTTTCCTTTATTTTTTTTACTTGGTCGCTCTCGTTTCACTACACATTACCTTTGTTATTTCAAGGGTAGTTGTTTCTGAAAAGGAAAACCCCAACTTTGCGGACACCCTGTACTTTTTGAGTTGCGTACATTTTCACATTTGCATGTTTAGTTATTACTTAGGATGTTCTGTGAAATGAGGATGAATAAATGTAGTGCAGTATTAACGTCATGAGCATATAAATCCTGCTTCAAATAATATACTAAAATATAGATAATGTAGAAAAATCTTGTTTTTACAGTGAAGTGGCGATACACGCTCTATTGTGGGAGCTAGAAGCCGTTTAAGCTATAGCCTGTGAGATAGGAATTACAAGGTTGAAATCTTTTATTTAAATCCGCCATTTTGTTTTGTATCAAATTTAAATGTAGCCAGTGTCAGTCACAACGCTAAGACGAATCCAACGACACCTCATATCTGAAACTCTTTATTTGTTTGTTTAAGATTTGTTTAGCATGATTGCTACAACTACATTCTTCTAAAAAATTAAACAATTACAAAACATACAGACGTTCAGAAAAAAAAAACAAAATTTGCATCTATAAGAATATTCCTTTAATTTTCTTTTAAATATATTTAAATTACAAGTAGACTTTATATCATTATTTAATTTATTAAATTCAAGTAATCCTTTCTGAAATATTGATTTGCTAGTTATATTACTATTGCAATTTTGTAAATGAAAATCTATATTTCCTCTTGTATAATAATTGTAGTAATCATTATTCAACTCTATGTAGTATTCTAAATGTTCTGGCAAAAGATGATTTTTTATTTTAAATATAAAAATAAGAACCAAATATGACATGAAATTTTTTATATTCAACCACTGCAATTCTTGTAACATAGATTTTATTTTGGTGTACTTATTTTTATTCAATATTATTCTCATAGCTTTATTTTGCAATACTTGTAATTTTGAGAATACAGCTCCATTGGCAGTGAACAAGATAGTTGAACAATATAGTAAATGCTGTAGAATAATTGTATTATAAACTATTTTCTTGGAATAGGTACCAAGACTATGCGAAGCCCTATAAATGTAAATTGTTTTTTTGGCAATTTTTCAAATAATGTAGTCATAGTGATTCTCAAACTTTAGTTTACTATCAATATATATATATACCTAAATATTTAATTGATTCAACATTTTCAATTATTTCGCCATTTATTCTAACTGTGATAGTATTTTCATTTAGGTATTTCCCTATTAGCATACATTATATACAGCTGTTTGAGATGTAGCCTATGAGATAGGAATTACATGGTTGAAATCTTATGTTAAAATCCACCATTTTGTTTTTTATAAAATTTCGATGTAGCTAGTGTCACTCGCACTGCTTAGACGAATCCAACAACACCTCATATGTGAAAATCCGTCCAGCCGTTTGGCCTGTAGGTGAAATATGCACGTTATCCATATCAATCTAAATGTGAGTCACTCTCTGCGTGTCGTCATGCGCGCCAGCGGACGAAAATCGAACAGCGGAGCATCCGGCACTGCTCTTACCTGTCGGGAAACTGTATTACTGAACGTTGATACAACAGCCGCTCCCCGAATCATTCTCGGGAGAAAAAAGTGTGAAAATCTCGTCGTTTCTAAGGACGAAGTTAACTTGTCAATGGAACGTTTAATGATATGAAGAACCCAGGATCATACTATTTTGCTGAAAATGAATGCATTTACACACTTCTTTGGCAAATATCAACAACTGTCAGATTTTGGTATCATTCCACAGAGAAGAGAACCAAACCCACTTTCCCTCAGTGATTCTGTTTCTATTCCCTTGTTTTCAAAAATAGGCGTCCAGACCGTATGGAAGTTGAGCGAGATGCTATAGAAAACAGAACTGCATGGGAAGTACAGAGTCAATCTACTTGAGCTAGTTGTTAGAAATACACAAACATATAGGCTGAGCGCAATTCTGAGAACTATGTTCTTGTTCCAACACAATTTAAATAGTAAAAATTTGTCAGAATAGACATTCGGAAACGACTTAAGCAATCAGAATGTGAGGAAGGTAAAGTTTTACCTGAAATCTTCCTGTTAGGATTTCTACAATAATTCTTCGCCGCGGTTTGTGACTGCTCGGCAAACAAAGTTCCATTCCAGATTGTCTTATACATATCGTTAGGGGTTTTACCCGTGAAATCCCATGTATCGCACGTTCTGTTAGATCGAGTGATTGCGATATTGCCAATATAATCATTTCCTGTGCCTGCCATATGACAGTCCGCCGACTTACAGCGACGTAAATGACATGCGGTCCTGTTTATCTGCTTTTGAGGGTCTAGGGCGATGGTGTAGCAGTAAGCTCCTATAATTTAAGTGAACCAGGACCCTTAATTTGAACCATTGGAATTAATTTCGATGTTGCCTTGCCATCATACAAACCGTGCTCCTTACTTTTTGAACAGATGAAGTAAGCAAGATGAAATTCCCGGAAAATAACTAAGGGAGAGGGGCTTTTTGAAAAGCACTACGATCCGCTATGATTGTTTTGACACTATGATGATCATTTTGATAAAAAATCACTGATAATCAAGTGACAAAATTATCATGGCGGATCATATGTATGGGGCAAGGAGTCATAATTTCAAAGGTTAAAATTCAGTTAGAATCATACCTCGTAATAAACGTTTTAAATTGGACAGAAACTCAGAAATAGGAATGAAGCAGGCAACATTATTTGCAGTACATATAGGATATTAGACAAATCCAGCTTTATTTGCGTAGTTTGCTGTAAATGGCGATACCGAGTCGGTGCTGCCCAACCAGCAGTATGTGCTTTGCGGGGACAGGAGATTGAGTCACACGTCCAGTCTCGCTGCTAGGTGAGCAGTACCTGGCCAGCCTCATTTACAGCTCCTACGATGCCAGAGTTGTTTAATATCAGTAAATAAGATACCGTGGGTTGTAGCATCATCATACCTTCATCAGATTCCGATGGGTTTCTGCAATAGTTCCAGGCCGATAACGGTGTTTCGTTCTTGAAACTACCAGCTCTAAGGTCAACAACTTTTCTTATTAAAGCCGTACCTGACCAAGGTAGACAGGGCAAGCCCTCACTGGTAACATCCTGGGTGCCTTTATAATTGTTTCCCCCAGCGTTCAGCGCACATTCGGGCAAAACTGCAGGGGGAGGAAGTGCATGGTGAGGAGGTTCACAATAGAAGGTCCAATGGGCTACTGTGTTCAGAGAGCTCACGCTGAACCAACGCATTTTCCTTGGAAATCGAAAAATAAGTGTGACCACGAGTTGCAAAAGCAATATGCAGTCCATACAAGAGCATTTCTTACTGCCATTCAATACTGTAGCGCTTTTCGGTCACAACATTGCATGGAAAATAAAACTGTCGTCGCGCAATGCCAAAAACTTATAAAACTCATTTGGAAATATTTCCTGAATTTTCACGAGACCTATTTATTTCATGTTTTGTAGGCCCCCCTTTCTGGCATATATGAGTTAGTGGGAAGATTTGTCGTTTCAGTCTGATTTTGTTTCATGAAGAATCGAATCAGTACTTTCCAAAAATAGTAGAGGCATAATATTTTCAACATGGTTTCTTTGATAAAAACGTTTGCTGGAAATAATCTACATGAGTCAATATATTCCTTCCTCTTCGAATAGTAATTAAATAATAGTAATTAGAGTCTTTTAAAACTCATTTACTAATGACAATTTTTATTCAAATTGTATGACATGAGATTTTTTGGAATGAATGATAGCAATGCGTTATTAAGGGTTGCTATTAAACAATTATATTCAAATCATTCTATAATAAAAATCAGAAACGACGTACTTCATAACTGCTCTACTAGCAGTTTATTATTTTGTCACCACTCACTGGTACTCAGGATTTCCTTTTTCCCACAAGAAGGAATGCTCGTGTATGAGGGCTACAAATGCAATCCAAATAAACGATTCAATCGTGACGAATACCTAAAAACTTCATGTTTTAGATCTGCCATAATCTGCAACCCCAAAGCCTTTTCAACGTACATGTTCATGGTATTAGCGAATATGGATATCGAGAATTCGTTCCAACTCCAATAACTTAAAACACCATTTAACTGAATTTCCTTTAAAACCACTTCATGAGCACCTGGAAGTTTATATGAGTACTTAGGTGTGTAGGTGTGTCGACAGGTCTGCATCGCACGCAGCGAAATGGTAGTACTAAACGAATTATGAAATTCTTTGCATATTATTTAATACAAGCCCATCCATTGATCTGCATCATACGACAGAATTGGCAAACCGAATAGCATTTCTCGGAAGAGCTTCTATTCCAACGAAAGCAGATGACGTGATACGGATTGAGACGGAATGGGATAGTAGTAGTATAATTTATTCGCACAATTCATTACAGTTTACAATATTTTTAAAAAAGCAACAAATAAGCAAATAAATGGGAGTCCACATGAAGGAATACTCGTTGTACGTGGGTGAATAGCATTAAATATAAAAATAAGTCTCAATAATGTAACATATCACGTCCATAATAAAAATTATCCACATCAGGTAAATAGCAGCCACAGTTCGTTAAAAGAGTCACAATCAGGTAAGAAGTCACACCCAAGTTAGGCAATATTTAATTATACAATCACAATTAAAAAATCAGACATTAACTAGTGGATACTTTTTAAATGAATGATGTATCTTTATTTTTTATTATTATAAGGTATCTTTTCTTATTACTATTAGGAATTTATGATAGCTCTTTTTTAAATACATTCAAATTTCTTGTACATTTGATTTCAGAAGGGACGATGTTGAACGATCTAGGAGCTAAGAGTGAATAATACCTTAGAAACAAGGTTTTTTGGGTGTTGGTATTTTAGCTAAGTCTTTTACTGTTCCTATTTTGGCCAAGTATAAATAACATAGCTCAATGATTTTCTGTTTTTATATTGATCTATTGCAAGGTTCTAGAAACAGAGCTCAATTATGTCAAAATATAGAATATTTCATCAGATGTTTTTAGTAGGTTATGTATTATTTTTAATATTTGCTTTTGTATTGTTTCAAGTTGATTTAGATAGTATTTGTTTATTATTCTAATTTGTAAAAAACTTAGATACCGCTTTAGATATCTATATACCAATAAGTTTACCAGCCAAATAATCTATATGCACATGTCACTTTATGTTAGAGTCTAAATATATGCTTAAATAAATCCTTTCTTTCTTTTTTAATTCTTTTAAAGCCTTCCCTGATGATATTTTCAGAAGATTATAGGGCAGTGATAACTTTACATTTGACGAGATTCTCATCTTTAATTTTTTGGAGTTCATCCCCTACTCCCGAAAAATAATAGGCTAGGTTTGCTTTCGATATCTGTGAATATTGGTCTACTGAAAAACTGCATTTGGAAAACGACTATACTTTCGTGGATACATCCTGAAGCTGATGACTACAGTAAGAAGTAGTAGTACCTTCATACTCTTTGGTGGTTATCTTTGTAACACTCCTTTTATCAGAAAAAACAATCTTCACCCATGGATATTCGACTGTTGGACTAGGCACAAAAAGTATACGTGCAGAATGAAACGCCCTGACACGAACGTACAAATCCCGACCAATGTCCCTTTCCCTCAGAGGCCAGAACTGTTGAAAGTAAGACGCTGTTGTTGTGTGAACGTCGCACTCAAAATCATCCAAGCAAAATGGAAAATGCCACAGTATATTCGTACCTACAAGTTCAGTTACTTTAAAATTAAATGCATATTTCCACTTACCACCTCGGCAAAAGGTTCGCGCGCCAGATGAAAGGTCAGTGAAGTTTTTTGTTCCTTCAAGTGTTTCAATTTTTTTTTCAAAATTGTGGAATATTTTAAATGCTTTTACTTACTACGCCAAAAATGTAGGTTAACAGCTGTACGCGGTAAATCGTTGTAAATTGTTGCCTTATTTGGTGTCAGTGAAAGACCTTCTAGTATTAAGAAGCTGCTGCATATTACCCTACATCTGCTTTGGAAACATAAATTTAATAGATTTGCTTTATACAGTTTGATATGCAGAGGTCGAAGATTCATCAGTGAACCTACCTAATCACGATTCGATTTCACCTTTTGTAACGCCTTTTCTTTGAAATCTCCAACCAAGGCGTAGGAAGTATCTACTTGACGCCATTTTTTAGGTATGTCTTTAGGTTTTTGCTAAGGCGTCTCTCAAGTACAATGTTGGTTTATATTTTTTTAATAGAAGCTGAAGCACTGAATAAAAAATTATAAACGCTACGTTGAATTACCTTGTGCCGAATAAAACATGAACTTGTTCATTTTGTGTCCGAGCAGATTTCCTTTCGTTTTATATTCCGCCAAAAATATCGATTTTTTCTGCCCTTCGACGTTCAAAGTTATGAATCCAGCATGCCAATTCAGTGTGAACATAGTGAATTTGGTGGATTTTAATATTCCAGGAGTCGGCTCGTATTCTGGCTTATCGACATTACCATAGCGAAGAGCAGAAAAATTGTTGCCGATCAGAATTTCTATGCCGGCCCCTGCTTGCTCCATTTCTTCGCCAGTAAGAGGCAGTGCCATTACGGAAAGTAGTAACCTCAAAAATAGAAACTTGTCAGGGTGTTAGAAATCTAACTGATAACTTCCTCTAGCCTTTTGAGACAAGACTTATTCTTTCATCATGAAATCGTTCATTTCACATTATAGATGTAGCCCTAAAGCAGGGGCAGCTGGCCCTCAAGTTCTGCAGAGCTGCGGAACTGCCAAAACTTTTGTCTTAACAGAAAAAAGCAGTAGTAATTTGATCATTATTTATTTTTCATGTTATCACACAAATAGAAACAATACAGGCTACGCTGCCCCCGCAAAACACAGCGTCGAGTCTGTTTTGTATTGAGAAAGCAGTATAATCGACCAATTGTGTACTTCTACTCATTTTCGTCGCGACCGCAACGTGACATTATTCATGGGCCACTTGAAAAGGGTCTGTGCACTACTTCGACACAAGCCGCACGCGCTTACTTTTGTCTCTCTCTACAAAATCAAATGCACCATTGAAGCATAAGCATGTATAGATCTAATGCGAAGTACGATATCTCATTGGTCGGTTGGTGCTCGGTATACAATTTTGCGGAGTATTTGAATTGGCGCTACGGGGCCACGACGAAACCGAGATCTTCCAAAACCCGGAAATATGATTAATTTTTCTGCTGAGCTTGATACAACCTCAAGCGAACATATAAAAAATGCTTCAATATTTAAAGGAACTTTGAAAGAAATACAAAACGATCTACTGGATTGTGTTCTTGAAGTTTGTCATGAAGAAATAATAAAACAGATTAACAGAGCCTCGTATTTGGCGATAATAGCAGATGAAACAACGGACATTTCGGGGAAAACCCAACAGGTAACAATTTTCAGATACGTATTTAACGGCGAACCAGTATAACGTTTTTGGAATTATATGAAACCCGAAAAATGTGACGCTGATACTCTCACAAGACATATTTTGAGCGTCGTAGATCCATTAATAGGAAATTTCCCTAATATAACAAACTGATTTCACAAAGCTATGATGGAGCCGCGGTAATGAGCGGATATAATGCTGGAGTACAGGCAAAAATTAAACAAAGATATCCATTTACTCACTATGTGCATTGCTATGCGCATCAGTTAAACCTGATTACGTCCCAAGCTGCTTCCGCAAATGCTCCAGTTCGGGTGTTCTTTGGGGATTTGAAAAATATTCCGTGATTTATTAATAATTCTCCTCAACGCGTAGAGGTACTGAATAGAATTCTGGGGAATAAATTCCCCAAGGAGCAACAACTCGATGGAATGTTAATATTCGAACAATAAATGTAGTGTTTGAGAACAGAGAATCACTCATTGAATGCATGGAAGAAATAGAAGAAAATTTCACAAATGAAACCGTTTGCTTGCGCCGTATGTTAAACGATTCTGTTTTCGTGATTTGGTTGACACTTTTTCATCATGTCATGCCTCACGTCGACATCTTGTTCAACCAGTTGCAGAAGAGAAAAACAGAACCAGCGCAAGTTAAAACAGCTATCGATAATTTTGAAAAAAGTATTGTCGATGTGAGAAATAAAATTGATGACATAATAAATGAAACCAAAAATATTTGCACTGAACCCCAAGGCAACAAAAAGGAGACGACGTAATAATAGCAGTCACGATCACCGAGTTGCCGCATTAGAAGTATGCGACAGTATAGTGAATTCTGCAAATGACAGATTTCAATTCAAAGATGATTTGGTAGTCGCATCCCTTTTTTCCCCGAGCAGTTTGGAGAATACTGTAGTAAGTTTCCTGATGACAAGTTGGAAACTACCTGCTTGGCTTATCCCGAAGAGCGCAGGATCGAACTGACATTTAAAAAATAGGTAAGTTCGGATTTGCAGAACACCTGTTTTATTTTGCCACGAGCCGTCACTGCCTTGAAGCTGTAACTTGACACTTGATCTGCCAAATTACACAAGTCAGACAGGATTCGGACCGGTAACCTCGAAGGCTCGCGGGTTACAAATCCTGCGTCGGAAGTTACATTTCACTCCATTATACTATGTATAATGTATGTATAAAAATGAAACTAATATTATCCAAAGATGAATCTTGCATACCGATAGTTGTAAACATCTGACGAAAATGCAAAAAAAAATTTTTTTTGACTTTTGGACAAGTTTTTGAATGTTGATCGCTCGCATTTAGCAATTCTAGGACTATATTCTTGCTTGTTGTGAGATGTTGAATTCATAGCTCAATTCAAATGCAATTTATACTAAGTGACATATAAATCCGAACACCCAGTTTAAATGGTTTTATTTTGATAAAAGTTGGTGAATGTATTTATCTTACTGTAAATAACAAGTGAAAAATTTTTCAGCCTTATCAGTTGGACATTCCAGTTTTTATACTGCTTTTTTTAAATTCACTAAAGCTCTAAAAATGAATATTTCAGCCGCAGTAAAGAATCAACGTTGGCGGATTTTGGTTCTTGACATCCTTTACGATCGGTTACGATGCCTAGAGTACGGAGACCTGTACGATTTCGTCAACTTAGTGAGTTTGATAGGGGCCGTATAGTGGGACTTCGGGAAGCTGGACTTTCTTTTCGGGCAATTGCAGTTAGAGTGCAAAGAAGTGTAGACACTGTGGTTAGGTGTTGTCAGGCATGGCTTCGAGAAGGCCGTACGCAAAGAGCAAGGGGCACTGGACGCCGCCGTAGAACAACAGACCGTGAAGATCGCCGGCTAAGGTTATTGGCCTTAAGGGACCGTTTCTCCACTACCAGGTCCATTGCAAATGAATGGTTAGCAGAACACGGAAGACCTATTGGCATGCGAAGTATTTACCGACGAATGAAAAGTTTTGGCTTGTTTTCATACCGGCCACACTGGGTCCTCCCTTTAACTCGAGAACACCGACGTAATCGCCTTGAGTGGTGCAGGCAATGGTCACTCTGGGATCAGGAATGAAACAGTATTGTCTTTAATGACGAGTCTCGATTTTGTTTAGGCATGCACGATGGTCGTGCCGGGGTTAGAAGGCGACGTGGTGAAAGGAGGAATCCACAGTTTTTTGTTGAAAGACATGTTCATCACACTGTTGGAGTTATGGTTTGGGGTGCTATAGCTTATGGTTCCAGGTCACCTTTAATCTTTATCAGAGGTAACATGAACGCGCAGCGTTATATCCACGAAGTTCTAGAACCCCATCTTTTACCCTATCTTGACACCCTGGCAGATCCAACTTTCCAACAAGATAATGCCCGACCACATGTTGCAAGAGTCACAATAGACTTCTTTCAACATAATGATGTCACATTGTTACCATGGCCACCAAGAACTCCCGACTTATCCCCAATTGAGCACGTGTGGGATATGATGGGTAGGAGATTGCTCAATTTGCAACGTCCTCCTCAGACTCTAGAAGCACTTCGAGAGGAGTTGGTGGTTGCCTGGAATGAGATACCACAGGAGGACATTGACCAGCTGATCAGAAGCATGCCTAGGCGCGTTGGAGAATGCGTAGCACATCAGGCTGCATCCACACATTATTAAAGGTCAAAGGGCTTTAAAGCAGTGCAATCATTTTGAAATTTTTATCATTTACTTATTATGCTTCATTAAGTACTTATACAAATTTTATTAAAATAAAACCATTTAAACTGGGTGTTCGGATTTATATGTCACTTAGTATAGTTACAAAATATAACCTAAAGTGTATGTAAGTAACATCTGGAACTTATTATGTGGTTTTCATGCTTATTGTTAGAGTATTTGAGTGGACTGTATTATGGGGACTGATTCGAGAAATGAAAGCGTTTGTCGACTACCTTTGACTCCGTACTCTTGCTCAATGCCTGGTCCAAATTGCTAGCGTAGGGATACAGTAGTGATATAGGATAGCTCCTTAACACTTAAGGGATAGCGGATAGATATCCCTTGCGGTTGCTGACGTTAGATAGTAACTTTATTTCTTCTTTGAATTGTGCTAGTGGCACTTGCGCGAGGGGTAAGTAAGCGACTACCCATACTCGCGATAAATTAAAAATGAGGTATAGACAACCCACATATCTCCAACACTAAGAAATCTCTATATTTTTCTGGTCGCCAAAAACCAGGTATGTTTCGGCCAACTCGGTGGCACAGATCAAAAAATGACAAGGACAATATATTTTATGGAAGAAAATAATGTATTTAGCGGCCAAAAAAACATGGATATTGAAGAGTATATATATATATATATATATATATATCCTACATATAGTAGTGGTCATTTTTGAGTCGTTTTAAGAAAATAAATCCGTCATACGATTACGAAAAATCGTCAAATAAAATTCAACAGTGTTCCCAAGAGTCTAATGAAGCCATCATTGGAATTTTAAGATGGCACCGCGTAAAACCAGGGTATGCATTCTTGCTCCCAACACGACGTTCCCCCAAAAACTGAGTTTTCAGATTATCGGGTAAACATGGGAGATTATCAGCATGAAAACACAGGATAAGTTTCAGGAGTTACACTTCATAGAAATAGAGCTTTGAGGAAAGTAGTGAGGACAGATTTACAGACAATTCTTCTCCTAACCATTTAAATCAAGGTTGAATGTTTCGTGTACCTTGCACTTGCATCCAAAAACGTATCAGAATCCCACAACTTCACACCAAACGTCACACTATCTAGCGTGTCATTGAAATCAGTGAAGTGAGTGTAAGTATCATAATTCTTCGTGAAAACCATACAGCTTGGATCATCACAAAAGGGAATATCACAATATTCTTTTTCGATATCATCCGTTGCCTGATTCTCCACAAAAACACCAAGGGCCGCCTATGTCACCGTCGGGGTTTCGACAATACTTTTTTGCATCGGCAAGGTTGTTTTCGGGGAACAGTTGTTTTTCGAATTTTGAAATCTCTATATGTTTGTTATTCTGTCTCACCTTTTTTCGATCTTTGTTCCATTTCAAGCAATTTTTGTCTGAAATAATATCTACTATATCTATGAATATTATTAGCTATATTCGAACATGGTTTATCTGAAAAGATATAGTGACATCCCTCTGAATATCTTTCTGCATAGAAAGAGTCGCGTAAACTCTTAGGTACCCCCATAGGAAAACGGCTACGGGGGCCAATTATGGTGATCGCAGTGGATATGCCGTTCCACCAAAGAAGCTTGAAACTGTACACTGAAGGAGCTGCAAAAAATAAACATCCTTTGCCGAAATACTTGCTATTTCGTGGTCACTACGATTACCAGATTTGACACCCATTGACTTTTCGAGCGGGGTATCCAAGAGCAAAATTTAAGTCAATATACCCAGGAATATCGGTAACTTGATAGAAACATGTGTGCAAAGGAACAAAAGGCAGCTATGTGTCGTAATATTAAAAAAATAAAATGAGGGCATATAGTGCTTTATTTTCATCTGAGAATTCTAACCTTCTGTGAGTTACCCAGTGTTACAAGACGTTATGTCATCAAAGCTCTTGATGAAAGACATATAGGGCGAAAGTAATGACAGAAACAATTGCAGGCAATCCAAGAATGTTATAGCAGACTTTGCGCTGGATACTAGATATTCAATAAAGATGAAGAATCATGACGCTAAAATCGAAAATTCGGAGATTTTCACAAGTAATATTTTATCGTACAAAGAAAAACCAATAATGTACTTACCTTGATCTGCGAAATATTAACCTACCTGAAACCGTTTTTCCATGTTTTCCTGCATATTCCATGCCAGGTCCGGTGATTTTACACAAATCATAAGAGCACAACGGTATGCCACACGTTTCATACTCCAAGTCGTAATTCATAGTGTAACACCAAGGTCCCATTGAATCCCTGATAGGATTTCTACAATAATTCTTTGCTTTTTTAATCGAACGTTCGGGGAATTGTTTATCTTCTAGGTCAGATCTAACCTAAATTTTAATTACATCCGCATGAACACAAATTAATAAAAAATGTAACTCGAGTTATTATTAACCATAACACTGGTTGCATTTAGAAATTTATACTGTTCACATCAAATGAGCAATAACAATGGACACTTGAGGCACTATAATTCCTTGAATGCACCAATTTTATATAGTGAGGTCAATAGCTATCTTGATCTAAGGAAAATCCTTAGTGATAGTGATAATATGACAATTTTACAAAAGTTGAAACGTTTTTTTAACCAAAATTATCTTACCTTATGAGGTTGCAATGAAGTCCAAGACTGACATCGAACCCGCGACTCTGTCTTTGATATTGGGCCGAAATATTCCATCCCTAAATGACTAACTTTACAAATAGAGACGTCAGTTATATTACCGGGTATAGTATCCTCGGCAATGATAACGTTAGCGAGAAAAAACATTGTGAATACTGGACTTATCATCTTAACCTACAGATTCTTACTACACGCGTTCTGCAATAATCGTTGACAGATATGTCACCATTCCAAAGAGTACACAAGGTGTTATTTAATAATAGGCGGTAATTACAAGGGCGCCTTCCTGAACCAAATTTAAGTAGAAAAGGTAGTACAAACGTGTCCTAAAACGTGTGGTTTCCAAGACACAGGGTGTAAAATGTTCGTTTTTTATTAGCATCTCAAAGATCTTTGTGCCTATTTTCTTGAATTTTGGCAATTGTTCATTGTAATAAGGCGCTAAGTTAGCACTAAGCACTAACTAGAAGATAATTATGAAATCCAGTGGCGTCTCATAAGGCAGTCTCACGCTTAAGACTAAATTAATGATTTTTTGAAAAAAAAACATTTCTTCGATTTAAGCAGGATTGCTACAACTGTATATCAAAACACTGTTAAATAAAATCAGTTTAATTTTGATCGATGTATAATATTTATTTATACGCCATTATTCAAAATGTAAGGAATAAGAAGTAAAAATAATTTGATAAAATATTTACCAAAAGTGTTGGAAACCACAACCTCCTGCTTCTATATAGGCTACGGATCTCATATTTTAACAATTTTTCGACATTTGATGTAGTTGTTTTTTTTTAGTAAAATACGAAGAAATACCAAGAGACAAAAAAGATATCATTAGCTGCCTTCATCCGAAAAAATCATATATATTTTTTAAAATCGGTAGCTTACATTTTTTTGTCAAATATCCCCCGGGGCGACACTGGAATTCAGAAGTATCTTCTAGTTAGTGCTAAGTTAGTGTATTATTCCAATGAAGAACAAATTCAACAAAATCGGCACAGAGAAGAAAAATGTATTACACCGAAGCAGCCCCGCAGGTAGAAGCCTAAATGCCACGCTGCTATGAGGATCCCAAAGAAACTTTATTAATCCGCTTTTTGAACTGCCTAAGCTTAGTAGAACTGGGAAAAGCCTCCTCTTGAAGATTTTTCCACAATCTCGACACCCTAGACACACGAAGTTCGACACGGTTAGGATGGGAGGTCGCCGTCAGGCGGGTCTGTCTGGCAGGCACATCGCGCGGCGGCTTCATGGTGGAGACCTCTCAGGAGCAAAGCCCATTGGTGTAGCGGTAGAAGAGATCTGCATCGCTGGATTGCTGACGGTCCGCCGATGCGAAACGGTGCCGAGACTGTCTGTTGGAGAAAAGTCATCGATCAGTCGGCCAGCCCTCCTCTGAACAACACTGAGCATAGAGACCTGGGCCTAGTATAGAGTGGAGAAATGTACTTCTTAGCTCTAAAGAAATAGCCTAGTTTTTTCCCAATAGCCGCCGCTATTGACGAGATGTGTTAGTACCAAATCAAGTCCTCGGTGATCTGGACTCCGACCAGCCGAACCTCGGCCATCCATCGAAACCAGATAAGCGCATTGTTACGTCCCCAAGCAGTGATAACCTCCAGATCTCACGTTATAGAGGCAAAATACAACAACAATAAAAAACAAAATTTTTATAAAACTTCAGTCTGTATTTTGGAAACCAGACTTTTTAAGACAGCTGTTTATATGAACTTTTCTGCTTTCACGATGTTGAAAAGTCCGTCACTTAAACAGGAACAGGAACCAAAGCATTTAAAAACCTGTTTAAAGCAAAAGTGTTGAAGTTAAAAGTTTGCATATTCAATTGACATCTGCATGTAAAGATTCGTTATCG
This sequence comes from Acanthoscelides obtectus, assembly GCA_963669975.1. NCBI lineage: Eukaryota > Metazoa > Arthropoda > Insecta > Coleoptera > Chrysomelidae > Acanthoscelides > Acanthoscelides obtectus. The sequence goes on along the minus strand of CAVLJG010000009.1, from coordinate 59,782,452 downwards.
TAAAATTACCCATACCTACGCTGTCTTGAATGATTAACAAGGAATTCATGTTTGTTTCTTTTGGAAAGTAATAAAGTTTTCCACTCACGTTTGTATACTTGGAGATCCTTACAACTTATACACAGAGGTGAAGTTGGAATGGATACATCTGAAGCAAATCCTCCAGGTTCTTTTTCACTCCTACATAGAAGTAATGGAGATACATCTGGAATAAACAATCATTTCCATAGTTGAAATTAAAATTTGTTAAGAGAATTAGCGATGCTTAGCAAATGCAGTTTTTTTTTATACCTCAGCCTTCACCAAGGTCTTTGGCCTGAGTTATGGTGGTGAATACAAGAAAAAGGGTAGAAAGGTATGTCACTTGCTCTCTGCCAGGGGTACACATATGCATGTGATATGTGTATGATACAGCATTCTTTTGTTCAAAATGTGCTTGATTACATGTACAAAAAAACTCACCATATTCTGAAGGAGGCAAGCATTCCTGTAGGTAAATTGCACCATTTGGATCACTATAAGCAGCCATTAGCTGCTGAATACTTTTGTATCTTGTCAGATCATCATTGAAAATGAACTCATCACCTGTTATTTTTTCTAGCTTGAACGTCTTAGGTTTAAGACTACAAAATTATTTCATTAGAAAGATAATTATCACTAGTAAATTTTAATAACATACCCTTCCTTCATACAAACATCAATATAATAATGATTGTATTTTGATTCACTTTCCCTTATGATGAAACATCCAGGTTTGTTGCTCCTTTTAGATTCAAGCTTCGCATAAGAAAATTGACCTCTGGAAAAGATAATTGTTATAGAAGGCAAAAAAAACTAGGTCTTGCTAAATGCTAGCAGGTAAGAAAACTTGAATTAACAGATGATTGATTTTCTTCTTGTAAATGAATTCTTTATGAATTACAAAAAACGAATTTAGACTAGGTAGAAGGAGCAAGCCTGTGACGTCTTTGTCTCCAAAATCTCAGTCTGTAGTCAGTTGACTCAACATAAGTTAATTTTTTGACAGTTCTGTCACTCAATTTTAATTTTTAGTGTTATTTCTTCTTCTCAGATAGTTGTGGTGTTAGACAATTTCAGGACATGGTATTTTTTTGCATAATTTGCACAAGTCTAATGAAGGTGAATCTTTCCATCAGTAAGTATTATCATTATAGTGATACAACAATGTCTCTTTGGTAGACAACGGCAGTCAAAAGTATGCACTAAAACTACGCAAATTTAGCGGCAAACAAATGCAATTTAAGCATATAGAATTGGTACCTTTGCTCTCTAATCTATCCGAATTCCTTGTTTACAACCACTAACAATACTAGAATGAGGCAAAGACCCGTTTGTCAGTCATATCAAAATAACTTACCCAACAGGCCCATGACATTTCATTGCATATAACTTTTTCAAGGAAGGAGTGTACACCTCCCTACATATATTGAATATCCACTTGCAAGTCAGTCTGTAGTAGCCATCCAAAAGGCTTATGAATGAGTACATAGTTGCCATTGAGTTGAATTTAAGGTAGAATGGTATACCATTCTTCCTACTAATTTCTGTTGTACTATCGTTTCTTATTGAAATGAAACCTAGCTCTTCTATTGTGCATTTTAACACCCACTGCTAAAATAGAAATTCCATGTATTCATTTCATTGATCTGGCATGATGGACTAGACGACTAGAGGATAGAATCATTTATATAAGCAAACTTCCAGAACCAACTGTATCTTTGAATGGATGTCCTTGCAAGAAAACATGCGACTATCAGGAAAATAATTCCAAAAAATAATTATAGCAGAAAGAATGAATAGTTATTTTATAGACAGGGTCAATCAAATAGTGAAGACGATTGATGATGGTGATCCAAACTTATGTTCATTACAAGTATATCATAATTCATCAATGAGTCAATTTAGTTCAATTAACATCAACAATCCGAGAAAACCTATCTCAGAATTGAAATCTAATAAAAATCCAAAAAAGATTTTAAGTGAGTGTTTCAATATAATTGGAGAGAAATTATTATTATTGGTGAATCATTGTTTAGTACATGGTGAATCCCATTAAAGTGTTCCACCATTACTCCTGTGCCGAAAGTTCAAAATTCTGAGCTGTGTACAAATATGCGACCGATTAATGTCTTGCCAGATGTCGAGAAGCTTTTCGAAGGTATAATATGTGAACAAACAATTGAAGAAAACAAACTTTTGACAAAAAATTAAGCTGGATTTAGAAAAAAATTTTCTATAGAAACACCAACCCAAATGGTGGTGGAAGACTGGAGAAGAAGTACAGATGATAAAGAATGTATTGTAACAGTATTTTTAAGACTCCAAAAGGGCATTGATAGGGAAAAATTGTTAATGCAATTGAATCACTATGGTTTAAAGCAGCAGTATTGATCATTTTACAAAATTATTTAGTAAATAGAAGTCAAAAGACTAATGTTGGACATATTGTCCAGCGTTCCAAATATATCAGCAGAGGTGCCACAGAGGAGTAAATTAGGGCCATTACTATTTATTATTTATATAAATGATATCTCTGAAATTTTAGAACACTGCAAAATTCAAATATTTGCGTACGATACATTGACATAACATATATACATATATATATATACAGGGTGTTCCATAATTATTGCGACAAAATGATAGAGGTTGTAGAGGGCATAAAAATATGCAATTTTGCCTTATAAACCCCTGTTCGTAAATATGCCGTTTCAGCACTACAGTTAATTTTACCTTAAGAGCTCATAGGAGAAACAAAAAATTCACCAGCTGCAAAATGTTCGTCTAGCACATTTCATGGTCTCGCCGGTTTGTAGAAAAAGCCTGCTGTGTTTACATTTTTGTTATCGTACACCCGTACCACCTTTTAAAAGTCCAAGCCATGGGTCCAGCAGACTATCTGCCGCGTCGACGTTTTTGTCGTTGGTGGCTGCAGCAGGAGTTGAGGCAACCAAACTTTGGTCGCTACGTTTTGTTCACTGACGAGTCCTGTTTTACAAAGGACGGTTATTTTAATAGCCGTAACAGTCACATTTGAGATGAAGAAAACCCTCATGCCATAGCCATCCATAGAGACCAACATCAGTTTTCAATTAACATCTGGTGCGGCATTGTGGACGAGCATATCATCGGGCCATATCTGCTTCCACCACGTTTGGATGGGCATGCTTATGGTCGATCCTTACAGCATGTGCTACCGGAACTATTAGAAAATGTGCCACTGAATATAAGAGCCAACATGTGGTTTCAACACCATGGCGGTCCAGCCCACTTTTCTTTACAAGTGCGGCAGTATTTGGACGACAAATTTCCAAATAGGTGGATAGGCCGAGGTGGCCCTGTGCCTTGGCCTGCGCGGTCACTTGACCTGACTCCACTGGATTATTTTATCTGGAGCTATCTGAAAGCTTTAGTGTACGAAACTCCTGTTCCCAACCAACAAGAGCTACTGGGAAGAGTGATGGCCGCGTCCGCACATGTTCAGGACATACCGGGGGTATGCCACAGAGTTCGCCGATCATTGAACAATCGTGCACAGGTGTGTATTGAGCAAGGTGGAGGACACTTTGAGCAATTACTGTAGGTAAGCTGTTTCAAGAAACTGATCTTTTTTTTTGCTGCAGCCCAAACGGCATGTTTCCGAACAGGGGTTTATAAGGAAAAATTGTTCATTTTGATGCCCTCTACAACCCCTATCATTTTGTCGCAATAATTATGGAACACTCTGTATATGTTAGAACTATATAAAATTATCATGCAGAGAAAGGATGTCAAAAATAGGAAAATAATGGGCAAAATCCGCAAAAAGTGGATTCGAGCAGAATAGGATAGGTAACCCGAACGATACCTATTTCTGCTGATTGGCTGCATCAGGCCCGAAATGAATGCACATATGCAACTACAAAAATAGATACACATGCCCATACATCCGGATACAGGTGTAACCTGAGGAAACGAAGATGGAGAGGAAAAAAAGACACACGAAGTCCACAAACAAGAGCCAACCTACACATTGTAGTATAAAATGGCTAGAAGACCTCGAATTTTCAAGGCGACAAATAACCACAACCACGCGGCCCTTTATAGCCACTTTCTATGGTACTTCAAGCCCAAATGATCTACAAAGAGAAAATTATCATGCGGAGAAAGGTATATAACAAAAATAGGAAAATAATGGGCAAAATCAGCAAAAAATGGATTCGAGCAGAATAGGATAGGTAACCCAAGCGATACGTATTTCTGCTGGTTGGCTTCATCAGGCCCGAAATGAATGCACATATGCAACTACAAAAATAGATACACTTGCCCATACATCCGGATACGGGTGTAACCTGAAGTTGAAATTAAAAAATCACTTTATGAATACTTAAAATGCATAGTCATCTAATTTTAATAGATAAGAAGGTAAAATTACAGAAAATGGATTGAAGAAAATTGTGTAAGCGAATAATTATATAAAATTGACTTTGTAGCATTAATGCTAGATAAATCTTCAACAAACAAAAAACTTTTCCGCATTACCACAAAAGTCCATATTTGTGGTAATGCTTGTCATGAATATGCACAACTCCACTATCATCACCATCATCCACATAAAAAAAACTATATGTTTAAGATAAAGAATGGCGCCAAATTGAAATTCTGAAGCACTCTTCAGATACAAATATATAATTATGGTTGAAAAAAGAAGTATATTTGCAGATCACATACGGATCAGACTTGGTAATAAGAGTTCCAATTACCTCTTTTTTGGATTCTAAACAGTATTTGATCCCTGGCTCAGTAGGATGATAGGGTGAGACTTTGATATATACACTAGATATTGAACCATTATCATCCATGACAGCTTTGTATACTTCAGACAGGTACTCTGGTGCAATAATCTCCAGTTGCCTAATGTACTCTTCCTTTACATAACTGAAATATAAAAAATATATGTTTCTAGTGATTCAGCTATATCTATGACCTTGCTTGAATAGATGTACATTATGAAGAGATGACATCTGGGTAGCATTATTCATTTAATATGATGAGTTTCAGATGGTCCAAAGCTCTAGGCTACCCCTCTATCTATTCCTATGTACATTTAGCAGAGTTATGCTTCTGATTCTCAAGTTTTTTTTTTAATGAAACTGAAACTGGTAAAGTGAAACATTGCCAGAATAGAAATATAATATTAGTAAATTGACAGCCAACTATATTAGTGGCACTATACAGGGTGTCCCGAAAAAAGTGTGCAATATTCTACCAGCGGTTTCTAGAGCTTAAAATAGGAAGAAAAGTTTATATAAACATAGGTCGACAAACGTCCCCTAAGGGCGCTACGGTCTTTTAAAGGGGCTCCTCTGAAGATGTGTTTTCCTTAATATTTCCGAAACGTGTTGAGATAAAGACATAAAATTTAGTATTCTAGCCTAGTTTTTTATGCTGGATTTAAAAATATTAACAATTTTAGGCAGTTTTGTTTTAAGCATATGTAACAGGAACGGACTCAGGTTATTTTAGCCCCAAAATTTTTGTGTGATTCTATTTTTGAAATTCAATTTTAAAATTAGAAAATTTAGGGTTTTCTACATAAAAACGGTACTCTTTTAAATATCGATAAGTTGTGCCATTTTTGAATAAAATCAAACTAAAAAATTTGTCACATGATAGGAAATGTACTGTGAATTTAAATGAATAATTGTTGATTATACATAGTTAGCCATGACTGCAAACAAAAGTTGTTTTGATTTGTTACGACTTATTTTGACGTTAAGCTGACATTGTTAGCAGTGTAAAATTACTAGATTAGAATCAAAATTTTTATTAAATGGATTTAAAATGCCAAGATTTACAGACAGAGAACTGACTGACATGCATTTTGTGTATGGGTTTTGCAATGGCAGTTCACTGGCAGCCGTAAGAGAATATCAAAGAAGATTTCCCAATCGCATAGTACATGTATGTCGAATGTTTACTGATATTCACCGGTATTTGTCAAACCATGGAAGTTTTCAGCAAATGCAGGGCTCAGGAAGGCCACTGGGGAATCATCGGATGGATAATGCTTTAAATATGTTTGGAAATAATATACTGCGATCAATAGTAAGAAAAATTTATGAATACCTATTTCATAGTTATCCTAAAAATAATAATTTTAGATAGGAAGAGTGGCAAGAATGCAAGGATTTCATCCTTACAATTTTAAATGGATGCTGTATTTAACAAAGGCAGTTTTTTTACCATGAATCGAGTTTTGCCAGTGGATATTAGCAAATGAAAACACTATTCCTAGAATATTATTGGTCAGATGAGTCAATATTTACTAGGAATGGTGCTTTTAATTTTCATAACATTCATCACTAGTCAGATGAAAATCCAAAAGTTGTTCGCCATAAAAATTTCCAACATAGATTTTCATTGAACTTATGGGCAGGAGTAATTGGGGATCAAGTAATTGGGTCTATTGTATTTCCCAATCGCCTTAATTCAGGGGTGTAACTAAACTTTCTTCAGAATGAGGTCATGGATATAATACCATTGGATGTGCGCGAGCAGTTTCAAGAAAATATGTTTTTTCAACATGATGGCGCCCCTACACATTTTGGATGCAATGTTCGAAATTGGTTGAATGTCAATTTTCCAAACAGGTGGTTAGGCCGAGGAGGTCCAATAGCGTGGCCGCCATGTTCACCTGACCTAAATCCTGAAGTAAATACTCAAGAAGATTTACTTCAAAGAATCCCTCAGGCGGCAAATGAAATAAGAAGAAAAAGGTTTTCTACTTTTCGGGCTACGCAATCATTAGTTCGTCGAGTGAGACTCTGTATCCAACAAAATGGGAATTTATTTGAACACTTATTGTAAAGTATATCTAACTGTATGTCTTCTTTTTTAAACAAATTTCAATTTCGTTCGTAGAAAAAATTTACTTCTTTTATTTTTGCCTAAATGTTGCAATAGAAATATGTATTTATGTAATATTTACCAATTATTAAATTTTGGGGCTAAAACAACCTGAGTCCTGTTACATACGCTTCGAAACAAAACTGTCTAAAATTGTTAATATTTTTAAATCCAGCATAAAAAAGTAGGCTAGACTACCAGATTTATGTCTTTATCTCAACACGTTTCGTAAATATTAAGGAAAAACCATCTTCAGGGGAGCCCCTTTAAAAGACTGCAGCGCCCTTAGGGGATGTTTGTCGACCTATGTTTATATAAACTGTTCTTCCTATTTTAAGCTCTAGAAACTGCTGGTAGAATATTGAACACTTTTTTCGGGACACCCTGTATACATATTCCCAAGGCACAAAGCTAGTATACAAATAAATAGTAGTATCCTAGAGGCTTAAAGCTCTTTTAAAAGTACTTACAATGCATCATGAACAGATTTCTGGAGTTTGCCAAGTGTATCGTGTATAGGTCTTTTAATGAAAAATGCATGTCTTTTCAGTACTTCTTTAGGTATATACTTTTTATAATCATTTTCCACACTTTCTCTTGATATATCTTTCTCCAGCATGACCCTGTACATGTCTGTAATACCCAAGCCAACCAACTCTCTTTTGTACTTCTCATAAATGATATCAGGTACTCTGTTATTCAAGACATCTCCTCTAGCTTGATGAAAGTAGTAGTTAAATGCGTTCATGTCCAATTTCTTGAGGCTATCAATGCTGGCCACTTTGAGCCGCATTCTGAAGTCCACAGCGGCAGGCTTGTCCCCAAATGTGGCTGCCGGCATAAGGAAGACATTCTTGCCGGTGATACGAATGGCAAACAAGTGGCGGGCTATGGCCCCTATGTTGAGTTGTTTGCAAAGGTAGATGCAAATGTCTTCGCATGTTGTTGTCGGTGTATACGGTACGAGGATTGGTTTGCAGTCTAGCACAGTGTTCACGGTGATAACAGAATCACTCATTGTTGATATCACATCATTTGATGTCGTATTTTACTAAAAAGTCATCCTGTTGTTGATTTTTTACCAAAATGGTCAACACCATAATCATAACATAGCTGACCTTTATTTGCTTATCGACTTGACGACCTTGGTGTTTTATATGACAGATGCAGCGTTGCCAGATTCGTCGCAGGGAATTATCGCACAAACACGTCAAAATTATCATACATTATCCTACACCGTGCCTTAGGTTCTCTCAGGATTCATGATGACGGAAAAATTTCCGTCTCGGGGGGGGCGGGGCACTTTCTTTTGATTCCCACTCTTTCCTATAAGCTTGCTGTCTATGTTGGGCTTTCTCAAAAGGTTCCGCTCCTTTTTTTTTGTTTTTTCTACTCGCATCTTGCTTCTCTCTTCCAGGGCAACTTGATTCGGAATCCGATATATTATCGTTATTGAATTGAATTGAAGCCGGTTAAATATCGAAAATAACTGAAAACGATCTTTTGATTTTTAAATTTCAAAAGTCATAAAAACGGGAGACGTCGCGGCGCATTCATTTCATCTAATACACATGTGAACGTGAGAACTGATTGACGGCAATTTTTCCCGTTGATGTTTGCCGAGATAGTCCGCGTACTGTTAGGCAACACATTATACAGGGTGGGGTACGCGCGCTTGTCTACCAAGTGCCAACACAGACAGTTGCTTGATGGTGTTAATTGAACGTAATTGTTAAATTGATTCAACATCTGTGAGTAAAAAAGCTCATTCGCAAAATTATCGTACATTCAGCTATTATCCTACACATAGTATCGTACATCGTACAGTACTTGAAATTATCGTACAGAAACGATAATTATCGTACGTCTGGCAACGCTGGACAGATGACAGAAGTAACTAGGCTGCGTTCCCCTATATCATAAGGATTCTTTCGCGAGTCCACGGTGTAGCACAGTGCACTACCGGGAACCGATACTCAAATTTTCGCGAAGAACGGGAATAGGGGAAGACGGATGTGTGTGTGAAATTACGTGGTACGGGTACCCGCCTAACGTCTGTGAGGTACTAGCGGGTGACAGGTCTTATGTCAATTTCATTTAAAAAACAGGCATCTCAATTGAAAATTTGTCTTCGCAATGCCCAAAATTGAGTTAAATTATTAAATCATAAATGGAGGAACACGTCCACCTGATTTTAAATGACGAGGGAGAAGGTCATGAAAGATATATGAACCGCATTTGACATATCAAATGATTGATTTTATTGATATATAATGTACATTGCACAAAAAACGATTGGTCTTTTTAACCACTCCCGGTGTAACTTGAGACTGTCAAAACTTCGAGAGGAAGGGGAAATTCTGTTCCCGCTCCGGTTCACTACGGGATCTCGCGAAAAAATCTCTTTAGTAAGGGGTGGAATAAGCCAAGGTATATTTTTTTTACTTTTGTTCTGAAATCGACTATGTTAGACTAGCTGAAAGCATTGGGTGTGCTGGGGAGATTTTTTCGCGAGATTCCGTTAGTGAACCGAGCGGGAACAGATGGGATTTCCCCTTCCACTCGAAGTTTTGACAGTTTCAAGTTCAACCGAGAGTGGTTAGATGGCGCATGTTGTGCAAAATGTTTGCTTTAAGCTCCTTGATAAACTTAGCTGCCTTGTTTGAATCTGAAATAACAAGACCGATCGTTTTTTGTGCAATGTACTTATACAGGGTGACTTCGAAGTTGAGTCATTTATTTTAACAGTGAGTAGATCTGATCAAAAGAAATGTTTTTTTCCTTTACCATTTTTCTGGTAAAATTAAAGTAACAAAGTTATAGCCCTTTGGAAGTTTGAGTACCGCCCTGTCTCAATAATGATATTATGTTCTCGTGTTTGGCAACAACAGATATAATCCGCCTTATCCGTTCATCGCATCGGAAACAAAAAAGCGAAAGAATTTGGAACGATCTTTTTACAATTATTTTCTTCAGTTGTATACAGTCAGTATCAGTCGGTAGTCGGTAACGCGTAAGTGAATAATCGTGTCTGTTGCGAGGCTCAAATCAAAAATGGCACATGTTTACGAAAATGCTGAACTTGTGGACATGGTTCTTATTTACGGGGAGTCTTTACAAAATGCTGCCGCGGCATCACGGATCTATGCGGATCGGTTTCCCAATCGAGTGCAACCAACCCCTCGTGCCTTTGTTAATGTAGTGCAAAGAGCTCGTGAATCAGGTGACTTAAGACCTCACAGAGGAGATCATGCCGGTGCTCCAAGACCACACGATCAAATAGAACTAGAAGAACAAATTTTAGAATTAGTAAGTGATGATCCAACAGTAAGCACCCGACAAATTTCAACTCAATTGGCGATTAGTCAGTATAAAACTTGGAAAACTCTACGTGAAAATCAGTTCTATCCGTTTCACATACAAAAAGTGCAGGCCTTACAACCGGAAGATCATGAACAAAGGGTTGACTTTTGCAATTGGCTTTTAAATAAACATCAAAATGATGACAATTTTTTAAATCAAATTTTAGTGAGTGATGAAGCCCTGTTTACTAGAAACGGAATTATTAATTCACGTAATTCTCACGTTTGGGCTATTGAAAATCCCCATGAAATAAGGGAAACCAATTTTCAACAGCGATTTGAACCAATCAACCTGTGGGCGGGAATTGTTAATGGAATTTTAGTGGGGCCTTTTGAATTACCAAATCGCTTAACTGGTGAAAATTATTTTGATTTCTTGCAGCACAATTTGCCTGGTTTACTGGAAGATGTGCCTTTAAATATTAGACAAAACATGTGGTTTTTACAAGATGGGGCACCACCCCATTATGCAAGAAATGTGCGTGAATTTTTAAATAGACAATTTAATAATCGTTGGATCGGCCGTGGCGGTTTTGTACCTTGGCCGCCAAGGTCTCCGGACTTAAATCCTTAGACTTTTGTTTGTGGGGTTGGCTAAAAACTCTAGTGTATAAAACACCGGTTAATACACGCGAAGAATTACGTGCTCGAATTGAGGAAATGAGTACAGTGATCAGAAATCAACCAGTGATTTTATTGCGTGCTTGTAAAGAGACATGGCTAAGACGCGCCCAGCTGTGCGTCGAGCAAAACGGAAATCATTTCGAACAGTTTTTGTGACATGCTTTTGGGCGCACAGGTCCGCACTGAAATACTTGTCGGGAGGATACTTTATAAAACAAGGTAACATTTTTTTTTAGTTTTTTTTTATTTTTACACACATATTTTGGTTTATCTTCCTTCTACAATCATTATCTGAAAATTAATGACTCAACTTCAAAGTCACCCTGTATATCAATGAAATCAATCATTTGATACGAAAAGTGCGGATCATATATCTTTGATGACCTTCTCCCTCGTCATTTAAAATCAGGTGTACGTGTTCCTCCATTTATGATATAATAATTTAACTCAATTTTCAGCACTGCGAAGACAAATTTTCAATTGAGATGCCTGTTTTTAAATGCCATTGACATAAGACCTGTCACCCGCTAGTACCTCACAGACGTTAGGCGGGTACCCGCACCACGTGCTTTTTTGACATTCGGACGACGTCACATCCGTCTTCCCCTATTCCCGTTCTTCGCGAAAATTTTGAGTGTCCTCGCCTTTTTCAGCTGAGACCGTGACTTTTTAACCTGTCAAGACGTATGAAAAGTACCTGTCAATAGGAATTTTGAAAATTCAACACAGAAATCTGTAATCTACTAACAATACAGTTAGAGTTTCGCCTAACAGAGGTCACTAAAACTATTGTATTGTAGCAGAAGCTAGTGTATTGTGCTAATGTATATGTTTTGTTTACAGGTTTACACATTGTCATAAACATAAATAAAATTGCAAATATTTCAATAGGTGAGTAAGATACTTGAATGTTGAACAGTATTTGATACTTTATACGTTTTAGAAGAAAATGGGTGACCGCTACAATATCCACAGTCAGCTTGAACACTTGCAGTCAAAATACATTGGTACTGGGCATGCAGACACCACCAAGTATGAATGGCTAGTGAACCAGCACCGGGACAGTTATTCCAGCTATCTGGGCCATCCAGACTTGCTCAGCCACATAGCCATTTGTGAGAATGAAGCAAAAGCTAGGGTCAAATTTAATCTTATGGAGAAGATGCTTCAACCCTGTGGGCCACCTCCTGACAAGCCTGAGGATTAAGATAATTTGTATATTCTTTCATTCTACCATTTTGAACTGTTTCTCTAATTGCTTCAAAGCATATTTATAGCAAATTATAAAACAAAAAAATGTGTTTGTTTAAAGTAACTGAATATTAAAAATTTGTCTCTTAAATATGATTAACCACTGTATAAAATCACTGAATGCTAAAATACATGATTTTTTCTTTGAAGTTGCAAAAAATATAAGGAAAATGTTTTGATTATAGTATGCATGTTGGAGATATTAACATTTATGTATTTAAAAATATATCTTGGAGGGTAGGAATGAAACAAAAAACAGCTTAAGTTAAAATATCACATGTATTTTATCTTTCTTTCAATAACATTTCCATACAAAACATATGCAACATATTCCACAAACAAGAATCCACTATGAATACATTCAATAAATAATTTTGGTGCAAATACTGACCAGATAAACAGATGATTTCTGAAAAACAGTGTGTTTAAGCACACTATAAACATAATATATAAGCGATTAAAGAACAATATATCCCAAATTGGAAGAATGTTCTTTTTATGGTCAGATATATTGCTAAACATTAACAAATGACATAATACTGGGAAGGCATAAGTATGGAATAAAACTTGCAAAGTGACAAATAGAGGTTTGTACTCTGATAAACCAACATATCCAACCGATATATCAACACTAGCAATACTGTTGCTATGCCCTTGTGCAAAAAACAACAAATTCCCTAACCAAACGTGAGACAGAAGAACTAGTAATTTATTAGATGAACCATGGAAAAAACTAGCCAAGAGGATACAACAAGGAAGCAATATGACATTATATGGTTTTAGCAATAAGGTACAGATGTGGGTCCATGTCACAATCTTAGAAGAACGATGAAATAAAAGCAGATGACAAAGAATTAAGCACCAGATAACCCTAGCAAGTGTAATATTGGACTCTGTTATTTTATAGAAAAATACTGAAGTTAATATGGTTGTATCCAATGCTATTTTTATGGGGCTGACAACCTTATGACAAATGCAACACTGCATTAAACCAAGTAACAGCAGGCCAATTAAGAAAAATAATTGATGATAAACAAAGTTTTCTGGTTTTAGCAACCAATCAGAAAAATCGGGATAGCTAGCCCATTTATCACCAGTTGCATTTATAGTTCGTAAACATCTTATTATTGCCAGCATTATAATACTGTTAAAGACATTGCTCATTTTTCTTGCCCTTAAGGATATTGAAAGAGTAATCAAAAATAACAGACTGACTGAAAAGAACCAAAATTCATGCTCTTCTTCAATGTAACTGGATGAAACAAAAGTCAAAGGTTGCACCAAAGTCAGAAGTAATGTGTAGTCAACACCTTTATGACAATGTGTCCATACTATTGGCCTGACCAATTTGAACAAATAAGCTACAGAACAAAACATTAGAATCAAAGACATGAACAATAAAGTATAGTTTTGAGTTACTGCATTTGTAAGTTCATCAATGATCAACATAGAGCAATTTTTATACAAAATTGCAGCCTTGAATCCGTCTTGGTCGTTTCCGTTTGTTAAATAGTTTTTATGAAGTGACAGTGCTTCTCTAAAGGAATCTTCACAAATGTTACTCCTATGCCTCAGCAGCAACAGGTTATAATAAATTGTATACAACAGCTTATCTAAAGGAAATTGCAGAAGGCTGTTCTGTATCATTCCAATAGCAGCAGAAGGAATGTTGAGACCTAACAGTACAGCTAAATTGACAGAAATGTCAGTCTGAGTAAATGAAGCACTGTTACATTTTCTTCCTAGGGCTATTAAGGGAACATTTGTTTCAGCATAGGTTGATCCACCATGGCCTCCACTGTCTTTCATACCATGGTCTCCAGTGATAATCACTAGAGGATTGTCATATTGCATGATCAATCTTGTATACATCTTATGTATAATTTGATCCATTTCCTTTAGTTTCTTTGGAATTAGTGGAGAAAAAGGTCCATAGACATGTCCAATGTGGTCCAAACCTAGGAAAGAGCATCATGCCATTGATTAACATATCGTCGGCTTAACATGCAAATGTCGTAAGTCCACATTTGGACAAAATTCACTCTTTGGTTCCATCTTTCGTTAAATGGTATAAGCTATAGGTTAAGCATGATATTATGCCTCTGGCACATTACAGTTTTCTGCAATGAACGTAAATAGAAATGTCGGAAGTCCACCTAGTGCCTAAACCGTTAATCAAATGTTGTAAGTCCGTTAGCGGCCATGTGGTTGTTGTGTGTATCACACGTGGGTATAACAGGTGCATTTTACAAGTGAAATATCGTAAGTATTTTTAATTTATTGGTTTATAAATGATCAGCTATACATTGTATTAAGTTGAAAGGCTAAATTGATCAAATAGCACGTATGGTAACCATTTTTGTTTCCAGGTAAATTTGGTTATTAAAAGTTGTATGGACTTACTACATTTTATATACTTATTTCATATTCCTGTAAATGGACTTACAATATATCCTTGAAATTATGAAAAATAATTGATGGCTCTGGTTACAAAGAGAAGGATAATTTTCAAGATATAAACTGTATTATTTGTTTACTTATAATGTCATTTACATATTCTTACAAAATTTTTTTAGTTTTTGATTTTTAAACCTAGTCTTTGCTAAGACAAGATTAGATATTTGTTAATTTCAGTTAAGTATCTACTCATAGTGGCATTTTGTTTCTGTTACAGGAAAATGGCAAACTATCATTCAAGGACGATGAAAATAATGTCTTTTGTATCCACAAACGAATGCCACACGCCATCTTCCAATGAAAATCTTTTGGTTCTGGATATTCCAGAAGTGACTAAAAATTTGTTTGACACCAGTGAAGTTCCGACTTGTTCGGTCACGAGTGATGTAATCTATAATGACCCTTCTACCAATTGTCAACATGGGAAGTCTCCTGGACAGCCCACCGGTCCATTAGAATTTGAGAGGGAACTACTCGTAGGTTATCCCGTAACTAGCAATATTTCCATATTAGAACACGAATTCTTGTCTGAAACAAATAAAATTCCGTGTGAGAACGATCCAAATTACGTTCCTACTGCAGACTCATCCGGTGGCGACGAACCTATAGAACCTGCTAGAAAAAGAAGAAGAAGGCATTTGGTTAATGAAAATACGTGGAAGCAAAACATAAACAAATCTGATAGGGAAAGAGGAGAACAATATTTAGGAAGAAAAAAAATTGATGGCGTCTGGAAGACAACTCCAAAACCGAAAAGAATGATGGGGCCCCGCTGTCAATGCAAACTGTCTAACAAGAAAAGTAACAGTCTGTTAGAATGTCAGAAACTAACAGATGATGACCGAAAAAAATATTCTCTAAATTTTGGGATAAGATGAACTGGGAGCAGAGAAAAACGTTTGTTTATATGTCTGTCAAAATCAGCAAACCAGAAGACACAGAAATAGGAAAGACGAGAGCGCTTCTAGACGGCAGTTTTCATCTTTATATTATTTGAAGAAAAATGATGATTCAATTAGGGTCTGCAAGCAAATGTTCCTCAATACAATTGCAATGGGCGAAAGGATGGTAAATATATGGAAGTATACTGGAAGTAATGAGCGGAATGTAACGATTGCTGAAAATTCATCAAATGATGTGAGCAGGACTAGTGAACAGGAAGGCGAGCGAGGAAGAATATCGAAATACACTGGGATGAAAAAGTTTTTACAAGATTTTTTTGAAAACATTCCTAAACTTGAATCCCATTACTGTAGAAGCAGTTCAAACAAAATATACTTAGAGCCTACTTGGACGTCGAAGTATGATTTATACAGGTGTTATAAGGAAATATGGTGTAAAGAAAAAAATACTGATCATCTTTCCATAGCAACATTTACTCATGTTTTCGACGAACTGAATTTAAGCCTATTTAAACCAAAAAAGGACGAATTCGATAAATGTGTAGCTCACAGAACAGGTAACATTTCGGAGTCAGATTTTCTCATACACCATCAGAAGAAGAAGGAAGCTAGAGAAGCTAAGGAGGCGGATAAAATTTCAGAAAATGAAGTATATTGCATGGATATGCAGGCAGTTCTTTTGAGCCCCAAATCAAATGTGTCCTCACTATATTTTAAAACCAAGTTAATGGTTCATAACTTCACCATCTACAATATGAAAACTAAAGACGGTTACTGTTTTATCTGGCATGAGTCAGCAGGTGGTGTAACCGCTAATGATTATGCTTCCATATTATGTTATTTTATTAAACAAGTTGTGTTAAAAAATCTCGAAAAAGAGAAATCACTGATTTTGTGGAGTGATGGATGTACGTCCCAAAATAGAAATGTTACCATTTCCAATGCACTAATATGAGTATGTTTTACGGGATTAATATTGAACAAAAATATTTAGAAAAGGGTCATACCCAAATGGAGGCAGACTCAATGCATTCTTCCATTGAAAGAAAGTTAAGAAATACTTCCATTCATGTTCCTGCAGATTATGTGAGAGTCTGCCTCCATGCAAGAAAAACCCTCGTCCATATGTAGTGAAATATTTAAGCTATGATTTTTTCAAAAATTTTGAAAGAATCAAATTTCTTAATTCCTTAAGGCCTGGCAAAAAAGTTGGTGATCCTGTAGTGACCGATTTACGTGCCATAACATATAAGCCTGATGGATCCATTTTATATAAACTGAGACATAACACAAATTATGTCCCCCTAGAGTTTAGAAACACAAATAAAACTACATCTACAGATTTTGATAGTCTACCACAGTTATACCAAATGAAATCCCTATCAAAAAAAGCAAATATGATCATCTCCAAATCTTAAAAACAAGTTTAATCAAAGATTACCATCAGTTTTATGATAATTTGCCATTTAAGGAATAAGTTTTCTTTTATATATCTCCCTTCCAAGTATTATTATTTAAAGTGCCAAACTAATTATCTACCAATAATTATTTTAGTTAGTTTCATCCTGTTAACAATGTTGTAACTCAAAAGCTAAATATATGTACATTTTAAGCTCCATAATCAGTATTATTATATTTATGATTATTCAATTTATTTAGGATTGCACGTTATGTTGTATTTGTGTTTTACGTTTATCCATTTTGCTACTTTTTAGTGAGTAAAATAAAAATTGATACAAAATCGTTAGTCTCTTTTTACTATAAAATGAACTATTAATATATTTTTAATGTACACTAGTAAAAAAACTACGAATATGCGTTTTTCAGTTAAGTTTACAAAACAAGTTAATACTATAATCACGTATTGTATGATCTAGAAGAAATGTAGTAACTCCACGAAACTTTAGCAAATACCTAAGCAAATGTAGTAAGTCCATATTAAACCACCCAATACGAATTATTGCCAAAATTCTTCAAAAATAATAATTTGAACATTATTCATTAAATACTATGATAGGTTGTTCCGATTAATAAGCGTCATGCATCAATGAAAACAGTTTTTCCACCTTCCTGTAAAATTTGCCTCCTGGGACTTACGACATTTGCATGTTAAGCCGACGATATTTCACTTTGATATAGATAGCCAATCATATACCATATTGTGGTATCCAGAAAGAGCACTGCAAGATTCTAGTGCCATTTATGAGACGGTAGTGGAACTCAAAAATAAATTTAAAAATCTACTTTGAAAGGAGTTTTGCTGTCTCATAGATGGCGCTAGGCTCTTCAGCCCTTCCTTTTTTTTTGGCGCCTCTCTTATGCTTACTTTCATTGGGAATCTTTATCTTTGGGCATTGGTTAACATTATCCCACCTGCAGATGCACAATTACAACAGGTATTAGAGAGGCCACAATATCTCCAAGTGGAATTTGTTCACCAGTGATCATACATAACAAAGTTTAAAGCTGGTAGTAGATAATTCCACAGGGAGTATTTGAAATTAAAGGCCCATGAAAACTAAATTACTCTACTCAAATTCCATAAAAGATATACCTAAATAATGTAGGATCATGATATCCCAGTCTTTTACTTCTATTTCCTTGAGGACATTTCTGGTTACATTATGGTCTACTTCCTCAAAATCTCTTACATAAAAAGAGTTTGTTCCTTCGTATCTCCAAAAATAGGATGGAAACAACTTCAGCCATGTATCATCTCCATAAAATACTATTTTCTTGTTGCTGTTATAAGCGGAATGAATTAAACTATCCTTTAACTGTTCTGTACTAGCAAGATTCAAAACAATGTCGATAAACTGTGGTACATTTCCTGCAATTAGTGCTTTGATCCTGGGCATTGTAACTGTTGGAGTTTGCACAGATACATTATTGGAACAACCATTTCCTCTGCTTAGTCTTGATGTCAAGGGCATTAATTGGGAGTTAACGAAGTCTAAACGTAGAGCATCTATCACAACAAGGACTAATTTGGATACCACGGGGGCGTATGTGTCATTCACTGGTAGCATATCTTTTGGCGGATCGTTTTTGAAGCTTTGAGAAGTCTTTGAAATGGGAAAGAAACCGTTGAAGAATAGTAGTATGGATAATAGAAATATTCCATAACGAATCATCGTGAAAGGTAAGCAAATTCGACATTTTCAATTCATCTAACGGCCCTGAGCATTTCTTCATTTGTTTAATGTAAACAAACTTGAAGGTTATGTGTACTTCGGTGTCAAGCAAAAACATATGACTGTGACAGAAGACTTACCATAGACAAGGTAAGATAGGAAGCAAAACATCGGCGAAATGCAACGTGCATAGTAGTCTAGTGGTAAGAAAATGAACCACAGTGATGTCTACAAGAAGCAATATTCTATATTTAATTTGTTTGTTTCTAGCTGCAACAACACCTCATCGTAGGTCCGAAACCCTTGAGCGGACCTACCGAATTCGAATAGTTTAGGAAATACTGCATTCAGATGCAAGGTCAGTTTTATGTTATTGCCGCCAGGAGCGCATTTGTCTACATCAGCAAGCACTTGTTAGATGTTCGATGTTCTATGTCATCTTTTGCCGATGCAGTATCCACTGACAGAAGACAATCGTTGGTTTTGGACCGTTGTCTTTTTTATTTCCTGTTTGGCGCCACAAAAGAAATAAAACCAACTGCAAAACCGGTGTAGGAATGATAATTTGTGTCAGATGTTGCGGTTCAGACCTAAATTAAGATTTATTAAGAGCTAATTACATGTGGCAATAAGTGTTATCGTTCTTCTAGCTATTCGCTGCTATCAGTAATTTATCTTTTGACCCAAACAACAAACTGGGGGTTCATAAGCAGTTCAATTTTATCTATGTAATGTAAATATTTGCTTGTGCTGTAGTGCTGACTATCAAGGGCAAGGGGTAAGTGGTAAGGATCTTTGCAACGCTTTTCAGCTGCACGTTTTGCATATAGTCGGCTAAAATACGGCATATCTTACATTATTACCGGAGTTACTTGTACATATTCTGCAATGCAATTATAGGTTTTCTGCTTCTTGCTGTATGTTATGTTATTGCTTTCAATTATTCAGATTTTGCTTTCAAAGGTTTGTTGTTGGATACATATTAGCTCCCTTGCAAATAGTTTTCCATCAGAATCATAATTCATTTGATTATTTTTGGCAGACATTTTAATGTGAGATTCCAACATATAAATCAAACAAATCAAAGGAAATGTTGGACAATCTACTTGCATATTGCATTGAATAAAAACCAAACATTTCCATGATTTAACTTCACCTACGCTTTCCTAATCTTGCACTTAGAACATTATTTTAAAAGAAATTATTTTTTGAATAACTCCTGCGCAGTTATCCTGCAGCGTCCACCTGTGGGAGGCATTGAAACATGGATCAAGAATCCAGATGATGCTTTCAATTCTCCTAAATTTTTGGCAGAACAAATAGGACCCCAAATGTCACTCTGCCATGAGTGGGACATACAATAAATAAATAAATCCACATAGTAGGAACCGGGAGTGGAGTATTCATTCAGCCTATCAACTTTTGTTCCACATCTAAATATGATAGGGTATACAAAATCATGTTCTGTGTATTTTATTATTCATTGGTTTTTTCCTACACTAGTGGGTAAAAGAAACATTTGAATTAATTTGCTTTAATTTCCATCCCAATGGTAAGGAAGTATTGTAATAGGAAAAAATGCTGAAATGCGAAATGTTGTTTGAATGTTATGTCAGCTACATCACAAAAAATCATGTCCTGCTAGTCCTTGTACGATGCATGATGTAGAAAGTACCACTTGGCTATTGATGGACTTTTCATACAAGGTTTCTATGCCTATACCAAGGTCAAAAAAGTTTTGTAGCTTTTGAAAATTGATCATGGGATGGTGGAGCTAGGGGTAAAAAAAGAAAAATAAAACTCCCAACCTTTTTTGGAGGACGTTCATTTTCAGAAAAAAATTGTTGTAGGTTCAAAATTTGGATTTGGGGACTGTAGGGGACAAGGGAGAGTATATCTCTATCTTTTATAGTTTATTTATATGCTTTCAACTACGGTAATTCTATGCATCTGTTAAACATATTTCACACATCACCGTATGTCCTCGTACATTTGCCCTTAAAACTTAAATAGTAAATATTTCTAATATCTGTACCAGTATATACATATCGTGTGTCGAGGTGTGAACAATGCATTGCTGCTACGGCTGATGGTACAGGAAGTCAGCCATAACAACATTGCTAGATGACCAATACTGTCAGTAGAGTAGGGGAGAAGTTTCTAGATTGCAGTGTTCTCAAATGGGTGGGTAGTATGTACTAATTATGTAGATCTGTTTGACTTACTTGATCAGCCTAATTTTTTTTCTGTTATACATCTTCATAGTCAACAGTTTGTGAGAGGGGCTAACTTCTGCAAAACATAATCCTTTATGAACTGATGAGATCATTGAGTGGGAAGTGCAGAGTCAACTTACTTGACACCATTTTTCTGGATGTTGCATTGTTGAGCCATTGTTTTGGATGAAGAAACACGTTTCATTAACTGAAATTTTGTTATAGGCACTTGACAAATATCTAAAGCCCTGTTTTTGCCAATGGCCTCCATACATCAAAAGCCAATAAAATACTATCACTTTTTGGATGCCCCTCGTATCTTCCATTATTTGTTCTTTTATGAATGGATCTGAGCTAGATACACATTACCATTCAACAACCTTTGTTAAGTACAGACGTCACTTCAATACACATTTGAATAATTAAGGAAGGAATATTTACAATGTTGTGTTTAACATGACAAAAGTGGTTATTCTAGTTTGCATGACTTATCTAATGAGGCTTGAGATGATGCTGTATCATACAAAAAATGAATATTTTGGTTATTTTCAGAGTTCACTGACTTCTTAATAAAAAGCACAAGTCCAATTATATTTGTAGATGATAGGATATCTAGAATTTGAGAGAAACAAACCGCTTTAAGTTGTTTTACAACATAATGATATTCTAGAGGGTAAACGGAAAGGCCCCTCGCCGAGAGATATCAAAAATTTGGCTAGCTAACTTTTATTAAAC
This sequence comes from Acanthoscelides obtectus, assembly GCA_963669975.1. Lineage (NCBI taxonomy): Eukaryota > Metazoa > Arthropoda > Insecta > Coleoptera > Chrysomelidae > Acanthoscelides > Acanthoscelides obtectus. The sequence goes on along the minus strand of CAVLJG010000009.1, from coordinate 59,760,862 downwards.
AAAAAAATTGGACAAACCACTTTTTCGTGTATATTCAAATAGTTATGAACTATTGGTGTAAGTGGTCTAAAAACAGTTGTTGGGAATGAGAATTCCTTCAAAATAAGGCATTAAAAATTTGCGGAAATGGTTAATTTGTTTTTAGAAAAAAAAAAAAAAGAAATCGTCGATAAATTTATTTTTTACTGGGAAATGCATAAGGTAAATCGGAAATAATAGCTAAAATTTGAATTCATTGTGGTGCTTAACATCGAGAAAAAAATCATCCAAAAATGCCCAACTGTTTCTGGAATTTTGAATAATTACTATTTCTTCAGAAAATTTTTTGATGAGCTGTCCACTGCCTTTGGATCAATCAAATGGCCTTACGTTGGGCTTACCGACTTAGTTTAATATCTTATTAAGAGATAGACAAGATTTTTTATTCTAATCATGTAAAAAACGTTGCCAAGAGAACATCTATTTTTTTTAAGTTGTAATTAGGATGCTCACCACTGAAAACCAGATGAAAAATACAGTTTTAGCTGCAGTTGTTAAGGAGCTTGATTTCTGAGAGGTAGTGCACGTGGATGGTTCTACTTTTTTTACTGTTATTTCAGCCCTCAAAGCCACAAAAAAGTTTTTTCGTCAAAGTGAGCGTTTTTTATTTGCTTTTCAGAAGTGGGCTTCCTAATTACGATGGTAAAAAAACGGGTTTATTGATTATAAGGCAAACATAGATTTACCATTGGTGATGCTCTACATTGTTTGTATAAGACAATCTGGTATCTCTCAGTACAATATTAAACTAAGCCTCTAGTAAGAGAGTGAGTCCAATATGAGGCCATTTGGTTAATCCAGAGTCGCTGGATAGCTCGTCAAAAAAGACAATTTTTCTGAAAAATAGTGGTAAGAATTAGAAAATTGCCCATAGTGTTGAGTATTTGTGAATGAAGTGTTTTATGGATGTTAAGCACCACAAATGCTTCACCTTTTGACTACTATTCCAGATTTACCGTTATGCATTTTCCAAGACTTTTGAATTTTTGAATTGACAATTATGGAAAATAGGTCGTGTAAGATCTCATTTTCAAGGTGTTATCATTCACTACAAAATTTTTTGGACCACTTACACCAATAACTCATAACTATTTGGATATACGCGAAACATTTTTTTTTTCAAATATGGCTTTTCATAAAAAAGTTAGCCAGCAATTTTTTTGTATCTCTTGATGAGGAACCTACTCTTAAAATATAAATCCGCTGTAAAACCGCTTATTGCATTTCTTTCTGAAACAGTGACGATTTTTGGCTAGTCAGCTTGGTCTAATGTGTGATATTGGACGTTTACTTATTACTCCAATAAATAATCACAATCATAATTTTTGCATGGAACAGAAGAAATGATTGATTAATGGTGATAAGCAATGACTAATTGTGAACTTATAATGTGGATCAGTGGATGCATGATGAACTGATGATCGAGAAATCAGATTTACTTCGTAAAATTTATGTGACCAATATGACTATATTGCTAAACGCTATAGCTTGACGAAAATTCTGGACTTCTTGTAAATATGCAGGGATTTATGTTACTGATATGGCGGGCGTCGCTGAGAGTAGGATCAGAGAGCAACAGGCTGTTCACGAACACATTTTTACTCATTATACCTTTATGGGCATATCCGTCAGTGAGATAGATCATTTTGCGGCCATGCCTTGGGTGGACATTGTTTATTTCTAGATATGTTTGATTCTCAGTACATATTCAGTCCATTGAAATTCTAGACCAGAATATCTAGAATTTCTGAAAAAAATTTATAGACAAAGTTTACAACCGAAATACGAGGTGTGTAAATTAAGTGATGAGACTGATTTTCTAAATATTTTTTATTCAAATATAATTACAATTTTATATTATCACCCTCCTAATAATTTCCTTCTGTAGCCACACACCCCTGGAGAGATAGTTCTTCCACTCTTTGTAGCAGTGCTGGAACACCTATACTGGAATAGCCTTCAGCTGGTTGGTTACAGTCATTTTAATGTTTTCGACTGTTCAAAAATGAGTTCCATCGAGGTGAAGGTGAACTTCGGGAGAGAAAAAAGTCACAAGCAATCAAGACATGCGAATAAAGAGTTTGAGGAGCCACAGAAATGTTTTTACTGTCCAAAAACTCGTTTATTGACATTGATGTGTGACAACGAGCATTATTGTTATGCAACACCCAGGTGTTCCTGATCTGATAAATGGTGCTCTGAGTCAAATTTAACTCCTCGATCATTCTGATGTCAACCGAGGACGGACAAGATCCCGGATTCTGTAGATATCTTTATCGGTTCTTGAAGATATAGGCCTTCCGCCTCGTAGTTCATCGTTAATTGACTCTCTCCCTTCTGAAAATGCCTCAAACCACGTAAAGCCTGGTCTCTTGACAAAATACTATCTCTGTAGGCCTGCTGAAGCTTAGCAAGAGTTTCCGTTGCACTGGGCCCAAGTCTGAAGCAAAACCTGATAGCACACAGTTGCTCGAAATTGATGTCACTCATTTTTAGAATACAATAGGAAAACTGTTTCATAAAAAATCGCTACGGAGAACCAAGTGACTCGTGTGAGTTCAAACTTGTATTGAAGGTGGATTACATGTTGCCCTGTCTCCCCTCTAGGCCCAACGTCCGCAGTGTTGCCAGATCGAACGCTGCGTTGCCAGTCTCATTACTTAATTTACAGGCCTTGTATGTTGTTGTGGGTATATACAAAGGTTTTCAATCTTTCTGGAGATACAAACTTTTTTGCTGGGTAACTATTTCATTAACCGTCACAGTTAAAAAAAAATTACATGCTATAAGATTTCTAACATTTCGAATTTGGAAAAATTGCTTAAAGTCTACAGATCATAAGGATTTTCAGGATTTGATTTTTTAACAAACTTTGCAGCTAAATACGGTGTAAGAAAATACATTGTTTTGGGCACATAAAATGACCGACCATTACTGTTGATCTAATGGGGCACAAATATACATGACATGGAAATATAAAATAATCTTTTCAATTCTATATAGAAGAATCTTATTATATATTGAAAGAAGCTTTGTCGAATATATAAAATAAACTAGATAAATGGACTGACTAAGCATTTACTGCAGTTTGCTGTTGATATTTGTATGATGCTGAGATTGTTGTGTAGTAACAAGTCCACGCATGTACTGATACTGTATCTTCAATATACCATTTGGAATATTAAAGGGGCTAAACAATCCTTCCCAGTTTTCAGTACAATGAATTCCACTCTGGACGATACCCGTTCGCCGTTTATATCAGAACGTAGGAGGTCCCTCTTCCCCTCGGACACAGTGGACTCTGGCGAAGACTCCGACCTTGGACCGATCAACCCTCTGAAGACCTGCTACTCGGACTCCGATTCTGACTCCGAAACACCAGTTAGCAAGATAATAGACACCGTCGAACACTACGATATCCTGGAAGTAGTCGCTAATAAGGAAAACTTCTGCACTCCTGCTCAATCTAAACTCTTGCACCCTGAGACTTTGCTCCCACTTTGTCTGAGTAACAGTCCCGCTTGTAGTACTCAAGTAGTTAGAGCAGCTTCTCCCTCGTACAAGTTGAAAACTCCTCACGATACTTGTAGTACTGGTACGAAACTTCCAAAGTTACTCCGTAAATCTCTTCTAGATTCGGAGTGCGGACAGGGTAAGAGGAAGTTGCCCCCTTCCAGCACCCCAGAATCTGGTGGTAAGTTACTTAAGATGGAGTCGAAGGTTCGCACTGCACTATTTCCAGATACGGATACGGATATTTCTCTGCCTGCTAAAAGGTTTTATTCGAATACTGAAGATATAATGGAAACGATAAAGAAAAGAAATTTGAATCAAGTATTTTTGCCAAAGAAGTTATCTGTCCAAGTGACAAGAAGCAGAGCTCCAAAGAGGAAACATAAGCGGACATATGGCGAGATCAATGCTGGAGTTACTCACAAAATTAGGAAGCCTACGCTTGGAAAGGTTGTCAAGAGGGCTTTGTCGAAGGTTGGTTATTTTTTCTTATTGGATGGTATTTTGTAATGGATTTTAAACATAAATTTCAAGAAACATCACGCATACTCAAGCGATTATTTGAAATAGTGTAACTGAGTCGGAACTATGGTCTGCAATGCTCAGAAATTCATCCGTTTTGCGTTTTATGGTCGTATCTATTAATACAGGTTACTTATTCGGGAATCAAAACAAATTTGTTATGAAAAAACGCTATAGCAGTGAAAAATTAGGTTAGAATGAAAACATCTCATAAATTATGCTTCTCACGTTTTTCATAGCTTTTGGTGAGGTTTCGGGCTTTATGGCTGCGATTTCGATGTAGTCTTTTAAGTAGGTACATATTTTCATCAGCTGTAAAAACTCCGCCAAAAGATGTGGCCCTCAAAAGCTACCTTATCGGAGTCGCTGGCTACTCTCTTGATGTGTGTAGTCTGTAGTTTCATATTGTTGAAATTTGAGGTTTGAATAGTTTTACACAGCTCTCATAAAAAATTTGATTTTGAACACCAGTAGCGAAAACTGGATTTGTTTATAAACTTTCACATAAAGACTCCACCCTTCAGTACATCATTTTCCAGCACTGCGAAGTTTTGATGTACTTTGTTGTCAAACATTTGTAATAAGATTGCTATTCATGGTGCTCACTTTTTCCAAGCCTTAAATTGAAGTAGCAACTACTCGTATATGCACGCTGAGGTAAAACACCAGACCATGGACTTTGAAAATAAAATACGTGCATTTTGATTTTTTTTTCCGTGATGTATCGATTTGTATCAAATTCCGTAAGGATTATCTACCGAATCCTAAACAGTGTGGGACTTGGACAACAAGGTTCGTTATGCGCTATCTTGTACATCATTTATCTTAATGCATCGCGTACTTTTCTCGTAGTGTATTACGTACAAAATTCGGCCATCATCCAGTCCTGTGAGCTACTGTAGCTCACAGGACTCTGTGAACACCTGTTGAAGATGCCAACCACTCGTGTTGGCGAAACGAATGAAAATATTTTACGGCGGCCAAACTACCCAAAAACCGACCAAATAAATCACAGTCTGACAGTTTAGATTGCAAAATTCGATCCAGGTAAAGGTGATGTCCACACTTGTTTCTCGTGTCCGCACCAATTCGAAAACTACTTGGAGACGGTTAGTTACTCATAGATGGCGCTGTAGCCAACTATATTAGCATATTCGCTAATCTTCAGTTAGAATACGTTATTCAATGGTTTCACCTACATCCCATGTACGTGACGTCACGTGTACATGACTTATTGCGATTATCAGATATCGAACACGCTGTGAAGAAGGAATGACGCAACAACTGTTTTGTTGTATATTGATATTTGCCTAATCTACGGCAACTCGTAATTCGAAAGCAGGGTTTGTGGGTTACAGATTTGTAGGATACTATATGGAGTATATTTTTGTAACAAGATGTGTCAGGGAAAATATGATCGCATTGAGCTGTTTGCCAGCAAGGGACATGTGTACAGGGTCAGTGCTATTTAATCATCGATTCCGATGTGCGATCTGACACAAAGGCTTGTAATCTGACAGTTGCAGCCTTAAGGATGCGGGATTGTTTTTAAAGATACAAATTACAGGTTGCCGTGACGCCAGCCGGAAACCAGGCTATCACAGAGTACATTAAGGATCTTAAAGAGTTGAAGGAAAATAAGGGCAAGGAAAAAATGATTGTGGAGAACAAGGAGAATCATGATTCCATGGCTGAACCGACTAAAGATACAACTTTGCAAATAAAAGCTCCTAGGTATAGTCAACTATTATATTTTCAAACCATCTTTTTATTTGTTTATTTTTATTTTAGGTCCAACAAACCATTGATAAAACCAGCGGTTCCTTTGATCACTCCAGCTATTAAAGTGGATAAACCTGAACTGTCAAAGAAGAGGCCACACTGTTCATCTCCAGAGCAGAATACCACCAACAAAAAATTTTTCAGGTTCAGGTCTCGCCCGAAAGGTGTAGTTACCATGAATAAAAACATCAAGGTCAGGGTTGAAAATGGTGAAATGGTTCTTTTGGAGCAAAACGGCATCCAGCATAAAGGCCATGAAGACCAAAACATGAACTCTAATGAGGTGTGTATTAAAAATCGACATCAGAATCATTGTGTCTGATTGCATTTTTTCACTTCGCTGGATGAGCCATGACAGCGCCACCTAGCGGATGTTGGACAGAAATATTTGTGCTTGCGGATTTTAATGAAAATGACAGACATTGCCTAGCTTGTGTAGTCTCTGCCGTATGTTACTTTGTACTCTAGTTCAGCTAAATAATGCAGCGAAAATATTGATTGTTTAGAAGCCCCACAAGGAAATGAGAAATTAATTTAGATAAATGTACAGGTCTATGTAGGAAAACGATGTTGGCCGACGTTTTTTACATTAGCTGTGATCGGAAATGATAGAATATAATCTTTGGGGTGAAGTATAATCCTTTACCATCACTAGGTCGCCGAACATATTTCACTCTTTTATTAGCTTGACCTCAGTTTCAACTTAATTTTCATCAATTTCAAGAAGTCTGATTAAGTTGAAAATTTGCACGAGAGTCAAGGTCCTGTGACAATCGAATAATCTTGGAAAACATTCTAATTTAACAATTCAAAAGACAAATTAATTTGAAAATTTTTAAATAAATTGTTGAGAATTTTGAAAAATTCGGTAATTTGGAAAATTTGGAACTCATGAAAAAAACTATAAATTTGACAAGATGTACCACTTGTCGCTATGGCTTTTTTAAATACAACGTAGCTAGGTCGCAGACTATACATATAGTTTTTAAGTGACTTCTGAAAAATGAGTTTCCATGTTTCACTCTTGATTAAACTTACTATTCATTATTTTTTAAGGTTAAAACTGAGAACGTCGAATTCGATGAAAGCGATTTCAGCCAAGAAGAGCCGAGCATGCCTTCGACAAACATAGATGACATCCTGTCAGTTCTTGATGATGAAAGTGAGGCTGAAGATGGCCAACAAGTAATTTTGCCTGTGCATAATTCCACCACAATATCATTGGATAATGGGATACAACTACATGAGCAACCTGTCAGTAGGGATCCAATTTGCCCCGCCAGTATCATTCTGTCACCGATATCTCAGATGTGCAATGTTACATCGGGATTGGATCTGAACAGGTAAGTTAGAAGATAAATCCATGTAGTCAGGTTGACAATTTCAGAGATAACCTAAAAGTAACGTAGCTGATGTCAAAATTGGGTTGAAGTCGAGTTGCAGTCGGGTGGCTTTGGTGGGAACAGGGTACAGACCAAGTCGTAATAGTTATCAGAAAAATGTACGTGGTACCAGTGGAGCTGTATGTTTGTTCACTCCCGTGCTTGCTCCTATTTGACGTACTGAAGCACTCGGGTCTTCTTCGTCTGCTTGTAATACGACGTCTTCGTAAGGAAAGGAACACGAGGTGTAGATTTTTCAGATTTTTTAAGCCTATAATTTGAAAAGTACACGATTTATTTTTTTTAATTTTTTTCCAACGGCTATGACTTGGCCTGTCCCTGTTTCCGGCGACATCTGACTTCTATAAGAATTTTCATACAAATTTTAGAAAAAAAAAACAGTATATGTTTTGTATTCTGCGTATTTTTACTTTCCCTTTTTCCATACGGATTAAACTTAATTTTGAGACGACTGTTGTAGTGTTGTAGTCTTGAATTGTCAACATTTACAGTCCAAAGCGCATCAAGAACCTCGCTCCAGTACTCGAAGAAATTGGCAACAATATTGAAAATAAGAACACCACTGAGGATGAAAAGCTTTATCCTGTTTTCCACCAACAAAAAGCAACCTCAACTGACAATACCAAAAACCTCAAAGCTATGAACAACACAGTCAAAAAGAAGTTCAAAAAGATAGCAGCAGACCAGATGTTGCTGGACGCTGGCCAGAAGCGGTTTGGAGTGACTCAATGTCTGGAATGTCAGTTTATGTACCACTTGGGTGATCCCAGTGATGAAATGATTCATACGAACTACCACCAGGCCATCCATATTTTCCGATTCCACGTAAGTTTAACGTAGCGAAATAATTTGATTTACGCTCACAGATTTAGTCTAAAGATACAAAGATCAGGTTTTGTAAGCAGAGAGTATCAACTTTGCCAAAACAACAGTATATCCTTAGATAACCATGTCCTGGGCTATGCTGGTAATGCGTGGTGCTTAAAATTCAGAATTATGACTTCATGCAATCTCAGCATGTTACGGGACTTTTAGACTATTGTAGTAACACACTAGAATCTAATAATGAAATTGAAATAATTACAGTAATGAGAATTCTCTTAGCACATGTGATTTTGTAAGTTTTAGATGTTACATTAACCATCTTTTAGGGTTGGAAAAATGAACGAATGGTAGTAACAATTAACAGTGACAGGATTATTCAGATATTGCCGCATGATTCTAAACTTTGGTTGAAAAGGATACAAGATCTGATGGGTGTAGTTGACAGAGAGCTAGGATATTATGATTCTCCATTTAGCGTTGATAATGTCCAGGTAAGTTGTTGCAGTATTTTATTTTTACAAATAATATTCTGCTTGTAGCTGTTGCCCATATTTTTCATTTGGCTACGTAACATTACAGATTTCATACTTATCCAAATTGCGCCTTATCAACATGTAATTTCATTTGAAAATATTTATTTCAATGGAAGATCAATATTTTGTCTCCACAAAGTTTCTTGCTTAGAATGTGACTTCTTCCGTTAGATGCTAGGAAAATAATTTGTATTCCCTGACGTTGATATTTTGACATAAAATGCGTAAAGAGAAAACAACTGCTTCCTATAAATATTTCGTTAACATTTCGAAAAGCTTCTTTTTATACCAAAGCAGCTGCGTAGGGAGAAGTCTAAATAGCGGGGCATCGCGACTGCTATAAGGTTAAAGACACCTTGTTAATACGATTTTTTTGATCGCCTAAGAAGTAGAACTGGAAAAAACGCCCTCGGGCAGATTGTTCCACAGTCTCGATAACCTAGGAACAAAGGAGGACACAGGATGTGAGGCCGAAGACTGGCGGGTCTCGTAGGCTCGTCGGAATACGAAGCATTATCACGGCTGTCAGCAGCGGCGTACAATGCAAAAATTGCATAAATAATCGCAAGTTAAACAACATCTGTTTGCTTTCCGATGTATCAAGCTTTGATGAACTATTTGTAGGCAGCAATTGTCATCTCTTTGCACCCGACATACTGAGTTTTTCAGTAGAGTGTATCCATTGGTTTGTTTTCTGTTGTTTGTTTCTGAGATTAAATCTATGCCATATTGATAGTAGTAGTAGAAAAAAGAACACAGAAGAATTATCAACAACTTAAAATTAGCAAATTCAAGCCAAATGATGCACATGCTGGACAAGCTGTAATCGAAGATTTAACAAGTGGTTCCTCAATTTTTTAATTTTGTCAAAGTATTCCGGTCTTCTACCTCTGCGTTTAATTATATTCAATCAACCCTTGATTGAATGCAGACTTATAAGATATATTATACTTTTTGGACATTAAATGGAAGTTATCTTTATTTCGGGTATTATGTAAATGATGGTTACTAACCAGCGTGAAACATTGTATATAATTGATCGTGGTAACAGAGATGAAAAGAAAATAAATTTAGTTCAGTGTGAAATGTATGGTAACATTCTGTGGATGTCCGTAACAAAAATCAAATTCTATGGGCTGATTTCTTCGGTGGGACATAAATGAGAGCTGCATAAGCCCTGTTCGTACAGCAGTCGCCAACCTGTCAGTGATCATGTGCAAGATCCCACCACATCAATCCCATTCATTCTGCCACGCTATATAGACTATAGACGGAGTTTACACCGCCGTATCCCAGACACAGTTACCGACAAGTCACTGACCACTATACAAACAAACCTATAATCTTGAAAATGGATGCAATTTTGCTTAGAATATTCTCATACGAGTTTTAATTGACAAAATCAATAAAGTTGCCCTGTTCTGATAGATATGTGCCTTAAACGTTAGGTTACTTTTGATAAACTAGACATGCTGCTTTCATGACTGGGCTGTTAAACTCGAGCTGAGATCCCTGATGGTTCCAACTAATAGCAGCTATGCGCTTTCCGCAGTGGTCGATTCTGGTGTGGTAGTTGACACTTTGCACTGTCTTATTACTTTTTGATGTAAGGTGCGTGAGTGTTTATATTACAATTCCTTTTCAGACTTTCCTCTACGTAAAAAATCGGCTGATAGTCGGCTGTATTGTCGCAGTACCCGCATCCCAAGGCTACCGCATGCTCACCACAGGGCCGGACGAAGGCGATTTTTGTTCGAAAACAGTATGCCCAATCAAATGCGGCATCTCTAGAATCTGGGTTTCATCCAGCCATAGACGACAGGGTATCGGCAAAGCTCTGATGGACGCTGTTAAGGCAAACTTTATTGTCGGGTATCCGTTAGATGACGGTGAGATCGCTATGAGCTCTCCTACAGGGATGGGCAAGTCGTTTGCTGTCAAGTATTTTGGAACGCCAAATTTCCTAGTGTACTTTCCATAGTTTTAAGATTATAGTGTGCCTTTAAATGCCAGTATTATAGAAGATAGGTTGAAATCAATTCTAATTGGTGTTGTCTTTCATATACGGGGAAATGGAGCTGGGACACCTTGTTCCTTTTATTGATTCGACTCCATGGTTTCGATTCGGGTCTGGGAATCAATTCTTTCAATTCGTGCACGGTTCCTTTTAATTCAGATTCGATTTTACCGAGTGGAACTCTTTGAAATTTTATTAAGATATTTGTTCTCCAAGTAAGATCTTAGGATTTGTTTACATAGGAGCATCTTTGTAATTTTTTTATATTTTTTTTCAGCAATATTTTTATTTCAATCTGTCTTCTCGTAAATATATATTTTACTTAATATATGACAAGTACAATAATCGCAAATGGAAGCCATAGTTCAACTGCCTCTAAGCAACAAAATATTTGTCAAAAGCAGATTGATGTTGATATTTTTGCAGGAATGATCATTGAATATTATATTTTGATTCAGTGTTTTCATAGACCAAAGGTACCTGAAATTTAAAGTATAACCAACCAGTATGCTCTAAGCATAAGCATTATACTAGATGACCCATCTCCAATTTTGATTGCTGAATTGTTGAATATACAGCATCTACTGTTTCTAATGCATCTTGGATTAAACATATTTTCTGATGTTTTTCTTCTACTGATTTGTATATGTTGTATGAATTACTTTCGGGAGGTATACAATTAAAAATTGGAAATACTCCGAAAAGAAAATAGCAGGTTTTATTAGTCGATTTTACCAGTTGGGTCAAGCTTCAATCTGTTTTTCCTTATCTACTTTTATTGTTAATTTTTTGATCCCAAAACATTACAAGTACAACCATATAATCTCAAGATAATATTGTAAAATATAGATGTATTCTTGCAAGTTTTTATGTAGAATTAGATTAATATATTCAGTTAGTTTATAAGTGATTTGCCATATACATTCTATGTACCTTTCCACAAGAATATTAATATTTATTTTGTACTTTTATACGTATATCACAAGTCAATAAAAAATTGAATACTGTATATTTTTTATTAAATACCCGCATCCCCTGGTATAAAATGACTTAAAAGACTTTTTAAGTTAAGCAAGGATTTGAACGTAAGAACAGTAACACTAGAAATTAATAATTGCCACAGTGTACCGAGTTTGTAGCCATGGAAAACCAAATAGAAATTCTACAATACGAAAATTGTGGAACTTTGAATGTTTGGAGACATCCTGTTACTGCTGGCACACACGGACGTTAAATTGTGGCGCTGCAAAAAAAACGCGCGTTCTCATTACATCACTTTAAACAAGCTAGGATATGTTCAATACTACAAAGGTTGCACCAACAGAAGGCTCCACTTCGTATATATTCATTGTACAATATACAGGGTGGCGCATCGAAAACGAAACAGACGCATTTACTGGCAGCTCAGTTTTTTTTTGAAAAACGCTCAGACCCGTCGACTTTGTTTTCGAGGGGGACACAAGTTTCTCAAAAAATTAGCACGTGCAGCCCCCTAAGCGTGGGTGACACCACCCCCAAAATCTTAAATGGAAAGGGGTGTCGTGTGATACCTTATTTTAAAGGTCTTTCAATTCCCTTTTATAATGATATAAAATTAATGTACTTCAGTTCGGTAGTTTTGAAGATTTATTGATTTAAAGCTTAAATAAAACTAATACATCATCATTAGTGGAGATCAATACATTTGGCAGCAAAGTCATTTAAAAATGAAGAATGAACTGACCCGTTAGGCAAGTAAATGTTGAAAATGGCGACCAATGCTCTCCATGCAATAATAAAGATTTTGGTCAAAACGTTGCCGCACATTTTGCAATATTTGAGGAGTAATTTGAAGGCACTCATTCACAATTCTTTGTCGCAGGTCTTCTAATGATGTTGGCTGAGTAGCATAGATTTTGCTTTTTAAATGACCCCATATAAAGAAATCCAAAGGTGATAAATCTGGCGATCTTGGAGGCCATTCAATGGAAACTCTTCTACCAATCCATTGATCTGGAAACGTCTGATCTAAATATTGTCGAACACGTAATGCGTAATGTTGGAACATCAACCTATTCGCAATGTATCGCCGATCATTCTGATTCTCAATTATGGCTGTTAATTCAGGATCTATGGCGTCTTCCAGTAATTCCAAATACATTTCACCGGTCAAATTTCCAGATATTTTTATTCCGTCTCAAGATCTAAACAACTGGGCTTCAGGATGGGTCGATGTTAATGTCATGAACACCAATGGTGGTACCTCTTACGCCAGTGTTCACGCAAATGCAGGAATCAGTGCATACAGGGTGGCGCATCGAAAACGAAATAGACGCATTTACTGGCAGCTCAGTTTTTTTTTTTTTGGAAAAACGCTCAGACCCGTCGATTTTGTTTTCGAGGGGGACACAAGTTTGGCAAAAAATCACGTTAACACATGCAGCCCCCTGGGCGGGGATGACACCAACCCTAAAATCTTAAATGGAAAGTGGAGTCAAGTGATACCTTATTTTAAAGGTCTTTCAATTCCCTTTATAATGATATAAAATTAATGTGCTTCAGTTCAGTAGTTTTGAAGATTTATTGATTTAAAGCTTAAAGTAGACTTTAATAGGTACATCAGATTAGTTTTGTACTACTTTCAGATGAAATTTGACTAACACAATTTACTTAATAAGTAAATACTTTTCTTCACTACGCCCATGGTTTGTTTATCATTTTGTTGTTGAAAATAGCTATTGGAGCGTTTTCTTGTGTCAAAAGGTTATTTCTTGAAGAAAGATAAGGAAATATCTCGTACTTATTTTAAATAGGAATTTAGTACATAGTTTGCGATTGATTTGACCAAAATTTGTAGCTAAAATAACTTGTAACGCTTTATTACATAAATTAACCATGGTATATTCCATAGCAGAAAGAGTTGAAATTATCGAATTATTTTTCGGAAATAATCAGTGCGCTAATAGAACAGCAGAAATATATAATGAGCGACATGAGAACAGTAACGAGCATCGAAAATATGTTCTAGAACTTGTAGCTAGATTTCGGGAAACTGGGTCAGTCGCCAATAAAAAACGCAACGTAGAAAATCCCCTAAGGAACGAAGCAATAGAAGTGGGGTTTTAGGGCAAGTTTATGTAGATCCATGAGTGAACGAATTATACTATAAACGATGAACATTTTCTATTCAACACTTGCTTTTCCGACGAATGTTCCTTTTTCTTAAATGGCGTAGTAAATCGTCATAACTGCCGATATTGGTCCGATTCTAATCCCAGAATTTATCATGAGATTCATAGACAGCAGCCACAAAAATTAAATGCTTGGGCTGGTATTTTTGGCGATCATTTAGTTGGTCCTTTTTTCTTACCTGGAAATTTGACCGGTGAAATGTATTTGGAATTACTGGAAGGCGCCATAGATCCTGAATTAACAGCCATAATTGAAAATCAGAATGATCGGCGATACATTGCGAATAGGTTGATGTTCCAACATTACGCATTACGTGTTCGACAATATTTAGATCAGACGTTTCCAGATCGATGGATTGGTAGAAGAGTTTCCATTGAATGGCCTCCAAGATCGCCAGATTGATAAGAGCCACACAATAAGCAAAGTGATGTAATTCGAAATCCGATATGGCCCCAGGACGGCGTTTATAATTTCCATAGTCATGTCTATGATATAGGTATCAAATTAAATGGCTTGATGAGAGAAACATAACAAGCAACGTGACTTCATTCTAAAGATAAAATTTAGCAGCAAAATTTAATTTCCATAGTCACCGCTATACTATGGGTATCAAACGAAAGGGCTTGATAAGAGAAACACAATAAGTGTGCATAAACTTCCTCTATGATAAATTTAACGTTCATAGGTTAATAGTTTGCGAGATTTCGGGACTAATGAGCGAGTATCTTTTCGCAATTATACATATCTGCTCATAATTCCGTAAGGTTGCTCATAGAAATAGTAAACCCCCTCCTACCCCATCTTGAGGATATAATTTCTGAAACTCTGTTAATAATAATTATTTTGAAGATAAAAATGAATACAAAACATACTCCTCCTTTTAGGCATCGAGCCATCATGTGAAATATTTTAAACTCTCTAGAAAAATTTAAAAAGTGTGAATTCCCACTTTACGCCTTTATTATTATATTTATTATTATATTTATTATTAAATAGAGGATAAAAACTCGCTAAGAGATTTCTTCATAGAGTTTCCAATTACGAAAGATGCCATTTACTCAAATTGACTAACAAGCAAAATTATTGTGGAAGCATGTCGTTAGAGAGAACAAGCTTAATTTATCTGAAAATGTCCCATTATAATTTCTAAATGGTCCCTATCTACCCCGGCAAGGATTATTACAATCATCTTCACTTACATCTTGATGCTAGTTGGATCGTACTAGAAATCAGTCATATTTCTATTGAAACTATATACTATACATACCTGAGTCTCTCGTAAAATCCTGTTGTTTACGTTTTACGGTTTTGAAGCTGCTTATCATTATCTGCCAAATAATTGATAAAAAGGTACTTCCTGTGTAGTATACAATGTCTATTCAAAAGTTTTAGTGAGTATTTACATCAGGTATGCGTGTAATAATGAAATCCATCGAATAAGATGATAGCTTCCTAAAGAAACAAAAACTCAAATTGAGTCTTCTCACTATATCATCACTAATCACTCGGATATTGATTCCATTATTCATTCTTTTATTTGAATCATCTAATTCCCATGTAGTAGAGGCCTTCACACGGCAAATTTTAGTCCACGTACGTTGATCAATGGTTTAAATTGAAAATATTAAATTCCTACAATGAGGTATTCTTAAAAATTATGCAAAACGAACATCTATAATTTTCAATAAAAAGTGTATTCATAGTGTTTAATTTTTCTTTCTATGAATGCAAAGTGATAAAATTTGTCGTCCAAAGTAAAAAAAAAAATAATATTTTGATGAACATTTCATCATCGTGATTTTTAGTTCAGGCACATCTGGGTTAACATTTTCTTGAAAAGGTAAAAGAAAAAACATAGATATTCTTCAAGGAATTGTCGTCATTTCTTATTATTGTATACTTAGACTACACTCTGTATAGGAGACATGGCCCATCCAGTTTGCAAAAATTGTAGTGAACAATTGAAAACGAAACGGACAATTTAAAAGAATTTGACAATGTAAGCAACATCACAACGAAGAGTTAAACATTCTTCAAAATTTCTGTATCATGTTACGAAACGTTCTTTCAAGATTACCTGGACTTACTTCTCTACCAGTGAGTACAAATTTTCATTCCATAATATTATTTTGAAACCGAATTGTATCTTTGCCAGAAATACTGAATTCGCAAAATGTCAAACTGACAATTTGCGCTTTACTCAATACTTTTCAAAAATATAATTCCAAAACTAAAGGGTTTTTTAAACGATTGTCCATACGCTGTTCTCAAATATTGTTGTATGAGTACAATATATGTATAACAGTTTTGATCTTAGAATCCAAACTTTTTGCAGTTGGGCTGTATGGGTTTGTCGGTCAGACTCACATATGGCGAATCATATTGGCGAATTTTCCTGAAATAATTTTAAAGTTTGGTATCATCGACGCAGGTTGTTTAAGGGGTAATCAAAACATCGACGCATAAAATCGGTACAGCAATTGTAAAACTTTTTATTCAAAGCATGAGAAAATCCATAAAAAGACCCCATTATTATGGCAAATAACTTAGTCAAAATGCAATTTGTACTTCGTACTTCTTAATAAAAACAACAAAATTGGAGTCGATGAGTCAACAAGTTTTTGAGAATTTATTATTGTTTATCCCAAAACACCTGCCTTCCAGCCATCATTACTAGTTTATGGAGCAACATACAAAATTCGTTCAAAGGGCATTTATAGCATACTACACGATTTTCCCTTTTATAAATAAATTCAATCATTTTGTATGTGTGAGGAATCGAATAGATGCGTTACGGTATACAGAAAACATACGTAACTTATTACAAACAAAGCGGATGTTTCTAAAACCTTTGGTAACACAAAAAATATTTTTTTCAAGATTTATTCATACTCTTGTGTCTAAATATTTAGAGATGAAATTTTCACACGACCAAAGATGAACCTAAAAGTTAGTATGAAGTGTGTGCTGAGAATGATGACTGCATCACCGTATAAAATGAGTAGGTAACGTAACCCTGTTTTTTTATCAGATAGTTTATTGGAAAGCACAAATTGCTGTTAATAAAATTTTTGCTACGTCTCGAAGAAGCATTTAATCTAAAGTTGATATTTATTCAATGGAAATAATATTAACAACATCTACTTCCTGTCCACCCTGCCATGTTCTTTTAGATTATTTTGAAATATATGCATTTTTGATTCCTATTTCGGGAATATAGTTATTCCCCAAAATTCACCTAGATAGCATGCTATTCTGTAAGACGTATAGAATTCATAAGCGTTGGCCCCTCCCTGAAAAAATAGCTTGTATCAGCTATTCAAAAGATTGTAGTTCTCATTAACCACATACGTTAAATTTGACTAAGGTAAGTACATGTACACATGTCAAAATCATAGTACTTCAAGGAGAATCTGGACTCAAGCTCTTGATCAGCAAGCAAGTCATAATTTTCTGCTTGCTGTCCAATCCTGCATGACCAATTTTTCCTGTCACAATCTTCGCTTGAATGTTCGAAAATCACCATTGTCCACAATAAAATGCACAACAAAATTCAATAACATATGCTTCAAACACGACGAAAAAGTAAAACTATGAAACCATAAAATTATAAACAGCTCACTGACAATAAATTATTCTCAACCGCAAAACATCTTTGTCGTGTTCTACTGACAATTCTGACTACGACTTTAGCTCATAGCTGTCTTTAACTATTAGTCAGCTGACTAACGATTTGACTAAGCATTCATAAACCGCGGGCCTTGGTCTATTTGATCTTCATACCACTATACTTTACACTGACAAATCTGAAACGAACATTGACAACACATCAAATGTTATAAACAGTTAGAATAATCTTGAAAATTATCCATGAGTGTTAGTATGGTTGATTGGTGTTTTCAGGAATCATGTCGACCTGCCACCGCGAAAGCTTTGACACGAGCTCTTTCGCCTCAAGTGGATACATCAGTATTCAACCGATCCAGACGACTCCGACAGAATGAAGGAACTAGGCTAACAAGATCTCATTCAGTACCACCTCCAACCAAGAGATACGAACACTACCATTATGGACGATTCAATGAAAATGAAGACCTTCAAAGTAAGAGCAAAAAATCTGTTGTTAGAAACAGGATGACAGCATTGCTCGATGCATGTCAGCGATCGGCGACTGTAGATTTTATTAGTACCCTAGAGCTAATACTCTTTTGAGTCCTTTTTAGAACTATCTGTGGCAGCGCCATATAAAGATAGTGACGCCAATACAAGCGACATTTTTTTCATAGTCTTGGTACTATTTATTTTCTAATTTTAAGACGTTAATTTCTAGGGCCACTGGTCATTCGCCACTGAGAGCAGGTAGGCGTGGTACTTTTTTCTGGGGAAGCTGCTGATGGCACTTGTCAAACAAGTTTGTGATTGTATTTATTTTGGACAAAATAATACCTATGCTCCTGGATCCTTCATATCATTAAACTTTTCCACCACAAAGTTAACTCCTTAATTATGAGACTGATTGACGAAGGCGAGGTTTATCCACTTTTTCTTCCGAAAATGAATTGGAGAACGTCTGCTCTATCAGTGTTCCTGATTATAGTACCGCTGAAGATAAGAGAACCACGCCCACTTTCTTTCAGTGATCTATTCCTTGGTTTCCAAGATTTGGGGTCCAGGTCCAAATTCCACTTTTTATATGTACAGGCGAAATCAATAGTTATCGAGACTTTTCAATTTTTGTGATTTTTTAACATTACCCTAAATTGAGCATTTGTGTCTAAGAAATAAAAAACTATGTAAGCAATCCGGAATAACACTAATTCCGAAAAATGAAGTGGTTTCTGCTTTCAGTTCCCTAGAATAAAACTGTGTCTAGCTTTGAAAATTGCCAGTATTTTAAGAGTTGTATCCAAAGAGCGCATTTAGGTCAGATAAAAATTCATCAACAAAACTTTATATTTAATGATAAATTGATTCAAATGAATAGCTCCAGTATAATCCATTCCATGAAGCCTGGTCGTCTCCCGTGTTATGTTTACGATAAGTAGCTGCTTAGTAACTACAAAGATGTAGACAATTTGGCCATCGGGAAAGTGATGTTAGTACTTTCGCTGTGCCTCAACAACGACTTTGCAAAACTACAGGTATAAAAGATAAACTCGCCGTGTTCGAGTCATTGACCATTACGGATTTTTTTGCGATCGTGGAGTTACTAAAGAGCTACATATCGAAAACGCGTGATACAAGCAGTTATCAAGCTTCGGATATTTCGATAGATTTGAACATAGCTCTGTGAAGCTGGCCCAACTATCAAAACTACGTTTTGGAGTGCCGAATTTTTTATAAAAAAAGTTACACACCTCAGCTTTTATATAATTTGTCACTTTTTCGAATATTTATTTTTGCTGGTCAAAACGCAATTTGTACTTTTTGTCAAAATTTTCAAATGCATTACCCTAAATATTTGTGCAAGTTTAGATTCGATTTTTAAAAGCTCTTTTTTGGTATAAGATTTGATTCAGATAAAATCACTAGATTTTGAGTTATTAAACTTTTAATAGAACAACCAAAATTAAGGAAAAAATCACATTATCCATGGAAACAGAAGACAAACAGTGGGCTAGTTCCATATTGCCACTAAGAGTACAGATTTGACGTAAAAACTAATAACAATAAGAACAGTATAAATCAGCTTCAAGCGTAATAAAGAAGAACAGCTGTAACAACAACATAAACAGCTATCACTACTCAAGACCTAATCTACAAAAACTGCTCGAAAATATGTGCACCATGTTGAATACACAGCCGTAGTCTTTGGATAAATGACTGTTTCACATCCCTCAGCATGTGTTTCTTTATGTTCAAAAAAGCATCCTTAATTCTTTCCTTCATATTTTCCGGTGTAGATGGTGGATATCTATAAACCTCTTGCTTAACGTAGCCCCATAGAAAGAAGTCCATCGGTGTCATATCAGGTGATCTAGGAGGCCAAGATACAAGCCCATCACGACCGATCCAACGATTGTTACTCCACGTGTCCCGCTTACGATTTTGATAATGCGCAGGTGCGCCGTCATGTTGGAAGCACATATATCAGTTTCTGCTCCAATTTGCCGTGCACTTAAATGGGGATTTTCCTGCAACTTTAATAGAACCTCCAACTGATTCGCCTCATGGGTGAACACGTGGATTACTTATACATTTTTTACTATATTCCACTGCCCCACTTGCTTCAAAACGTTCTCGTAGTATAGAAAATGTTTCCGGCCTTGGATGTCGCATATTACCGTTGCTTATAAATGCGAGTTGCTAGGAAACTATTTCTTTGGGCGTCGCCAAAAACGAACACCATATTCACCATTTCTTCTTTAGAAAAATTCATTTTCAAACACGTTTTTATTATGCTCACAAAGCTAATTTTGACAGTTTGTAACCAATCAACAATTTATTTGTTTCCAAAGATGATGCGATATTTTAGGGAATTTAGCCATTCCATTGTGTTTAGTATCAAAAAAGCTTATAAAAAATTGAATCCAAACTTGCACAAATATATTAATATATATAATAAATTTTTTGAGAAAAACTACAATTTGCGTTTTTGACCACCCTGTATGAGCAAAAATCAAAATTCGAAAAAGTAACAAATAAGATAAAAGCTGAGGTGTGTAAGTTTTCTTTGATACAAGATTCAGCGTTCCAAATTTCAAAATGGCGGACTGAGGGGTTGCCGAAGTGGGGGGTTTTTCTAGACAAAACACCTTATATCTCAGTAGCTAATTACCAAAACCCCATAGTATGTTATAATAACTTTTTTCTTTTGAATTGGTTTATCCAAGTGTGAAATAAAATTTGAGGCATTCCATTTGAAAAATCACAACTTTGATATGTAGGTCGAAATTGGGACACCCTGTATAATGACCAATATTTCAGAAATGTGCCCTCAAATGTCATGTATAACATCCCATAAATAGATTTACCCAAAATGTATTTGTTTATTAGTAATATTCTGTCCACACGTGGATGGGCCACTCTGTATATGGTCAAATTCATTTTAGGCCGTCTATAAAGTTCTGGAAGAAATACACAGAATTCCTAGTAACCCCAATAGACCATGATTGTCTGGCCGACCAAACCACATGTATTGATTGAATCTTCTTTACTGTAAACGCTTCAATCCCTTATTTATCTGTCTTCCAGGTGACAGTCTGTTTGTTTTTTCTCTTCCTCAAATTCCTATACAATGTGTAACTACCATAGTCTGAACGTCCCGTAACTTGCTGAGATTGCACGAAGTTATCATTCCGAATTTCAATATAGCACCACTGAAAACCAGCATAGCCAAGGACCGCCTGGAATATGCATTCCCGTTCCCAAAAAAAGACGTCCAGCACTACAAAATGACAAGCGAGCATGAGGCTGTCGATTTTTAATGTACCGCATAAGTCACCTCGCCTCTGTCCCCTTGAATCTCAGCATGTTGCGAGACTTCCAGATTATTGTAGTAACTGTATAGGAATTTGATAATAGAAAAAAAAAAACAAAAGAGCTGTCACCTGACTACTCGTATATGAAAATCAGTTTCCAGGAGGAAATGTTGCATACACTTACAAAATTTCATAGCGTATCATTGAATTATCTAAGAAAAAGGTAAACAGTTTAAAATCAAATAACAACTGTGCCGAAATCACTACTAAAAACGTGCTGAAAAACTGTTTCGAAATTTTGGGATATCCTGTATTAAATTGGATCAATTGTTCACTGAGAAGCAGTTCTTTTCCTGAAAATTTGAAATGCTCTACAATAACATCAGTTCCCAAAATAAACAATTCTGAAAGATGCAGCGATATGAGACCAGTAAATGTATTACCAGACATTGAAAAATTATTAGAGTCCATAGTGCATGACCAATTAATGCAGTTTATAGAAGAAATTTTAGTGGAGGCGCAAGCAGGCTTTCGAAAAAAATATTCCACAGAAACGGCTTCCCAGTTGGCAACTGAGAATTGGAGAAGAGCCGTAGACTCAGAAGTTGGCATAGCAGTATTTTTGGATTTGTAGAGGGCATTTGAAACGATTGATAGAGATATTTTGTTTGGTAAATTGAAAGCATATGGTATATCAGGAAGTGTTTTAGATTGGTTTAGAAATTATTTGTCTAAATGAATGCAAATTACAAAAGTTAATGACACTATTTCATCAAAAATTGAAAATACGTTGGGTGTTCCACAGGGCAGTATCCTGGGACCACTTATTTTTATTTTATACATAAATGATTTACCTGCCCTATGATTTATATAAGTACTGAAAATATTCAGACTGGTATCTCTTATATAAATGAAGACTTGAAACTTGTCTCAAAATGGTTAGCATCTAACAGACTAAAATTAAATACAAGTAAAACGAAAGCCTTGATAATCGGAAAAAAACAATGTACACATGTTCAACTGAATATTGATGGTATAGATATTGAATTCGTAGAAAATTTTAAATACCTGGGGGTTTTTGTTGCCTCTCGATTCATTTTTGATATTCATTATGAGAAAGTTATAAATAAGATTAGTAGTAAAGTGGGATATTTATCGAGAGTTTCTGGATGTCTGAGTTCATATAGCAGAAAAATTCTCTATAATACCATCATTCTTCCAAATTTCTTGTACTGTTCGACTATTCTATATTCAGCAAATAATTCCATTTTTGAAAGACTGCAAATTTTACAAAATAAGTGCATGAGAATAATACTGAATAAAGATAAATATACTCCAATTAGGCAAATGCTTAGCAAATTAAAATGGCTCAATGTAAATTTTTTATCAAATATCTTGTAATATATATAAAGTAAAAATAATATATTTCCATCAAGTCTAACTAATTTAACATCATCAAATGTCGACCATCATTTACATAATACCAGAAATAAAGATGACTTCCATTTAATGACCAAAAGTATAACATATGCTACAAATCTGTATTCCATCAAGGGTTGATTGAATATAATAAATTATACTCAGAGATAAAAGACCAGAAAACTATGACAAAATTTAAAGTAAAATTGAGAAATCACTTGTTAAATCTACAATTATAGGTTGCCCAGCATTTACATCATACATCATATGGCTTGAATTTACTAGTTCTAAGTTGTTTACAATTATTCTGTTTATGTAGCCAAATGTGCTAAATAAATCTTTCTAGATTTTTTAGATTGGTTTAGAAATTATTTGTCTAAAAGGATGCAAGTTACAAAAGTTAATGACACTATTTCATCAAAAATTGAAAATACGTTGGGTGTTCCACAGGGCAGTATCCTGGGACCACTTCTTTTTATTTTATACATAAATGATTTACCTGCCATAGTCAAAAAATGCAAAATTCAAATTTTCGCCGATGACACTATGATTTATATAAGTACTAAAAATATTCAGTCTGGTATCTCTTATATAAATGAAGACTTGAAGCTTGTCTCAAAATGGTTAGCATCTAACAGACTAAAATTAAATGCAAGTAAAACGAAAGCCTTGTTAATCGGAAAAAAACAATGTACAAATGTTCAACTGAATATTGATGGTGAAGATATTGAATTCGTAGAAAATTTTAAATACCTGGGAGTTTTTGTTGACTCTCGATTAATTTTTGATATTCATTATGAAAAAGTTATAAATAAGATTAGTAGTAAAGTGGGATATTTATCGAGAGTTTCTGGATGTCTGAGTTCATATAGCAGAAAAATTATCTATAATACCATCATTCTTCCAAATTTCTTGTACTGTTCGACTTTTCTATATTTAGCAAATAATTCCATTTTTGAAAGACTGCAAATTTTACAAAATAAGTGCATGAGAATAATACTAAATAAAGATAAATATACTCCAATTAGGCAAATGCTTAGCAAATTAAAATGGCTCAATGTAAAAATTTTTATCAAATATCTTGTAATGATATTCATTTATAAAGTAAAAAATAATATATTTCCATCAAGTCTAACTAATTTAACATCATCAAATGTCGACCATCATTTACATAATACCAGAAATAAAGATGACTTCCATTTAATGACCAAAAAGTATAACATATGCTACAAATCTGTATTCCATCAAGGGTTGATTGAATATAATAAATTATACTCGGAGATAAAAGACCAGAAAACTTTGACAAAATTTAAAGTAAAATTGAGAAATCACTTGTTAAATCTACAATTATAGGTTGCCCAGCATTTACATCATACACCATATGGCTTGAATTTACTAGTTCTAAGTTGTTTACAATTGTTCTGTTTATGTAGCCAAATGTGCTAAATAAATCTTTCTACTACTACTACCACCTGGGAGACAGATAAATAAAATATCACCTTTGTTATTGAAAGGCTTACAGTAAAGGAGATTCCGTCAATACAAACAATGTGGTCTTTTTAGCGAGACAAGCATGGGAGATTATTAACATGTAAGCCACAGGATAAGTTTCAGGTGTTACATTAAGCAGTAACCCTGTGTGTCTCTTATGTTAAGATAATGTGCATGTATTTAATTCAGCGAAAGAGTACAAGTATGAAAGGAAGTTGGCTGACAAAGAGGACCTCTCGGAGAATGGTTCCAAGCAACGTAAGCTAACTGAAGTAATGAGCGAGATGACATATGAGCTGGAGGCGGCTAAGCCAAAGAGAAGCAAGAGTTGTATCGATTTTGATGCTTTCAAACAAATAGAGGATCAGAGCTTTGAGCAAGGTTAGCATTTCGATAAATATGCAAAATTATTGAAAATTAAAAGTTATTTTTTACTGAATCGAACCTAAGGCACTGTTTTCACCAAAACCAACCCAACAGTAACTCAACCTCAACCATTGATTAACGTATGATACCTGAAGGTAGTCAACGTAATACTATATTCCGGCATCCAGAAGGTTATCCGAGATGAAATTGGATACCATGGCATCATCCTGCTGTCAAACGTAACACTTTATTGAATTCTCTGGATGTAAAATCGATGAGGAGCGTCTAACTGTAGTAAATACTACAAAAAATTTAAGGTTGATTATTGATTATACTTTACGGTTTAAGCAGAATGTTTCGTCTATCTTAAAAAAAAAATGTAATGCAACTTTGAAGTATTTTTATGTCAATCGCTCTATTTTGAATTTTAAAGTTAAAAAAAGTTAAAAGAGGCTATTATATTTCCTAGCTTATTTTACTGCAGCACTGTGTTCTATATCCTTGTCTATTACAAAAACAACACTCCAAAAACCCCAAAATACTTGTTGTCGATTTGTATTTAATCTCAAGAAGTATGATCATGTTTCCTTAAAGAGATTTCAGCTTGGTTGGATGTGTATAGAAAATGCATGTAAGTTCCATAAGGCAGTGTTTACACATAAGATCATATCTTCTCGCTCCACCTTGTGTCCTTTATGAGAAATTTGTTTTCAGACGAAGTCATTCAGACATTGATTTCAGACACAAAAAAAGACTAGAGATCCCTATGTATAAAACAACTTTATTTCGTAGTTCATACACTTACAATGCTATCCTGATTTATAACGATTTAGATGACAACATAAAGGATTGGCCAGTAAACAGATTTCGTAAGCATGTGAAACAGTTTTATTTGTCCTAGTAGTAATTGTGGAAAACTTAGGTTTCAATTACCATCAAATCTTATATTTTATTCAATTTTTCATATCAAGTTCGTTTGTTTTGAGGCGTCATTAGCAGCTTGTCAAATTTTCGTTTGATTAAGTGATGTTTATTTGGGTAAGTTAAGTAGAGTAGCCAAGAGCTAGACTTCGCCTAGGTAGAGGTCACATTATATTGTAGTTTTTTTAATGTGCCTAACAAAGACATTTTATTATTATTATTATTATTATTATTATTACTATCTATGGGAATTTCTCACAGCTATGTTTCTCCTCTCCGCAATAATTATAAATCTACTTTGAAATGTTTAGGGCATCATAGATGTCACTGAAGTCAACAATACCAACCATTAAAAATTTTATATGGAACATCGTTGAATGCTACTAAACCGGTGTAACTATTATCAGAAGACCCGCGAATAACAACCATCTACATTGTTTACAAATAATAAAAATGTATAACAGACCTTTATTATGTCCTTCCAAGTCGCTGTTTATAGAATTAAAACTTTTTTTAAAAAAATGATTTTGTTATAACGTTATATTAGAATTCCATAAAAACGAGCAATCGACCATTTATAAAAGTTGTGAAGATGATTCTAGAAATAAAATTTGTGATTATAATTCTAGAAATAAAAATAAAAAAATATTTATTATTGATTATAGCAGCGTAAAAGGAAATAATGTTGAAATCATTTATATACTCATATCCAAAATTATATCATAACTTAGCAACATATATTAGAAAAAACCGAGTAAATTATATATTATGTATTAAAAGTAGATTTATACGAGTGGCTTTTGAATACTGCTATAAGCAAAGCAAGATGTGATTTATGAAAACTCTAACATATAAATCTGTTTTCCGCATGATTCAGAAATAATTACATTCATATTATATAGATTTTTTCTAGTTCTTATACAAATATATAAGTGCTAGAATGATATCCACACCAAGGCTACTTTCTTTTTGTGGCTATCAATTTATTCACAATTTATAATTGATGTCAATAAATATTGTTATAATAATAATAATAGCAATTAATCTTAATAATAATATTTATTAGTAATTAATAATGCTTATTATTAAGATTTCTAACTATTGCGGAGAGTAGAAACATAGCTGTGACAAATTATCATTGATTATTAATCTAAATTTTAACTTTAATTTTATTAACTCTTTATTTAGCTTTTATTGCCACTTTGTGTTTTATGTTTCCGGATAAATATGCTCGGAATCCCAGGCATACTAGATGGGGGTCCTTTAGGGCACACATTGACAGTAAGCTTGGAGCGGTCCCATACAGGCTTTGCAGGGGCTATGGCATAGAAGCAGCTGTCGAGTCTCTGAGCAGGGACTTGACGGCTGCATATGAGGAAAAATGCCCGTTACGCAAAGTCCAAGGTAAGGGCAAGGCAACCTTCTGGACCAAAGAATTAGAGGATCGAAAACGAGCGGTGCACAAACTTCTTAGCAGAGTTAAGCACAGGAGAAGTTCTCCTCTATGGGAAGAATACAAAAAGGCATTGCAGGAGTACAAAAGGGAGATTAGAAAGGCCTCCAGAGAATCCTGGAGGCACTTCTGTCAGTCCATAAATGACATTCTTGCTACTGCAAGAATACACAGGGTCCTATGCAAAGACATTAAAGCAAGACTGGGATCTCTGCATGATCCCTCGGGGGGGAATACTACTTCTGAGGAAGGTACTCTGAGGCTTCTGATGGATACGCACTTTCCCGGTTCCACAGTAGCGCGACCAATCACAGAGTGCGTGCAGTTGCGCAGGCCCTCAAGGGAGGACTGGCGCACGGCTAGGGAGATTGTCACATTCGAAAGGACGGTATGGGCAGTAGATTCGTTTGCTCCATACAAAAGTCCAGGTCTGGACGGCGTATTTCCGGCCATGTTACAGCAGGGACGGATTTCGGTTGTTCCTTACCTGTTGAATGTGTTTCGAGCATGTGTGGCCATGGGCTTCACACCTAGAAGCTGGCGGCAGGCTAAAGTGGTATTCATTCCTAAACCGGGCAGAGATAGATATACTGGCCCGAAGGATTTTCGACCGATTACTCTTTCATCTTTTGTGCTTAAGATACTGGAAAGGATAGTTGATAGATACTTAAGGGATGGCCCGCTGGAAAGGTGTGTCATTCATGCAAATCAGTTTGCATACCAAGCTGGAAAATCGACTGATCTGGCCTTACACAATCTGGTCGGTAGGCTGGAGAAGGCTCTAGATCAGCGAGAAGTGGCACTCGTGGCCTTCTTGGACATTGAAGGTGCATTTAATTCCACCACAACCGACTCTATCAGACAGGCCTTGGTTAGACACGGGGTTGGATCAATCCTAATAGATTGGGTCCTCTCTACTCTGGAGGGTCGGGTAACAACAGCTATGCTGAATAACGTAAGCTGCAGCGTGAACGTAGCTAGAGGCTGCCCTCAGGGCGGAGTTCTGTCACCCCTACTGTGGTGTATCATGGTGAACGAACTCCTCGTTAGGCTCAGCAGTATGGGTGTCTATGCGCAAGCCTATGCTGATGACGCAAGCATAGCAGTTAGGGGGCGTTTCTGCAGAACAGTCTCGGAAATTATGCAGGGCGTTCTGCGCTCCGTGGAATCGTGGTGTAGGGAAGTCGATCTTTCTGTTAATGCCGAAAAGACCGAGCTGATCCTATTCACTAGGAGAAGAAGGCTTGACGGGCTGGTCATGCCGACCTTCTTTGGGACTAGATTAGTTTTTTCCCAGTCAGTGAAATATCTGGGAATTATCCTGGATTGCAAACTGAACTGGAGAGAGCATGTGGAATACAAGGTTAGCAAGGCTCGCAATTCGATGTGGGCTTGTAGACGTGTTGTCGGTGTAAGGTGGGGGCTTAAACCCAAAGTGGTATACTGACTCTACACGACGATAGTACGTCCATCTCTCTTGTACGGCTCCCTGGTCTGGTGGCCTTGCATTAGAAATGAGACAACTAAGGCCAAACTCAATAAAATTCAGCGTTTGGCCTATATTAGCATTACAAGCGCAGTGCGAACAACGCCATTGAGTGTAATGGAAGCTCTGTTGGATCTCTCACCGTTGGATCTGGTGATCCGCGGTGAAGCGAGAGTAGTCGCTCATCGACTGTGGAGTCAGGGCAGCTGGGCTTTCTTGAATCCTGTCAAGGGGCATACTGCCATCTTAGTCGAATTAGAAAGGGAGGACCCCGTTCTCCTAAGCAGGGGTGATCGTATTACCCCTAAATATCGCTTCAACCGCAAGTTTATTGTGGAGTATCCAACGAGGGAGGAGTGGACGCCGGTAGCCGGGGACTCTCCGAAGTGAGCGGGCAGGTCTGGTACACGGACGGCTCGGTCACCGAAGAAGGCTCAGGTGCTGGGGTCTCTGGGCCTAGAACTAGGCTATCTCTGCCTCTCGGTGGATACACCACCATTTTCCAGGCGGAAATCTTTGCGATTCTGGCTTGTGTATCTCACATTCTGGAGGAGGGTGGGCCTAGGAGAAGAATAACAACCTTATCCGACAGCTAGGCTGCAATGAAAGCACTAAGTGCCTGTAAGATTACTTCGAGTCTTGTATTGCAATGCAGGGAGGTTCTGGATTGCCTCGCAGGGAGGCTCTGGATTGCCTCGCAGCGAGGCATCCGGTATCGTTAATATGGGTACCGGGGCACGCCGGGATAAGGGGCAATGAGACGGCAGACACTCTGGCGAAAACAGGATCAGCCAGCAAGCTCGTTGGTCCTGAGCCATCTATAGGAGTGACCGCGCATAAAGCTAGGAGGAAAATGGAGACGTGGGTTGCAAGACAACACTCTCAGAAATGGAGAAGTATCTCTAGACATCTCCGCCAGGCACGAGAGCTCATTGAAGGGCCCAGTGCTAAGGATGGACGCTTCTGCCTATCTCTGGGTAGAGCCAACCTAAGGTTGCTGGTGGGACAGTTGTCTGGCCATAACACGTTAAGGCGTCACCTGCACGTGATGGGGGTGGCTGAGGATCCCTTGTGCGAATGCTGCGGAGTAGAGGAAGAGACCTCGGCGCACGTTTTGTGTCGCTGTGAAGCTCTGAGCTACTATAGGCAGACTATACTCGGGTCCATTACTTTGAACCCTCAGGACGTCAAGGAGCTTGGACTCAAGGCGATTCACAACTTCGCTAAAAGGGCGAGGCTTGTGATTTAAGGATTGTAGAGGTGCATAAGGGTCCGCTTAAGCGGCCTATGCACTGGCTCCTTATGGTGGCCGGGATGCCTCTAATTTTAAGTTTCATTCATTCATTCTTTATGTTTGTCTCATTTACGTTTTGTTTGCTACTTTTACTTACTTTTTTATGTTTTGTACACTTTATCTGACTTGTGCAAACACATTTCTGTGTAATATCACCGATAAATTATTATTATTATTATTATTATTATGACCCCAGGGTATTTCATTTCATCTTGGATTATCTTTTCGACGCCGAAATACAGTATTAGGTAAGAATGCGTTAAGTAATTCTTTGGCCTAATACTAGTAAAAATGCGGAATATAAATAGACTATTTTCATTCTTAAAAACCTTGAGTAAGAGTACAAATATGGTATTTTACAAATAAATTCTAGCCAACGCAGTCAATCAACCTATGTGGATTTATATTATTTACCAGAAACAGTCCAATACTATTAACGATATGCGAAAGTCGCACCTTCTATGCGAACAAACAACTTGTATCAATATAGCTCTCTCTCTGTGTACTTTTATCGGAATATACGTAACTTAAAAAGCAACATTATATCGATTTAGTATGACAGTAGGATTTCTTGTAGTTAACATTTGTACCAATTTCATTGACATTTTATAGGTTTCTCGCCTAAACTCTGCCGAACGTTAACTGAAGTGTCATAGTGACATTCATAAGTCAAAATTAGATTGAAGTCCAGTTGGTTTGGTAGACACAGTGCCTATCTAATCCTAAAAACAGAGTAGTTGCGCATCCGTCTTTCAATACAAAGTCCAGCGTTTTTGTGTTTCTTGAATTATTTTCTAACCAGTCAGTCTTTTTTAAGATATCTTGTTTGTATGTTGAAGAAAGACTTTTTTCTAGTGTGGCTGATTTATCAGACTACGAACAGTGGTCACGTTCATCAGAACAAAGTGCCGTTGAGCGCAGGTTAATAGGTTACTGCGATTACCCGTTATTTTTTCACATGTCAATGATAATATCGCTTACTATCACTCCCCTGACGAAAAACATTATGCGTGTTTCAAGCAACTTTGTGCAGCGCCTCTTGTGAACCCAGAAGGAATAGAAGTTGCAATAGCGGTGTACTTTCGTTAGACGCACACATTGTCGAGCATTCTCGACATAGCACTTTGAGTTAGCCTCTGAGTGCTAGTAATGCAACCATTGCTGCAGTGTGCCACTGTCTGATGTACGTGACCAATTTCATAGATTTGAATCCTAATTTGCAGCACTAAATCAACTGCCAAATTCTCTTAGATTCCGACGGCATTAGGACCTAGGAAGTCGATATACAAGAGAACCGGGTTTACCATCCACAAAAAGTAATTTTATTGTATGTATTTGACCTTTCCGGACATGAATCTTTTCAGTTGTGAGCACTGACTCTTGCAAAATTTCACATGAGCAAACCACAATTTCTTTTAAGAGTTACTAAACTCAATTATTTGCACATTTTATTTTGGTCTTTGATAAAAAACTCATTCAATTTATGGTGGATGTGGTAGGGTGCACATTCACCAAAATTTAAATCCCAGAATTACAAAGAACTATCGGTAGTTATGACCTTTTTGTATGCATGTTGTTTTTTTAACGCTATTAAAACGTTTGATGTCAATGTGGTTGGAGTGATATGAGTAATACAATATTTATTTACGTCATAAGAGACTTTATTAACTTCCCAAATTACTCCAATCTGAGAAATAACGGAGGAGTTGTGGCTTTTGTCCGCAGCAGTGCTTCCTGCTCCATAGACGTTTCTTTTCCATCAGACCGGAAGAACATTCTGTTGGTTTGTCTCAACTCCAAAACGTCCCCAAATTTATTTGGTGCCTTTATCGCTCTCACTGGGACCATAACTGGGATGACCTGAACATCAATCACCCCGCATCAGAGGTAGTTCTTCTCGGTGATTTCAATGCCCATAATGAGCTTTGGTTGGGCTAAAACAAGACCTATGCAGCAGGTGGAGCAGTTGAAGCGTTCGCTATCACCCAAGGATTGACCTAGATGGTCACATGTTAGTAGGCTGCTGGATCTCTTTCTGGCCACGCATTCTGGACCTTACAGCACTGTTGTTCTGGGTAACTCAGACCATGATGTGTGGAGGTTAGGTTTCGGTCAGAACCCGCTGGGGCAGCAGAAACTAGCCAAGGCTACAAAATTTGGCATTCCGGACGTGTCGACTGGGAGGGGCTCAGAGACTGCTTCTCGACTTTTCCCTAGAGAGATTTTTGTTTTGCTGACGTGGATGTGTCACCGTGATCTGTCCACCGATAACCGAAATTATCCACGTTAGGATGGAGGAATACATGCCTCATACATTGAAAGTGCATAAACCGGGGTTCAAGAAATCGTGCGGCACTGCTTGGCAACAGATCAAGGCACGCAGAACCTTCTTAGAAAACCTCACTGAAGAGAACAGACAAGTCGACGACGAGTCCAGAAACAAATATCCACAATGCCAAAAACCAGCATGATATAAAACTGAGTAATGTTGCAGAGCAGTGGCAGTCGGTCTTTCTGGACGCAGGACAAGCAGATTGAAAGGAACTTCTCATAAAGTAGCCTTTCGCCACTTACGTGACAGGATGGAATGATTGCAACCGATTCAGTCTCTGAGTGCTGTCGATTCAAAGGCATAAGAGCATAAGACAGGTGCTCTAGTCGCTCGACATCAACAAAGCTGGTGGTCCGGACTTGATCACTGCCGTTATATTGAAGAGGTGCGCAGCAGTTCTTTCGCGTCTCTTAATCTTACGAGTCCGGCACCTTCCCGGAAAACTGGAATTTTTCTCCTGTCCAATCCATCCCAAAAAAGGAATCTAACACCGATCCTTACAACTACAGCCCAACTTATTTGCCCTGAAGTTGTCGAGATTGTGGAACAACCTACAACAACAGATGTTTCCCAGTTCTACTAACCTTAGGCAGTTCAAAAATCAGAGTAGCATAATTTCTTTGGGATCCTCATAGCAGCCGCGATGTCTTGGCATTTAGACTTCTGCCTGTATGGCTGATTCGTTGTAAAAGAAAATATGGTTAGGTTAATTTTTCGTTTTTGACTTTAGTGTATTGATATGTTCTTGAAGTTTTTTGTTTGTGTTCAAAGATTCAATTTTTGTCCCTTCTAGCTCAAGCTTAAAAAATATACGGGAAATCGTTATATACCTATAACACAAAACCCCAGAGGATCTGTTAGAAGAAAGGTTGTCCAATCCCCCCAATCAAGGAAATGAAAGGGATTTCCGTTCCCAGGGATCGACTCCTGGGTCAGCCAAAAAGACGGTCCCGTCGCTCATCTGTTAGAAGCATTTGAGGGGGGGATGATAGAGAAGGTTATTGCCAAAGGCATTTCCGGTTGGCTGACTTAGCCCTGTTTTCACGTTGCCAATGCCCACTACGTTTCAGTTCGCCCGTTCCAGATG
This sequence comes from Acanthoscelides obtectus, assembly GCA_963669975.1. Lineage (NCBI taxonomy): Eukaryota > Metazoa > Arthropoda > Insecta > Coleoptera > Chrysomelidae > Acanthoscelides > Acanthoscelides obtectus. The sequence continues at coordinate 59,727,787 of CAVLJG010000009.1, read as the reverse complement.
GGAAATCGTCGCCACATTTATTGTTTAAGAAAAAAAAAAAAACGCGTAAAAAACAAGATACTCAACTTTTTTTGCGTTCTGCACTGTATTGGAAGAAGGCGGGCGGCCGATTGCTTATCAAAAATAATATATTGCCGACTGCGTTTTACGAGTAGTTCCTCCGTGTGCCATGGTGAGTCGTAACCACATGTGCAAAGGAAAAAAACAAGCAAGAAAAATTTGTAATTAATTCTTACTGATTGGCGGTCGATTGTTTATTAAAAGCAATATTTGACAAAATTCTAGTCACTTTCTTTTCTGTCGGCTTTGGAAACGAAATATCTGTACGGAGCATAATAATTGTGCTTTGAAGAATAGGAAGTTGATTATTATCAAATATTGTTTTGTAAGGCTTTCAATATGTTTTATGAATAAGTTTATCTGAAAGTCCTCCTTTAGACCTGATTTTACTCTAGAGATAAACGATCGTCTTTTTTTTTTATAATCCGTGAGAGAGATTAGTACCTACCTGATGTCGGAAGCTTATTATCAGTACTTCACACTCAACACATATTGGCTTGTTCCTCACAATGGCTAAGATGAAACCTAGCGGTTCATCTTTTCTAAAACAGTTTCCTGAAGAGACTACTTCGCATTATACTCTTCTTCGCCAGCATTAACTAAATCTAAACTGAATATTGTCTAGAAATGCTAGACCATCTTCAACCCAGCATGCTGAAACCGTTTGGAAGCAGTCAAACCTATAGTCCGAATACCTTCAGATGTCGGCCACAAAGCTACACAAAGCCGATATTTCGGATGAATGAAGCATTAGAGGGTACCGTCAAGTCTAGGGAGGATGCACGAGATACCATCAGCGAAAATCACAGAAGGGCGTTTTCTACTAATAGCCTGCCCGATGAGTATGTAAATAAATATCACTTATTATGTTATTTTTTACTTTTAGATCCCTATTCTTGAAACCACGGAATAGAATGATCGATCCAAAGTGGGCGTGGTTATCTCATTATTTGCTGAACTGTATTCCTGAACGTTAATAGAATAGTTTGTTGTTCCCCGGTAAGGTGTAGTCCACCAGTCTCGTCTCTAACGACGAAGTCAACTTTGTAATAAAACGTTTAATGACATAAAGAACATAGAAACACATTTCGGCCGAAATAGACGCATTCATAAATGTTAAAATATACATTAAAAACTGGCAGAAATGGTAACAGAACTATTCTATTCCCTCAATTTCAAAATTAGGGTCCCAGTACACTATCTACAAAATAGTATAAAAAAGCCTCAAAGGCATGATTTTAATATTAATCCGCAGGAATCAAAATTTGCGCCTATGACACAAATTCGACCAATGAGAATGCATTTTGAAGTAATAATACTTCATATATACTTAGTAGTGGATCAGCGAAAGTCAGGTCATAGAGGGCCTCAAAACATATTGAATGAACCTCTATGTGTGTGGTCCGAAATTTTATAGTTCAGCGATGTTTGCAATTTTGTGAAATTTCGAAAAAAAAAATTGGATAATGAACTTTCAATCGCAATTACAATTAAACCATTAGGTTTAGGACTTTAGGACTCATTCCTGTTGTTCTTTCTGAATATTCAGATTCAAAGTTTCTATCATTTTGGAATTCAACAAAATCTTCTTTTGGTGAACTGCATCTTCCATGTGGAAGTGGGGATTAAACCGGAATCGAAATTAAAAGGAATTGTAAACGAGTCGACGTAATCATTTCCGAAACCGGAATCGAAACCATGGAATCGAATCACCTAAAGGAGCGATCTCGTCCAGCTTCAACATGTACAGCTCATCAGTTCAAACAACTTTTATGATTTTAGCAACTGTTTCAGACATGAATACGGTAACAAGCTAATGGACACGATTTCCGAATCAGGATCAACAGCTGTCAGCATGAAGCAAAGGCAAAGGTCATACTCTCAGAGATCAAAACCAGCCAACAAATTGAACCAAGAAACAGAATCTTGCATCAGTAATCTAGAACAAGTCACAGCAGAACCCGCAATAACTAGCTCACCTCCAGAGAAAGAACATATTTTCGATCCAATCATCAATAACTTGCTCGCCGCAAAAAAGAATAATATGACCAAGTACAATCCAAGTTTGGAGGACGTATCCATTAATCCGCCACCATTTTTAGGTAATATTTTGAGCAAATTATGCAAACTATCTCATATTTTCGCCAAAATTAAAACATGGAATCGACTACAACTTTAGCACATACAGTTTTTTATAGCACCCTTAATTTCTTAGGCCCGTATCGTCAGTCGTCCCTACAATTGTAGGGCGCGTTTATGGCCTCCTTGATTGTCATACTCCTTTCTCTCTTTCAAAAATTTCTAGATTACACTTGTCCCGTGTCAGCGTCAGCGCTCTCCCATTGTGAAGATATGTTTTCTTTTTAAATTGTAGGAAATTTCAGGCTGATAAAACATGATATAACTCAAAAGCAAGCACAATTTGATGCAAATAGATGTTTGCGACATAACCTCAAAATAGAGCGCTGACACGGAGAAGTAGAAAACTATGACAATCAAGGAGGCCATAAAGGCGTCCTACAATTGTAGGGACGACTGACGATATGGGCCTTAGATATTTAGGTGGGTCCATACTTCTGGGACAGCCTGAATACATTTTTGGAATCAGCATTAAAGACGCTATTTAACTGTACAAAAATTCAATATGGCGCCTTTAAGAAAAAATTGATGATTAAGGAAAAGAGACAAAACGACATATGAAAACCTAATTATGCCACTTTGTAGAGGAGAAAAAGTGAAAATCCTAATATACTTTTTATTTTAATTCCATCTAAAAAAAAGCTAGTAAAGAAACGATTTTGGGAAAATTCGTTTATACTCGGAGTTGCGAAACGTTCCATGCGCCATTTTATTAGTTACCGAAATACTCATCATTGCCCCGCTTAACCGACTTCATATCTCTTACCGAGATCCGAATGGTGAGAGTCTAATTGGAAACACCCGATGTATATAACTGTGTTTATGTTAAGAATGAAGAACAACGAAACTAGAATACTCGACGAAAATCGTTTGACGACACCCTTTCCTTGTTTTTCAGAGAAACTGAAGTATAACGTCACTACCGACGCCTATGTTACGCCTCCAGCAGAGATATTGACTAAGGAAAAGGTTATGGAGAGACATCAAATGCAGTCGCACAAAAAAGGGGTAAGTGAGAATCATCTAAACAGTATGCAACCACAAAAACTATGTAATTAACGTCGTAAAATAGTCTGCATATTAGATGAAAATACCTCTGGTTTGCAAAATTATTATAAAGTCTGGTTCCATTGATGCAAGTTGTTCAAGGGGGTATTTAAATCATGGACGCATAAAATGGGTACGCCAATTTTAGTGGGAAAACTTTTTATTCGACAACAAAGAATGAGCATTTGTGTTGCCAGGAACCAAGAAAATCTCGGAATAAGATTTTTAGGTTTTTACGAGGCCTACAAAATGAGACCGAACATAAAAGGGTCCGACTAATAGCAAAAAAGTTATGGACAAAAACCTAGTCGAAACACAGGTTTTGGCACTTTAGTTTAGTGTCAAGCAGATACTTGAAATTCCTAAAATCCGTAGGCTATATACTTATTATTAACCACAACAAAATTGGAGTCGATTGGTCAAGTAGTTTTTTAGAATTTCTAATTGTTTGTCCCAAAACATCACTTCTAGTTTACTGATCAATATATAGGGTTCGTTCAAAGGGCATTTTATAGCAAAATACATGAGTTTACCTTGCCAACATGAATCACAAACCATTCGGAAAGATAATTGTTATTTTTACGCGAAAATCGAAGGGTTACGTTTTTTCTTCTAAACAAATTCAAGCATTTCGTATTTGTGAGTGAACAGATTCGCTACGATATTCGAAAAACATACTTTATTATACACATTTTAAAACAAAGCGGATGTGTCTACCATCTTTTGTTACGAAGAAAACAATTTTTTTTCAAGATTCCTTCGTACTCTTGTGAATACAGGTACATATACTAAGTGACATATAAATCCGAACACCCAGTTTAAATGGTTTTATTTTAATAAAATTTTGTATAAGTACTTAATGAAGCATAATAAGTAAATGATAAAAATTTCAAAATGATTGCACTGCTTTAAAGCCCTTTGACCTTTAATAATGTGTGGATGCACCCTGATGTGCTACGCATTCTCCAACGCGCCTAGGCATGCTTCTGATCAGGTGGTCAATGTCCTCCTGTGGTATCTCATTCCAGGCAACCACCAACTCCTCTCGAAGTGCTTCTAGAGTCTGAGGAGGACGTTGCAAATTGAGCAATCTCCTACCCATCATATCCCACACGTGCTCAATTGGGGATAAGTCGGGAGATCTTGATGGCCATGGTAACAATGTGACATCATTATGTTGTGACTCTTGCAACATGTGTCGGGCATTATCTTGTTGGAAAGTTGGATCTGCCAGGGTGTCAAGGTAGGGTAAAAGATGGGGTTCTAGAACCTCGTGGATATAACGCTGCGCGTTCATGTTCCCTCTGATGAAGATTAAAGGTGACCGGGAACCATAAGCTATAGCACCCCAAACCATAACTCCAACAGTGTGATGAACATGTCTTTCAACAAAAAACTGTGGATTCCTCCTTTCACCACGTCGCCTTCTAACCCTGGCACGACCATCGTGCATGCCTAAACAAAATCGAGACTCGTCACTAAAGACAATACTGTTCCATTCCTGATCCCAGAGTGACCGTTGTCTGCACCACTCAAGGCGATTACGTCGGTGTTCTCGAGTTAAAGGGAGGACCCAGTGTGGCCGGTATGAAAACAAGCCAAAACTTCTCATTCGTCGGTAAACACTTCGCATGCCAATAGGTCTTCCGTGTTCTGCAAACCATTCATTTGCAATTGACCTGGTAGTGGAGAAACGGTCCCTTAAGGCCAATAAACTTAGGCGGCGATCTTCACGGTCTGTTGTTCTACGGCGGCGTCCAGTGCCCCTTGCTCTTTGCGTACGGCATTCTCGAAGCCATGCCTGACAACACCTAACCACAGTGTCTACACTTCTTTGCACTCTAACTGCAATTGCCCGAAAAGAAAGTCCAGCTTCCCGAAGTCCCACTATACGGCCCCTATCAAACTCACTAAGTTGACGAAATCGTACAGGTCTCCGTACTCTAGGCATCGTAACCGATCGTAAAGGATGTCAAGAACCAAAATCCGCCAACGTTGATTCTTTACTGCGGCTGAAATATTTATTTTTAGACCGTTAGTGAATTAAAAAAAAGCAGTATAAAAACCGGACTGTCCAACTGATAAGGCTGAAATTTGTTTCACTTGTTATTTACAGTAAGATAAACACATTCACCAACTTTTATTAAAATAAAACCATTTAAACTGGGTGTTCGGATTTATATTTCACTTAGTATATGTGCAGCTGAAATTTTTACACGGTTACTGACGAGCCTTAAAGTTTATAAAAGAATATTCCATACTGAAATGCGCTGAACTGTTCATAAAGTTAACACGCAAACTGAAGATACAATTACGTTTCAAACTGTCTTTGACTAGAGAGTATGTAGCATGTGCTAAATGCCTGCATTATTGATGACTGCATGACTTGTCAAATAAGTAGGTCACGTAATCCAGTTGGTTTACACTACACCTGTCTTCTGGCCATTACTACTAGTTTATTGAGCAATATACAGGGTTCGTTCAAAGGGCATTTTATATCAAAATATATGAGTTTACCTTGCCGACATAAATCACAAACTATTGAGAAAGATAGTTATTTTTATGCGAAAAACGAAGGGTTTCGTTTTTTTTCTTCTAAACAAATTCAATCATTTCGTATTTGTGAGTAATTGAACTGATTCGCTACGATATTCGGAAAACACACGGTATTATACACATTTTAAAACAAAGCGGATGTGTTCATCTCCTTTTGTTGCAAACAAAACAATTTATTTCAAGATTCAAGAAATGCGCTGAACCGTTTATAAAGTCAGCAAGCAAACTGAAGATAATTATTTTTCAAACTGTCTTAAACTAGTTAGTATGTAGCATGTTATATACTAAGTGACATATAAATCCGAACACCCAGTTTAAATGCTTTTATTTTAATAAAATTTTGTATAAGTACTTAATGAAGCATAATAAGTAAATGATAAAAATTTCAAAATGATTGCACTGCTTTAACGCCCTTTGACCTTTAATAATGTGTGGATGCACCCTGATGTGCTACGCATCCTCCAACGCGCCTAGGCATGCTTCTGATCAGGTGGTCAATGTCCTCCTGTGGTATCTCATTCCAGGCAACCACCAACTCCTCTGGAAGTGCTTCTAGAGTCTGAGGAGGACGTTGCAAATTGGGCAATCTCCTACCCATCATATCCCACACGTGCTCAATTGGGGATTAGTCGGGAGATCTTGGTGGCCATGGTAACAATGTGACATCATTATGTTGAAAGAAGTCTATTGTGACTCTTGCAACATGTGGTCGGGCATTATCTTGTTGGAAAGTTGGGGTGTCAAGATAGGGTAAAGATGGGGTTCTAGAACTTCGTGGATATAACGCTGCGCGTTCATGTTACCCTCTGATGAAGATTAAAGGTGACCTGGAACCATAAGCTATAGCACCCCAAACCATAACTCCAACAGTGTGATGAACATGTCTTTCAACAAAAAACTGTGGATTCCTCCTTTCACCACGTCGCCTTCTAACCCTGGCACGACCATCGGGCATGCCTAAACAAAATCGAGACTCGTAACTAAAGACAATACTGTTCCATTCCTGATCCCAGAGTGACCGTTGTCTGCACCACTCAAGGCGATTACGTCAGTGTTCTCGAGTTAAAGGGAGGACCCAGTGTGGCCGGTATGAAAACAAGCCAAAACTTCTCATTCGTCGGTAAACACTTCGCATGCCAATAGGTCTTCCGTGTTCTGCAAACCATTCATTTGCAATGGACCTGGTAGTGGAGAAACGGTTTTTTTCACTTGTTATTTACAGTAAGATAAATACATTTACCAACTTTTATTAAAATAAAACCATTTAAACTGGGTGTTTGGATTTATATGTCACTTAGTAAATCGCTGCATTATGCATGACTGTCAAATAAGTAGGTCACATAATCCAGTTTCTTTACGAAGACTTTTCTCTAAAAGTGTTAGCATAGTATACGTCTGTTTTCGAAATCTCCTACGATTAAAACGACTGCGAGTTCAAAATGTTGGAAAATAAACTCGAAAAAACTCCAAAACAGTAGACCAATATCAACCAACTGTAGCGAACTGACTGAAAAATTAGGCAAAATGCTCCCTTATACATTATTTAAAGTTTCAACATTGTATGTTGTATAGTTTTCCAGAGTATTCTAATTGTTTATAACAGATTTAATATGCCTCCAACGTTCGTTTGACATTTGTCAGTGTCAAGTATAGTGATGGCCGGAAGACAGGTGTTTTGGGATAAACAATTAGAAATTCTCAAAAACCACTTGACCAACCGACACCAATTTTGTTTCGGTTATTTAGAAATATGAGGCCTTGGGATTTGAAGAATTTCAAGTAGCTGAGTGAAACTATCGTCGCAATTTAGCTAGGTTTTCCGAAATGACTTTTTTACTATTTTGCGGATCTTTTTACGTGTAGACTCATAAATACCTAAAAATCGTATGTATTTGAATAGTTATTTGGTTCCTGACAACACTTTCGATTGAATCCCAAAAAACACGTTTTCTCATTCTTTGCTGTCAAATAAAAAGTTTTCCCAAAAAAATTGGTCTACCTATGTTATGCCTCCATGTTTTAAATACCCCCTTGAACAACTTGCATCAATAAAACCAGACTTTACAATTATTTCGGGGAAAGTTGCTAATATGATTAGACTACAAGTGTAAGCCACAGGTGAGCTTTTATTCGCCTCTGCTGACAACTAGCACAGCTCAGCATAACCTGTGTCACATACGTGACTTCCTTTAGTCAATCTTAAGGTTTTAAAAGATCTCAAAGGTGTTTTCTGATAGCACCTATGCCACGCAATACTTCACACAGCAGCTAGGTGCAACTGAAAGTAACGAGCGACCTTTTATACTCCGTGAGACAAACGGCAATCGTTAAAAATTGAGGATATTACAAGATCAAATGCAACCCTAATAGTGAAATCACAGATTGTTTATTCGTCCCGAGCTTACAAAATATTTGTTTAAGATGGAGAACATGCAGAAGAGAGCTATAAGTACTTCCGAAGGACCTTTAATGATGAAAAGTGCAACGGTTTTGGCGGTACAGGAAAAGCTTCGCCCATCAAAGATGCTCGATTGTCCTACCGAAAAAACGGAAAAACAACTGGAAGAATCATTAAAAGCGGCACCTGATGGGAGAAAATGTTTTTTGCCCTCAAAGGTGAGTTATGGATCCTCTAAGAGTCACATGTATAGACATTCGTTGAGGCTTGAGTGGCGTTTGAAGATAGAGCTCTGCTTGAAAACAACTAAACAATATCTCTTCCTTGAGGAACGGTCAAAGGAAGGATTAAACATTTGCACTTCACATAGGTTATATCAGTTGTGTTCAAAAGCTGTCATCAACGTCAGAAAGAATTTTCTTTCCTGTCCTGTCCTATTTAGTCTTTCTTTTTGATGAATTTGCGAAGGTTTATTTTTTGTGCTATATATTACTAAACAATGCATAATAGTAGTATGTTTGCTTTCTGTTAGTTTGATTTACTTCTCAGGGCTTGCATGCTAAACCATTATTTCTTTCGATGATCATGCTTGTTCTTGGGCGAATCTTTGTGTATGTTTTAGTGGAAGGGTGAACGTGAACGTGTAGGTACCGACAAAAGTTACAGCGTCGGATTGAATTTAAGATTTTAGTATAAAATACATATTTTTATTTTAAATACTGTACAAGTACTTACCCTGTTTCTGGATTTGAATCAAACGTGATCTACAACCAGCACAGAAGTTCAGTGCGATACTGCAATTTATCTAGTCTGTGACTTTTTTATTCACTATGATTCGAGAATGAATTTGTAGAAAAATCTTTCTGACACAGATGGCATCCATTGATGATATGCATTGCGTTAGAGCCTACTGTGAAAAGCAAAAGTTAATTACTCGATTCAGCGTTTCTGAAGGCAGCGTTATTGATTCGTTATTTTCAAGGGCGCCGTGGCTCCTTCTGACAAGCCGGTTGGATCACAAAATTTGCGTTTTTGCGACTATTTTGTGTTCAGTTCTCAAGATTTTTAGCGTCTACCCCCTCCCTTCGAAAAATTTGCTAGAGCTTGCTTTTCGAAAAGCTGGTTTTGGGGGACACTTTTGCAAAAAGTTACATCTTGCCGATGATCGCACCCATGAGAAAAATTCCTGCGGGTGCCCGTGTGTGCATGTGCATTTGATTCTATGCTCTTAGCTCACGGTTTTGAAATTTTATTTTGTCATCGCTTACTGATATCCGGATAACCAGTGGTTGCACAGAGAATGTAAGGGTATTTCAGAAAACTGGGATAAGTATATAAGGTTTTGTTGCAATCTTTGAGGTATTCTTTCTTGTTTCCTTAGTGTTAATTTTAAGAATAAAAAAAGTCACTTTCTGTTCTGGAAAATCGACCGCAGTTTTGGGACTTCTAGCGAGAAGGCTAACGTTTTAGGTTTTTTATACCTCAATGTACCCCTAATAACCCTGCATGACGGCAGATCGATCCATTATACTGTTTCTCCGAACCGATGAATTCTTAAATCTGCCTTTGAGACCCAACAAAAAATATCTTCTTGAGCCGTCCCTGGTCGGTATTTTTGTCTTTTGAAAAATGAAAGAATTAAATTTTTCCAATCGCTTTTTTTAAATTGAAGGTGTGATTTTTTCATTTCCAACCAAAGACATTAACCTCCTCATTAACTGTACAAAAATGTGGGCGATTTTCCAAAAAAGGCAAAAAGTAACTTTTTACTTTTTTACAATCAACACTAAGAAAACAAAACAAAAATCCTCAAAGATTGCAATCAAATCTTGTAGGAGGCTTATTCCACTAAAAAGAGTATATTGAAGCTGAATAAACGGGCTTTCTGATCCATATGATTGTCTAACAGAAAAAATCAAGCGTGGACTTAAAAGAAGGCAAAAGTTTTGTAACTTTTTCTTGCGCTATCTATTAAAATTGCATGAGACTAGTTGCTCCTCAAACTTTTCGACTTAAAAAAAACCTGCAAACTAGAACCATAAAGCTTCAAAACGCTTTTATTAGAGTTTAGATACGAGCATTTTTCACGAAAAAACAGCCTCCAAAGATCACTGAAGAATTTAGACTTTTTTCTTGTTGATACTGAAGCTGAATAAATGGGCGTTTTGAACCATATGATGGCCTAACAGAAAAAATGTGTTTTCAGCCCGTGGACTAAAAAGAAGGCAAACGTTTTGCAAAACTTTTTTCTTGCGCCATCTGTTAAGATTGCATGAGAACTGCTGCTCCTAAACTTTTTCGACTAAAAAAACCTGAGAATTTTAAAGCTTCAAAATTATGTTTTTAGAGTCTAGATACGAGCGTTTTTGACGGAAATACAGCCTGTCAAAGATCACCGACTTTTCTCTTGCTCTCTTTTATTTTTTTTTGAGTAGTGTATACATATTACAATGCAATTGCAAAATCATTTTTCATAATTATACAGTAGTGCTCTTCCACCAGGTGCGACTGCCTGTACCTGAGTGTATGCCCCGTCCAAAGCACGTCTGCCCGCCTCCTCCATGCAAAAGGGCCGACGAATGCTTGAAGATACTCCCGAAGAGACTACCGTTTATTCCAGATGGTCCGTGCGTCTGCGTTGAGCCGTATCAACCGCATGTTGCGCCTCCAATAAAAAGGCTTGATCTATCTGCAGAGGAACCGGAAAGGTGAATTGGCTATAACTTTTCCATCTTACCCTACGATAATAAAAAAAAATAGTAATCTTTGGCTGCTCCTCTGGGAGGATCAAAGGTTAATAGCCCAAGCAAATGATCTATTCGAAGGCTTTGCCAACCCAAAAAAACGGATCCAGTAAATTGATAAAATCAGTAATACCTAGATTGACAATTTTTGCAAATTTCATACTGTCTACAACGTATCAGTGGCTTGCATTCGTCGCATGCCTACTTTGAGATTGCGAGACTGCTTCGGAGATGGGACCCGCTCTGCTGAACCTATCGACCTTTTTCTGCTTGATAAACAGCACATACCTCTCCCAGATTAGGATCAATGATGAAATATCACTGACCCCTGAACCTGAACACATGTCTGTTTGTTTGTTTGTTGAAGATCTATTCAGCATTGATGCTACAATTTCAGTTTTGTATAATTATTCGTTTATATATTTTTAGAATCAGTTTTCTGTAACTTCAAATTCTTGTCTATTAAAATCGCATCACTATGTAGCATGTAAATATTTTAGATATTCATAAATCGATTTTTTAATTCAACCTTAAACATGTTTAAACTCGAACACTGTTTAATATTATTATTATTCAGTTTATGATTTTCAAATACTACCCACTTAACCGCCTCTATACCCTATTCGTAGTCCATTCTACAGTTTACTCAAAGAACTTCACTTTGAGTAAAGAAAACTGGACAGAAATGGTACGTTAATGGACAACCAAGAGATTATTTCATGGAGAAGAAATTATTTAAACTCATTAAAGAAATACCGTGGCCATGGCAGGAAGATTTATAACTTGGATGAAACCTGGAGAGTTCATTTGAAGGATGGTCTGAAAAAACGCTCCCAAAGCTTGACGACGATGCCGTCATTGTACTTGATAATGCTACATACCACAATAGAAAACTAGAAAAAATTCCCACAATTTCCACAAGAAAGGCAGAAATTCAACAATGGCTCCTATCAAAAGACATTAGTTTCAATGAAAATATACAGGGTGACTTCGAAGTTGAGTCATTTATTTTAACAGTGAGTAGATCTGATCAAAAGAAATGTTTTTTTCCTTTACCATTTTTCTGGTAAAATTAAAGTAACAAAGTTATAGCCCTTTGGAAGTTTGAGTACCGCCCTGTCTCAATAATAATATCATGTGCTCGTGTTTGGCTACAACGGATATAATCCGCCTTATCGGTTCATCGCATCAGTAACAAAAAAGCGAAAGAATTTGGAACGATGTTTTTACAATTATTTCATTCAGTTCAGTTATACATACAGTCAGTGTCAGTCGAAGGGTTTATCTCTGGTCAGTCGGTAACGCGTGTGAATAGTGTCTGTTGCGTGGCTCAAACGAAATAAAAAATGGCACATGTTTATGCGGATCGGTTTCCCAATCGAGTGCAACCAACCCCTCGTGCCTTTGTTAATGTAGTACAACGGGCTCGTGAATCAGGTGACTTAAGACCTCAAAGGGGACCTCACGATCAAATACAGGTCCGCACTGAAATACTTGTCGGGAGGATACTTTATAAAACAAGGTAAAATGTTTTTTTTATTTTTACACACATATTTTGGTTTATCTTCCTTCTACAATCATTATCTGAAAATTAATGACTCAACTTCAAAGTCAGCCTGTATATAAAACAGACATTATGAAAATATGGTCGAAGCAGAACTTATCCATCTAGTCAGGCAGCACAAATATAAATATAACCTTAATGTTATTGACGAAATGGTTAAAAAACAAAATAAGCCCATTTTAAGGCCCTTTGAAATGATGTGGGGAAATACAAAAAACTAACATTTTCTGACGTGAAAAATTTGGTTTTATCAAAACAAAGATGTATATGATCGATATTCAAATTGAACCTGTCATAATTAATATTAACTATTAGGACGATGATTCAAGTTCTTTCAGCAAATAAAGAATTGTGAAAAGAATGTGCAAATTTTTCTATAAAAATAATCATTCATTTTGTTAGATTATTCAAAAACCGTTGAGGAAAATACGTTGAGGAAAATACGGACCTGTACAATCTCGCTTTTGGGCATATTGTGTTTTGTCTGCGCATAAATGGACTATGAATAGGGTATAGTTTCGTAGTTATGATAATGACTATCTAATTTTGTGAAGTTCTCTAACATATACAATTTTTCAGTCACTGTAGTTCTTCTAACATAGACTTAATGTTAACATATTTGTTTTTATTCAAAATAATTCTGGTAGCTCCATTTTGTAATTTTGGAAATATACTATCATTTGCTGTAAACAAACCGATTTTTGAAATGATGATCTTGAATTAGTAGCTTACTATCTACATATATACCCAGATATTTGAATGATTTGACAGACAAGCTAAGCGTGGTCTCCATAGTGATAATCTATTTTAAATCTGTCAAAACGTGACAACAAATAACTGCTAATTATCTCTAGTGACATTCAAAATACTCCAGATCTCTAGTCCATCAGAGCTGTGTGTCACTTATTGATATGGATATTATATAATTATTTGTTACATGGCGTTCATGCTGTAAAAACGACCCCGAAACTTGACGCCTGGAGAACCAGTGGTGCTTTCACAGGGTTGCCATGTTGTGGGATTTTTCGCCAAATTTGGGAGATTTTTTCTTAAGGAATTTTTTGGGGATATAAGGTTCTGGGGACAAACACACGTATCGCTGATAGAAAGCATCCCCCGCCCTTTGTTACCAAACTAACTGACTGTGATTGGAGGGATTTTTTTAAGAGTAGCAATTATACGGGATTTTTGTGCTTGTTCTGGGAACATTCTGGCAACGCTGTGCTTTCACAGATCCGCCATGAGAACACCAACAAAGGTTAGCCATTTAGCTGATTCTAGATCAACTTAACTAATTTCGCATATTTCTTGTAAATCCTTGGTATAAACAATCAGAAATCTGTTGGAAATTGTTACTGTTATTTAGCTATTTGTGAAGAACTGAAAAGCCTACCTTTGCGGCGATGAATTGTTTAACAAGCGTGAACACTAACATTGTTCATTGTTGGATTACCTGAAATTCTCCAAAAGCCTGGTTAAAAACTCAATCATTGCTCAAAGACCGACCATATGTATGGCTTCATTGAAGACGATAGAAAAATAACCAAAATAAGCAAGAATTTGTTTCACATGTTTTAGGAAAAGTAACGTCTTGACAAACAAAATTGGTGTGAAACTTGTACTTCATGACTTTGTTGTTGTGCTTTGACATGTTGGAGTATTGTGAAAAATAGATTAGTGATTTGTCACTTTCTGTTCGCTTCAATAGACATCAAAACTTGATTAAGTGAACAATAGATTATTCCATCATCAGATTTTGTTGCAAAAGTTTACTTTATATACGAGCCCCTTCCCACTTCAGTTGGTCCAACTATTGAAATCTTTTTTTCTTATCAAACACAAATAATAAATATGTAGCAGGGTGTTATAGGTTTAAAATATTAACAAGGAATATATAGTAGAAAACACCAACTTTATCACTCCCTAATCAAATTTGCAGCATTAAAAACACATGTTGCAATTACAGCATATCAACCTATTTTCATTTCAATGCAAAATAAGTCTATAATGTGGTGGCTGTGAAAAATAAAAGCCATGACAATTGCTTTTATTAATCACAGCTGTCAGAATGCGTTTAAAATAGTTTTGGGTAGTTAAGGTTTTCAAAATGGGTAGAGGAAAGGTTATTAGTGAGAAAATTCGGTTACTGATAATTACATTTTTTAATTCTGGGAAATCAAACTTAGAAATTGCAACTTTGATAGACTTATCGCGGTACAGTGTGAGAAATATTGTTAGAAGATATAACGTAACTGGTTCAGTTAATATTAAGCCACGATATGTGAAAAAAAGTAATATCATAAATGCCGACCGAAGAGCATTAAGAAGAATAATCGTGAAAAACAGGCGTGCCAATTATTTACAATTAAGTGCTCTGTGGAGTGACGCTGTTGGAAGGAGAATTTCGAGGTCCACAACTCATAGAGAGGCCCACAAACTGGGATTTAGCACTTGCAAGGTAAGTTTTCTTATAAAAAAAGTGAAGTAAAAACCCTAAAGTTGCACAACTTGTTTACAGGTCAAAGAAAAGCCACTATTAACTCCACTGCAAAAGAAAAATCGGCTTAGATGGGCTAAAGAACATAGACAATGGACACCTCAACAATGGTGTGCAATACAATGGAGTGATGAGGCCCGATTCGAAGTTTGTGCTGGTGACAGTCGCAGTAGAGTTATTCGCAAAAAAATGAAGCATTCCATGTTGACTGTCTGAAGAGAAAAGTGAAACTTCCAGCATCCTTTATAGTCTGGGGCAGTATGTCATGAAAAGGAGTAGGAAAACTTCATTTTATTGATGGAAATGTGGATATACACAAATATTTGGCAATTTTAGAAGAATCGCTTTTACCAGTGATGGAAGAATCTTTGACATCCGGCCAAGATTTTGTGTTTCAGCAAGATGGTGCAGCGTGCCATACCTCAAAAAAGGCTATACACTGGATGGAAGAAGATAATGTAACACTTTTGAAATGGGTTTCTAGCAGTCCAGATCTGTCACCTATTGAAACTTTGTCGCACGAGATGAAAAAGGTTCTACGACAACATCCTGCCCGTACAATCACCGAACTGAGACAAAAGCTTCAAGAAATATGGGACTGTTTTACACCAAATTTTTGCCAAAACTTGGTTAACACTATGCCCCAAAGAATTTCAGCCGTAATAAAAAATAAAGGTGATGCTACCCAATGGTAATCTTTCAATTGTTGCTTTGTTAACTTCGCGCATTTATTCGAACATTGTTTATTTGTTCAGTTGTTCTATTAGTTATAGGTCTAAGTGATTTCAAATATGTATTTTTTACGACTAGATTGTATCTAAAATGTTTTTGAGAAAATAAATTGTTTTAGAAGTAAATAGTTTCGTCATGTTTAGTTTATAAAGGCATATTTTGGTACAAATCTTGAAGTGGGCCAACTGAAGTGGGAAGGCGCTCGTAGTATATGCTACAAAGGTTCAATCAAAAAAATATGATAGCGAAATTCGAGTTGCAGTAGTTTTGGCTTGAGCTATCCGAAGAACGTGTGCATTTAGTGCAAATTTTGCAACTATCAGATTGTAACCTTTTACGCAATCAGTATCCAGTGGCAATTACTCTAGAAAGCTAGAGGTATATGTCGCTAGTTAGGTTGAGAATAAAATCTAAGATGATGAGCGTGATGAAGCATCGTTATTAATTGATTACCTTTCTACCAAATCTCATCTGCGTTAGGCAGTTTGACCTTAATCCACAATAGCGCGGCATAGCGGAGCAAAACTGCACACCGTTATCATTGAGCAGTAGCCCTTGGATAGCCTTGTCAGCTTGTCACGAGTTTCCACTTTACTATCAGATTTGATGGTTTGTTGATTAAATGTTGTATACTGTCAAAGCTTTTTTGCGACGACTTTCAGCATGAAAGCGCTGCACCGTTGTACTGCATTACCCTAAATGATAAGTGATTAACGTTCTACTGTGATAGGGTCTGTCCATCTCCCCCGTGTCCACAACCTAGAGCAGATGACAACATGCCACATAAACCAAAACAATTGAAACCTTACGTTCCGAAACCATGCGCGTGTGTCGAACCTCCGCCAATGATCGACGTACCTTTGAAGAGGCTGCCTCCAATGTGTCCACCCGAGGAACATGAACGCTGCTTTCCTGAACGCATTTGTCCCGAGGAAGTGTGCGAAAGGGCCGATGAAAACCTCTGCGTCAGGCCGAGAGTAAGTTTTTTTTGGATACTCCCACGTACACTTAAATTCTGATTGGAGATTTCTACTTCTGTTTCTTTATCTTTTCCTTCAAATGTTTTACCTTACCTTAACCGGATGAGCGCTAGGATGCTTCATGTTCGTCAAGGTACAGTCCTGTGTTTTGGAAGCATTAAACTTTACCAGATTGTTGCGTCTTCAAGCTCCTTCTATAAGTACTTGTAGCATTACTTAAGAGAATGCCACAAGTGTGAATTGACTACACTACACATGATGTGCCGGCTTGCTCCAAGTCTACCTGTATCCATCTTGGTGGACAACTACGATAAAATGTTCAACCGTATCCTACGTGTCATATTATTGGAAGTCCTTTTTAATTTAATTCCTCAGCTGCTTGTAGCCACACATGCGCTTGTTTACCAAAACTACTGGGCAGGACTGAAGGAAAAAAGTTCAAGACAGAGAATTATCTTTCCGGATTATTTGACTCGCTTTTAATATAAAAAGGTCTTGATGTTCTCTGAAAGGAAGCTATCCCCCTTGATACGAGGGATGTCTTTTAAGTTTTGCATATGGAAATAAAACAACACGGTAGGTAGTTTTAAATGACTTTATTGTTTTTCGAAGTATTTTCCACCAAGATTAATACACATCTGCTTGTGGTCGAACAGGTAAAATTCCATCTGAAAATTACATGTATGGTTGTCAAAGGCTCATATTGAGATTTGTTTAAAGGTGAGCAATTTACCATTGCTGTCAGAGCGGTCGGTAGGCATCTCCGTCATCTTAAACTTTTGTTGGTCAGTCTTAGTTTAGGCTTAGGCAAATGTTATACGACCAGTATTTACTGTGGTCCGTACCATCAGTATTTACTGTTCATTCATCAGTGACGATGGACTTCTAACGAAATATTACACGAGTACACCAGTAATTCCTCATGTTCTGGCTACATAGTCAATAAATATTATGTTTCATGATTGACACAGTAAATAATGAGCGTGTGCCATTCCGCTTAGGGGATGAAGAATCAGTACTCCTACAGTGAACTGAAAATTTCAGGAATGGCTTTCAAATAGAGTGGGAATACGTGGTTGCCAGGACTGTAAGGCCAAATTTAGTTTTGGTATTACGAGGGATGTCTTTTAGGTTTTGCATATGGAAATAAAACAACATTGTAGGTAGTTTTAAATGACTTTATTGTTTTTCGAAGTATTCTCCACGAAGATTAATACACATCTGCTTGCGGTCGAACCAATTTTCGCAGCACTTATTCCACTCGTTTGCTGGCAGATCCAAAACGGCATATTTGAATGCGTCAACTGCTTCTTCTGGTGACTGGAACCTTTGACCACGCAGTGTGTTTTTAATTTTCGGGAAAGTAAAGAAATCGTTAGGAATTAGATCGGGACTATATGGAGGATGGTCCAATAATTCCACGTTTTCTTCCGTTAAATATTGCCTTGTTTCTTGGGCTGTGTGCGAGCTTGCATTGTCTTGTTGGAGGATGTCTTCTTTCGGGGTTGATATTTCCAAGCTCGGTGATGACTTTTGGCAAAAAAATGGTGGTATACCAATCCGCCGTAATAGTTCTTTGCTCATTACGAGGAATTGTTGCAATATGACCCGCTTTTGACACAAATGTCGCGACCATCTTTTTCGAAACACTTCAAGAACGGATGACTTTTGTTGGCTTTTCTTCACCTTGGAACACCCAAACAGCCGACTGTCGTTTATTTTCTGGTTCATAACAGTAAATCCACGATTCATCACCACTAACAGTGCTGTATACATTTTTTGTGTTTCCGGAATTGAAACGGTCAAGCGTTTATTGACACCAATTAACCCTGGCTGCTTTCTGCTCCTCAGTCAACAGGTATCCAACGAGAAACTAATTTTCTTACACCTAATTCTTCACGTAAATTTTTTTGAATTGAGGTCTTTGAGATCTTCAAGGAAGCCTTAATCTCGTGATATGTCACATGTCTATCTTCAATGATGAGTTTGGGCACAGCATCGACGTTTTCCTGGGTGACTGCCGTTTTTGGTGCACCCACCCTGGAATCGTCGCTAAGGCTCACCCGTCCACGTTTGAATTCTCCATACCAACGGGAAATTGTCGACTCTTGTGGCGCATCGTTGCCGAAAACAGACAGTAACTCAGCGAGGCATCCTTGTTGCGATAATTGTCTCTGAAAGTTGTAATAAATTATAGCGCGAAAATGGTGACACTCAAAAATTCACTGTAGTGAGAACACTGCACGTATTGTTGTGAAACTTTGAATTTAAGTTTAATAAAGAGTGGGGTTAAGATTCAGTACTGACGTTCGATCCGCGCGGCCTATTATGTTTCTATATGCAAAACTTAAAAGACATCCCTCGTACCGCAGAATTCCTTCTTTATGTTCCTCTCATGCTTCAAATTTCTTAATCTTCCTTGCAGATAATCCGCATACCAATCCTAGTATATTAACCTTCTAAAAGTACTTGGAGTATTGCTGAACAGATTGGCATAATCATGAATGCGGAAAGCACTGTCTGTTTAATTCATATCTAATCCATATTTTGTTGAAGGGCTACAAAGAATTTTCAACCGCGTCATTTTATTTAAATAGGCTAGTCAACACTTTTTGGAGTAGGTCTTAAATAGTTAATATTTGTTCTATTATAAGAAATAATCAGTAGTTTATTTTTTCAGATCTGAAACACTGTAAAACAATTTAAAAATATAGTTTTTTTAGGTAAGCGAAAATGCTATCCGCCATGTTTAGCCCATATATTAATATGTCCTGACGTCATATCATTTGTAAACAGCAGCTGACAGCATCATAGCCTCGCAAACTTTTAAACTTGCACTGTACTTACATAGAAGCCTTGATGATCATCAGCTCAGCATAGCAGAAATTTGGGTTGAACGCAAAAAAATTACAAACCATCTATGTGTCAATTTTCGACACATGTGTGCGTTCTGCTTTTACAAATCCAACGCCTATAATTGTTTTTTCCAACAGAACGAGAAAACGACAACCTTTTAAGTTGGTTAGGGATTTTTTTAGAAATGTCTAAAGAAGAGAGCGTTAGTCCACGAGTGACATACGGATGGCATTCTTTATTTACAATTTGTATGACGTCACATCATGGCCGTTAGTGTTTTCAACGATTCATATTAAAAATAAAATGTTTTTTTTTTAAATTGTTACTTATACAAACGTCCCCAAAAAAGTGTGCTATATTCTACCAGCGGTTTCTAGAGCTTAAAATAGGAAGAAAAGTTTCTATAAACACTGGTCGACAAACGTCCCCTGAGGGCGCTGCGGTCTTTTAAAGGGGCTCCACTGAAGATGGTTTTTCCTTAATATTTCCGAAACATGTTGAGATAAAGACATAAAATTTGGTATTCTAGCCTAGTTTTTTATTCTGGATTTAAAAATATTAACAATTTTAGACAGTATTGTTTGGAAGCGTATGTAACAGGGACGGACTCAGGTTATTTGAGCCCCAAAATTTTTGTGTGATTCTATTTTTGAAATTCAATTTTAGAATTTGAAAATTTAGGGTTTTCTACATAAAAAAGGTACTCTTATTGAATATCGATAAATTGTGCTATTTTTGAATAAAATCAAACTAAAAAATTTGTCACATGATAGGAAATGTACTGCGAATTTAAATGAATTGTTGAATAATTAGCCATGGCAAAGGAAAAACTAATTTAATAATTGATAAATATTACATACATACATATTTCTATTGCAACATAGCTAGCATAGCTAGCATTTAGGCAAAAATAAGAGAAATACATTTTTTCTACGAAAGAAATTAAAATTTCTTTAAAAAAGAAGACATACAGTTGGATATACTTAAAACTAGCTTTACAATAAGTGTTAAATAAATTCCCATTTTATTGGATACAGAGTCTCGCTCGACGAACTAACGATTGCGTAGCCCGAAAAGTGGAAAACCTTTTTCTTCTTATTTCATTTGCAGCCTGATGGATTCTACAAAAATAGAAATCCAATGGATTTAGGTCAGGTGAACGTGGCGGCCATGCTATAGGACCTCCTCTGCCTAACCACCTGTCTGGAAAATTGACATTCAACCAATTTCGAACATTGCGTCCAAAATGTGCAGGGGCGCCATCATGTTGAAAAAACATATTTTCTTGAAACTGCTGGCGAACATCCAATGCCAATGGTATTAAATACATGGGCTCATTCTGAAGAAAGTTGAGGTACACCTCTGCTAATATCCACTGGCAAAACTCGATTCGTGGTAAAAAATCTGCCTCCGTTAAATGCTGCACCCGTTTAAAATGCTAAGGATGTAATCCTTGCATTCTTGTCATTCTTCCTATCTAAAATTATTATTTTTAGGATAAAAATCAAATAGGTATTCATAAATTTTTCTTACTATTGATCGAGGTATATCCATATTTTCTGAAACATTTCGTATGCTTATTTGCGGATTATTTTCAAACATATACTAAGTGACATATAAATCCGAACACCCAGTTTAAATGGTTTTATTTTAATAAAGTTGGTGAATGTATTTATCTTACTGTAAATAACAAGTGAAAAAATTTTCAGCCTTATCAGTTGGACATTCCGGTTTTTATACTGCTTTTTTTTAATTCACTAACGCTCTAAAAATGAATATTTCAGCCGCAGTAAAGAATCAACGTTAGCGGATTTTGGTTCTTGACATCCTTTACGATCGGTTACGATGCCTAGAGTACGGAGACCTGTACGATTTCGTCAACTTAGTGAGTTTGATACGGGCCGTATAGTGGGACTTCGGGAAGCTGGAATTTCTTTTCGGGCAATTGCAGTTAGAGTGCAAAGAAGTGTAGACACTGTGGTTAGGTGTTGTCAGGCCTGGTTTCGAGAAGGCGGTACGCAAAGAACAAGGGGCACTGGACGCCGCCGTAGAACAACAGACCGTGAAGATCGCCGCCTAAGATTATTGGCCTTAAGGGACCGTTTCTCCACTACCAGGTTCATTGCAAATGAATGGTTTGCAGAACACGGAAGACCTATTGGCATGCGAAGTGTTTACCGACGAATGAGAAGTTTTGGCTTGTTTTCATACCGGCCACACTGGGTCCTCCCTTTAACTCGAGAATACCGACGTAATCGCCTTGAGTGGTGCAGACAACGGTCACTCTGGGATCAGGAATGGAACAGTATTGTCTTTACTGACGAGTCTCGATTTTGTTTAGGCATGCACGATGGTCGTGCCAGGGTTAGAAGTGCGACGTGGTGAAAGGAGGAATCCACAGTTTTTTGTTGAGAGACATGTTCATCACACTGTTGGAGTTATGGTTTGGAGTGCTATGGCTTATGGTTCCAGGTCACCTTCAATCTTCATCAGAGGTAACATGAACGCGCAGCGTTATATCCACGAAGTTCTAGAACCCCATCTTTTACCCTATCTTGACACCCTGGCAGATCCAACTTTCCAACAAGATAATGCCCGACCACATGTTGCAAGAGTCACAATAGACTTCTTTCAACATAATGATGTCACATTGTTACCATGGCCACCAAGATCACCCGACTTATCCGAAATTGAGCACGTGTGGGATATGATGGGTAGGAGATTGCTCAATTTGCAACGTCCTCCTCAGACTCTAGAAGCACTTCGAGAGGAGTTGGTGGTTGCCTGGAATGAGATACCACAGGAGGACATTGACCACCTGATCAGAAGCATGCCTAGGCGCGTTGGAGAATGCGTAGCACATCAGGGTGCATCCACACATTATTAAAGGTCAAAGGGCTTTAAAGCAGTGCAATCATTTTGAAATTTTTATCATTTACTTATTATGCTTCATTAAGTACTTATACAAAATTTTATTAAAATAAAACCATTTATACTGGGTGTTCGGATTTATCTGTCACTTAGTGTATTTAAAGCAATATCCATACGATGATTTCCCAGTGGCCTTCCTGAGCCCTGCATGCGCTGAAAACTTCCATGGTTTGACAAATTCCGGTGAATATCAGTAAACATTCGACGTCCAGGTACTGTGCGATTGGCAAATCTTCTTTGATATTCTCTTACGGTTGCCAATGAACTGCCATTGCAAAACCCGTACACAAAATGCATGTCAGTCAGTTCTCTGTCTGTAAATCTTGGCATTTTAAATCGATTTAGTAAAAAGTTTGATTTTAATCTAGTAATTTTACACTGCTAACAATGCCAGCTTAACGTCAAAATGAGTCATAACAAATCAAAACAACTTTTGTTTACAGTCATGGCTAACTATGTATAATCAACAATTCATTTAAATTCGCAGGACATTTCCTATCATGTGACAAATTTTTTAGTTTGATTTTATTCAAAAAATGGCACACTTTATCGATATTCAATAAGAGTACCTTTTTTATGTAGAAAACCCTAAATTTTCAAATTCTAAAATTGAATTTCAGAAATAGAATCACACAAAAATTTTAGGGCTAAAATAACCTGAGTTCGTCCCTGTTACATACGCTTCCAAACAAAATTGTCTAAAACTGTTAATATTTTTAAATCCAGCATAAAAAACTAGGCTAGGATACCAAATTTTATGTCTTTACCTCAACACGTTTCGGAAATATTAAGGAAAAACCATCTTCAGGGGAGCCCCTTTAAAAGACCGTAGCGCCGTTAGGGGACGTTTGTCGATCTATGTTTATATAAACTTTTCTTCCTATTTTAAGCTCTAGAAACGGGTGGTAGAATATTGCATACTATTTTCAGGACACCCTGTATATCCAACTTGCGCTTTTGATAATTGAAATCAATGTATTTCGTTTTCCTAAGCCAAATACTGTAAGTAGTACTATTTTTTCTATTTAATTACATGTAGATATGGTGAAGCTGCGGAGGCGTAGGGGTAGACGTTATGGGTCTCTTAATCAGTCGCCGCGCATCTGCGCGGGTTCGAATCCCGTCCCAAGAGAATTTTTCTCTTGGCTATCTATGTTTTGATTATCCGTATGTAGTAAACGGTCTCTGACTGTCGAACGCGGAAGTACCACCCGGCGGATCTCTAAGGCGGGGTCAGAATGTGTGCATGTTGAATGCACACGTGCCAGAGTACCTGTTGCGTCCCCCGTTTCCCCTTTGCACCGTCTGTAGCCCCATGATACCCATCGGATGCTTAGGCCTTCATATGAGTAAATTAGCCTATGATTTGTTCATTTGTATTGCATACACTCCTTTTTGACCTCGGCATGGCTAAGGAGAAAATGAAGGCTCGAGTGAGGAGACAGTTTGGAAGTTCTTAGACTATATTGAAAAAAACTTGTTTGACCACCAAAAAGCGCATTACCAAGGAGAAAACCGAGGCACAATAGTGGAGATTCTATATTAAAAAAATGCACAACGCGAAACATTCTCTTGCAGAAACTACCAGCATTGGTACCGAAAGATTGTCCTTGCATCGAACTAGAACCTATGACAGATGTACGCTTGAAGCGTCTGGATCTCACAATGCCAGAACCACCTCGAATCTGCCCTTGCGTGGAGGTCTGCCCGTGTCCTCGTGCGGATGACAACTACCAGCCGAAGCACAAACCGCTGCGTAAAATCGTACCTGGCGATTGTCCCTGCATAGAACCTGAATACAAGGATGTTCATTTCAAAAGGTATACATAGAATAGGGATACACAGGGTGATTCACAAGTCGTGACCAAAAATGAAACATACACAGGACCGCATTTTAAGGAGGATCTATGTAACATTAACGTGTATTAGTGGCGGAGTTACAGGGGATTAGTAGCACTCTGTTACCAATTTTACCTTCAATTTGCTACGAATAATTACTCTTGTGTTTTTTCCTAGAGTGCATTGTTTTCGTAAAATCAGATAATTAAAGCTTTATTTCAATAAATGTTCAAACAGACCATAATTCTGACGAATACAAGTGCGGCATCTTTTTAATGATGGAAAACGCATTTCCACAAAATTTGTTGTGGCTTAAATTTGATGAAACGCATTATCTATTCTTTCTTGTAACTGATCAACGGTATTAATTTGTTCAGCATACATTAGTTGTTTAAAAGCACCCCACAAAAAGAAGTCTAGGGGTTTCAAATCGGGAGACCTCGCAGGCCTATGTACGGGTCAGTTTCTGCCAATTCATCGTTGTCTAAAATGATTATTTAACCATGAGGTTATGTCACGACGAACATGCGGTGAGGTACCGTTGAGCTGATACCACATTCTTGCTCTCGTTGCTAACGGAACTCCATCTAACACATGTTCTATGAAATGTTCTAGAAAAGCTAAGTATGAGTTTGTATTTAAACGTTGCATAAACAGTTGGCAATTGAAAATGCCGCATCAGAAATTTCTAGTAGAAAATTTGTGCTGAAACGAGTGGATTCTTACAGACGGGGATTTTCCAACGACCAAATATGTCCATTATGAGATTTAAATATTCCTCTCCTCGTAAAAAGCGATTCATCTGACCACAAAACCAAGACAATAAAATCTGCATTTTGATTATCCATTTGAAGTAACCGTTCACGAAAATTTCACCGTTGCACTTTGTCGCCGGGTTGCAGACACTGCAAATTTTGCCAATGGTAAGGATGTATAACTTCCCAATTTAACAACCGCATAACACATAACTTTGACAAACTATCTCCCAAAAAACGTCAAGTTGGTACCAAGGCCTCTTATTTTATTTTGAAACTAATTTTATCTCGGCTCTTCATGAATGATCCTTTTTTTACGAAAACAGTGTACATTATTTGTAGCATTGAAGGTGAAATTTGAATAAAGCGTTTCAGAAAAAAAAACAGTGAGGTACTACTTTTACTTTACCCTGTATCTCCGCCACTGATGCACGTTAATTTTGAGTACAGACTTTTGAATGTGGACAATACTTAGATAAATCCACATACCAAATTTTGAAGATATTAAAACACTATTTTTTAGTTTTTAACTTTTAACACCCTCTAACTTTTTAATGAAGCCCTGGAGGAAAAAATGTTACATAGAAGACCCCCCTTAGAATGCCGTGCTGTGTATGATGTATTTTTGGTCACGACTTGTGAATCACCCTGTTTAGAATACTAGCATATAGACTTAGAAAAATCAAACTGGGATGCTTAAAAATTGACTATGAATACTATGACATAAATGATGCGTGAAAAGAGAGAAATTGTTATCATTGAAGGGTGCTTCCGTGACTACTACAGTTTTGTCAGGCTTGAACAATAAACGTTGCTACGGAGCCATTATGTGTTCGTAGATTTTTCTAGAATTAATCTGGAATTAAAACCTACGTACTCGAGTTTTTGGATCGATCGCTAAGCCATCTAGTGCCTGCTCAGTATAATGCTCAGGGTAATTTGTTCTACATTCTAAACATTCACAAACCGCCCAACGTAATATAAGGGCCACTTCTTTCGATCACTTATTTTAGCACTACAACTTGTCTAATTTGATTGTGTTTTTGAAAAAAAAAAACGCAGTCTTAATCTTTCTCTACATCACGCTTAAAAGAGAAGTCGAATGAAGAGTCTCAGAATTGTATCGATACTGGGTATTCTTAAATGCTACTAGATAATCATCTGTTATTTGCTGACATGTGTAAAACACTTTAGTGGCAATAGATATGCGGCAACCCTGAACTATGCCATGCTTTACAAATCGATAGCTCTTAGCTGCTAGTTGTAGCTAAATACGCGTTATGGTAGTCATTATTGAGATGGTTAATAGGGGGGGTCAAAGCAAGTCAAAAAGTTCATATGACCCATGGTCCAAAAGTCAATAGATTTTTGTCTGAGTGGCTTTATAGTTTACAGCTTTAAGTGCTTTTATCGACCATAATCACCAGAATCTTACTAATTTTTATATTCGAATCTGAAACGTTTTTAAATTGGGTAATTAACAAATAAATGGCATTAAGTTTTTCTAAGTTATGCCAAAATTTGTAGTCAGTAAGTAAGTTTCATTAAATTAAATATTTAAAACACACATGACAACAGCACGTCGGTCTTTCATCACTCTTATCGAACCGGCAATCGATCGCAGACGGTAACAGTGGTTAGTTATCGTTGGGCGTGTTGTTTTGTTTTTGTTCGCGTACGTCGTCAAATCTTCTAGCTCAAATTGATCGCGACAGATTTCGCCAACAAGTACACCCAGACAGAAGGACATTTGTGC
Organism: Acanthoscelides obtectus; assembly: GCA_963669975.1. Classification (NCBI taxonomy): domain Eukaryota; kingdom Metazoa; phylum Arthropoda; class Insecta; order Coleoptera; family Chrysomelidae; genus Acanthoscelides; species Acanthoscelides obtectus. Next base: position 59,700,933 of record CAVLJG010000009.1, on the reverse strand, counting down.
AAGCGTACCAAAGACTTCGAGATACAGGAAGTGTTCAGACCACTAATATTCACACTCGTGAAAGACAGGTTACTGTAGAGCAGGAGGAACAAATTTTAAATATCGGGGAAATCAATGCAGATATCAGCACTCGGGAATTAGGCCGCCGCGTAGGACTATCGCATATCATAGTCCATAGAATCCTACTGGTAAATTTGCTTTATCCCTACCATGTACGAGTGCAGGCCTTATTACCAGAAGACTATCCTAGCAGACTTACATTCTGACAGTGGTTTCTGCACAAAAACATTGAAAATCCGGATTTTTTTAAAAACAATCTAGAGACGAACGAACGTACTTTTACGCGAGGCGGGATATTAAATTTCCATAATACTCACACGTGGGCCCAAGAAAATCCTCATACCATTCGTGAAGGTCATTTCCAACAAGTTTTAAAATAAATATTTGGGCGGGTATTCTTGACGATCAGGTAATTGGCTCTTTCGAGTTAGCCCCAAAGTTGTCAGGAGAAGGATACCTTAGCTTTCTAGCCAATAACCTACCAGAACTTTTGGAACAAATCTTAGACAACATGCCATTGCAACGGAGACAGAATTTGTGGTTTCTTCACGACGGGGCATCACCACAGATTTTTAGAAGCGTCATTCAGTATTTGAATGACCATTAACAAAATCGCTAGATCGGTCGAAATGCTCCTGATCCTCGAAAATGGTCAGGAAGATCTCCTGACCTCAATCCGATGAATTTCTGGTATTGGGGAGAACTTAAAGGGTTGGTTTATGGGGCTGGTCCAATAACAACTGAAGTACAACTTCGCGAGAAAATTTTTAATGCGACTGAAATAATAAATGGACAACTTCGCGGACCTAGAGTAAGAAGAAACTGGGTTCGTCGTAATGAAGCTTGCGTGGAAAGTGGAGGACGACATTTTGAACACCTTCTTTATATACAAAAAAGGTTCAGTGCGTGTTTTAAAAAGAAAAACAATGCATGTATCAAAATTGTGTTCCATATTTATAAGTGGATTTTTTAGTACGTTCAATATACGTTCACTTTTTTAATTGTTTGCATTCTACGAGTACATTTCCGTCGTAATTTGCGTCTAGCATTGCGGCGTTGTCAGATTTTATTTTACTTTAAAGTCGCTTTTCTCTAAAATAATGCCGATTTGACCTCCATGTTATATGAAACTTTTTGCAACTTTTAACCCCCTCTATCACCCATTTAAATAATGACCATCATATCATTTACAGCCTGTATAAGCTATGATTGTATGACGTTTCAGGCTAGAGTGTATTGATGAACCGGAACCATGTGACGTAGTAGATCCATGCATTCCATATCCTCGGGCCGATTACGGTTGCTGGGAGTACTATACCCCTCCAACTCCCTGCGAAGAAATAAAGAAAAAGCGCAAAAGTAAGAAACCAGTGCCTAGGAGAATGAATTTCAAACCGTCCACGAGGTGCTACAGTGTCCAACCTCGGAAGAATAACTTCCGTGACAGCGCTGATCGACTTAAGTCGAGCACGTTCACTAAGCTGTTCAAGACCAATTCGGATAAAGCCGAAGAAGTAGAGAAGGTAAACGGGTGAAATAGCATGATGTCACATATGCCTTCTGCTTTTTGAAAAAGTATCCCTGCTATACGCAGTCAAATGGCGCTAGGTTGATATTTGAACTGTCTCATAGCCGGAGTTGTTGTTTGAAAAGCGCATTTGGTTTTTAAATGTTGTACCAAGTATCCTGACTCACTTATCTTCATTTCTAGGAGCAACCGCTGATTCCATCACTGAGGAATGTCGTAAAGAACAAAGCGAAACCTAAGACGGTCGTACCAAACACTGTTATTCTTCTTGATCAGCTAAACACTCTAGAGAAGGAATTATCAAAAGATACGATACATTTTGAACCTCAAAAAAGCAATAAAATAGATATCAGGAAAATCATGACCAGCATCTCGGCTTTTGAAAATGAGAGTGCGACTAAAACAGGTTAGCAGGAGAATAATAAGTTTGCTAATCATACTTAAATTGATGGAATGGAATAAATAGATTCAACAGTCAAACATAAAGATACATACAACACCCATTGCACGTCGCTACAACATTGGTTGTGTACATTCAGGCAATTAACTGGTAAAGCTACGCTTAAGTGTAGGTTAAGGGACACTAATCCCTTGAGTATCTGTCAATACTTAGGTAGTGACTATAAATACCGGCCTTGAGGTGAATGCCGCACGATCAGTACTGATGTAGTCCGTACAATCAGTATTTCGTCAGTATCTGGATTTCTAAGTATTTTTATGCTTCAATCACTGATGCTCTTGCTATATGGCCCATAAATATCACATACCATGGTAAATGCTGAAGGATCACAGTAAATGCTGCATTCACCTAAGCCAGTAAAATTCCAGCGCAACGTGCTACTGTGAGAAATCTTAGCACCACCATGGCACCAAAGCCTTCGTCAGTGCCCCATACGCCAGAAAAGGTGGATATTAAAGTTGGACAGCATGGAATAAAAACCACGGCGTCCACTCGTAAGGTAAGCATGCAGAAAACAAGATTGTTGGAATACGCCAATCCAGTACCATACAGACCATGTTTTTTTAGGATGACAAGTGTGCGAAGTCGAATTTTTGCCCTAAGAAAGAAAGACTGTGTCCTAAAGGTCCACGCCTAACCCCTATGAAGAACTGCCCAAGCGGTGAGCGAAGACCCTCTTGCCAGAGAAGGAGGCCAATAAGTTGTTGCCAAAAGCCTCCTCCTCCGTACCCCTCGTTTTCAGAGGTCCGTATATGAAGGTGAAAATATTCTTTTTGCTCTTCGGCTTAACTGGCGTGCTCGGTAAAATGTCGCTCAATCCGAAGAAACGGTTTTAAATAGCAGTACGCTTACTGCATTATGTAGTTGCAATAGAGTAGCCCACAACATTGCCAGCAATAGCACTTACACTACGCAAGGTACGGGAATGTTTTCAGTGTGGCCCTGTTGAATAGGCGCATATTTTTGATTTTCTCGATATATCTTCATATATTGCTGTCAGAATTACGATCCGAAACCTACTTAGGAAACTGCAAGTCACATTCTATTGCAATTTTAAAAGAAATGTAGTTTCAAGCCTCTTCTACACGATGCTTAAAAGCGCATTGTGATAGAATAATTTTTTAATTTAAAAAAAAGTCAGTGACACTTTTTTGACCCTTTATGTGGTGTGCATTTTAATACAGCATACATCGATTCTTGCACATATATGTTCATATTCGGAGGTCGATGGAATACACATAATATATGCCCCAATACGATCAGAAGAGTACCTGAGAGTTGGATCACTGAATCTCGAAAACGGCAACTCAAGGAATATGGGTATTTGACCAACTTTAATAGATAGTTGTATTCTCTGCAATTTTTGTACCAGCTACAGACATGCCGCGTATGAGCCGTATTAGTGTCTTAGATTCTATATCAAGGAACGCATAAATAGCAACTTACATAAAAGCAATTGGGCAAGTTTTGTCGGTTCTATAGTATTGGTGTAAGCTATTGATGATAGTTTTGACATGTAACCTCACAGAAAATTTTGCGCACCAAGGACCGATGAGGACTTTTTATATATTGATTGTAATAACATATTGATGGCTTGAAGCGAGTAATTTTTTTTTCGAAAATACCACTCCCTTTTGTTTATTCTGAGCACATGTCAGCAGACCAGGATCAATACTATTAACTTCTTTTTTGCTTTCAAGTATTTCGCGTACAACCGTTATGTAAACAAACCATTGGTTGCTCCTGTAACTAATTTTTTAGAAAAATGACATGACCTCTGTACGTATTTTGGTGGTATCTCTTTCAGTTTCAGAGGAATATATACGTTTTTACACATTATTCATAATGATTTATTCAAGGTCTACACCATTTTTTGGCGTAGTGCTGAATTTTGCAAAGCTAATTTTTATTTGTCGATCGCCCTCAAATTTCAGTTTTATATGTTTTCAAGGTATAATTTGTTTTATTGTATAATGTTGGATGATTGCTAAACCTGCACTCAGTTGCAGCCAAAGTTGACATATTTCTTAACGAGGTGTCTGATAACGATGCTACTATGTGAAATAGAGCAAATTCTACAGGGCTTTTTAAAATTATTTTTGAAATTACTAATTACGGAAAAATATCTTCGTCAATTTTTAAGATACTCAAAAAATATTTTCAGTGCTATACTTTACTTCACCTAGACTATCGTTTTAAGTGTGCTTCGAAAAATAAGAAACGCAATCATTTTTTGTATTAGATTTTTCTGACAAGCGCATCCGCAATTGAGAGTAGTATGTTCTGTAAACAACAACTTGAGTAAAACTAAAAATAAATCCCGCTGGCGCCCATGTTTCTTCAAGTTTTTTTTTACTAAATAAGTAATTTTTTGACAGTTTTTGATTCAATTTCATTTGAATCTCTTTTCTTGTCAAAGCGTTGTTGTATCGTGAGCAAAAACGAAGAATTTGCCATTTATATTTAAATTAATTAATTCAGTTGAAGAATAGAGTCGGACCCAGTACCGGTTCTTGAGGTACACCTGCAATTATATACAATTTGTTTGAAATGTAAATCCTTGTATGAAATATACTATCAGTTTCATCAAGAATCTCCAGAATTTTGGAGGCGTTCATAGTTGTTCGGTACAGTGCATACCGTATTTTTAAAAAATTAAATTCTCAACCATTTGTGGTATTTACTTATTCGCTTTACCCCGGTGTCCGTGCAAAGTAGATAAAAATCAGGTACCATTACTTGATATTGATGCTGATGAGATAAATGTGTTGGTCTCCAAGCCATGGGAGAAAAATATGTTTAGAAGGCGAGGAAGTATTGTTTTATTATTTATTGATTTTCAAAAATATTTTTTTGGATTTTATATTATATATGTACATCATGAAAGACCATGTCATCATTTCCGTCGGCCTGTTCGTCTGTCAATCAGTCTGCCCGCAAATAGTTGGGCCGTCTATAGCTAAATTTTACACACACTTACTACTATGCCAAGCATGAATAAGCTTTGTAGTTTTGGAGAATAATGAAAAAAAAAAATGAAAATCAGTCAAACTTCGTTTTTTTGACGTTTCAGAGGATCATTTATGAAAAAAATTTGTAGCGGAAAAATGGGAGGAGGCTGTTGTGGGTGGAGAGGATATATCGCAATTTTTTGGTGGCAGTGTATTTATTAACTTCTAAAGTCAGTAATTTTACGCGCATGAGGCATACAGAATGATAGAAATAATTTGTATTGTATAAAGTGAACTAGCCGCTGCTTGCTTTCGGGTGAATATCCACGCGACGAATTTTTACCTGAACATCTGAGACGGGATCAAAGATGCACGATATTTTATGAAATGAAGAATCTCATCTATTTTTGATACCTAAAAACCTAAAATGTCAGGGCAATCATTCATTTTATTGCTTTTGATGCTTATTTTCAGCTAATGAATGAAGAGATCGAGCCATTTTCTGAACACGCTGAGTGGACTTGCAAAAGGAAAGAATGTGGATTTCATCCAAAGACTACCAAAGAATTCGAACCTTTGAACGAAAAAAAGCATAAGAAATGTTACAGTACCATGACAATTAATGTCAAAAACCATGTAGATGAACAGCCAGATGATCTTATGAGTGGTAGGTATCCTTATTCAAATTGTTGGAGACTACGTTTTATAGAAAGTAGCATTTTTTAATGTACGAGATATGACTTATCTATTGTTTCAGAATGCGGCGCTTTAGGAAACGACTCGAGTGCCAAAGGCCCTACAAGCCAAAGGTTAGACAACGGTAATAATAATATAGTACACTAGTAGAAGTACGAGTTTAGGTCATTTAACTGTTTTTGCGGATTACAGTAAAACTACAGGGATCACTTTCATACCTATATTTATGTCACTCACACATACATATGCAGTTAGAATCTTCCTTTGTGTGAGCTCACAGACACATGTTTTTACTTCCACGCCTAAAAATTGGAGACTTAATCTGTCAATATTCCTGTCTGTCCGCTAATCCTTGGCCCATCTACAACTAGGAAGCAGTTTTTGGAAATAGGTTAAATGGGGGGAAAAAAACACCAAAATCGAAAAAAAAAATAAAATCGCTCAAACCTCGTTTTTTGACGTTTCACAGATTCCTGTTTATTTTTGACAAAATGTTTAGGTGTAAATAATTACGGGGTGGGGTGCTGTAGGGGGTTGGGTGAGATTATATCTCAATTCTTTGACATTGGTTATCCTACGTATCTATTGGAGATATTGACTTCCCCGCACACTTGCCCTCAAAACATTGGAATTACTGCCGATATGCTGTGCTGCCGCGTTTGACGCATCGTGTGGCCAGGTATATATTATAGGAAGGGCGGGAAATAATATCTATGGGCCTGTTTGTAACCGCTTTGAACACTTCCTTGTCAAAGTATGTATCTTCCACATTTATGCTACGCTCTCAACGGGCAAGAAGTTGACACGCTTTGGATTTTGCTGGAGCGGAGAGTAAATCGTGAACCAATTTAGTCGTAAAATCGACATGAAGAAGCTCCTGATTCAGTGGTGCATTTTTGAATCCAGGTTTTAGTGCTATGTTAACGAAAAGGTTACGCTACTCTCTTAGATTTTGGTACTTGAGTATAGTAGTATAAATCAAATTATATCTCGTGTTTGTCAGTAACTCAAGATTGGTACAAAAATAAGTCAATGAGAATCACCTGTTAGTTATAAGACTACAAATCTATCGCTTTGTCCAACAGATGACAAAAGATATTATTTTCATGTTTTTAGGAAGATTCGTCCGCAAACTGTTCCAGAAGGAAATCAAAGAGCGGAAAAGTATAGCGCAATGTCCAAGAAGTATATCAGAAAATAGGCATCTCATTCACAACACTGGTAACATATTAAATATGTAGCTATTTTATGCCACATTTCAATTAGAATAAATTAATTTTGTGGTGAATCTGCGTATAGGCTGAAAAAACTGCCTTTTAACGCTTGCACCTCTTCATGAAAACCACATTATCATAAAGTTTTTGGAATGTTTTAATTGGTTTTTAATACACTTCGCTTAATAGGTGTTAAATTGAAAAAAGTTTTGAGCTGTTTTTATTTCATATTTGGACAAAACTTGTGTATGCAGTGTTTTTCTAAGCTTTTCCTACTTCAAATTGTAGTCAATGATGTACTTTCATGCATTATTCTTTTTTAGGATGCCATCTCGTCCTATCCTGTCCCACGACAAGTATAAGAAGGTATTCCTCAAACACCAATTCTTTCACAAGAACATATGCATCCGAAAGTGAAAAAGACAAAAAAACTTCTGTACGGATTTGCCGAATTCAACATGAAAAACCGCGCTGTCAAGGAAAATGTCCTAAATTCGACTATCCTCATTGCCCAGAGAAAACGGACAAGAGATGCGATGTAAGTTTCAAGTTCAATTTTAAAAAGTAACGTAATGGTGTCAGATGTTATGCACACAGGTGCGACACCAACTATTTGACAACAATTCCATCAGTTACCGCGCAGTTGCAAATAAAAAAATGTATGGAAGTTTCCTCGAAATGCTCTAAAAAGCAAAAAAGGCTATGGCAGCGGATATTGTATAAATGTATGCGTTTTGAAGAGATAGGTGAGCCACATTTTCACGGTTTTTGGCAAATAATTTTAAATCGTGATTTTGGGCGAGAATACCTATAAATTAGGCTTAATCGACTGAATTAAATGAAGAAGCCATTCAGTTAATAACAAACTTTAAATGTCAAATTAAATTTTATAAACTCTTTGGAACAATTGTTTTAATAAAAAAAGTCACAAATATACATATGTAGTAGTAAATTTTAAATCTTCAATAATGATAGGATATAAAAAAGGCATAAAGAGACGAATTTTTCGTTGAGACTGGCACAGATTATTCAGCTGCTTCGTTCAAAAACAGGCATCCCATACAGATTTCGACTACACTATACATATTGTTCATCAAAAGCAGAACTCAATTAAATATGACTTAAATACACATATGTATAGCAAAATTCATAATTTATGTCATATACAGGTCCACCGAAAAGGTCGCACCCCCATTTGTCTCTTTTGGTATATTTTGGGAAACACGCGCGGACACGCCAGTTTTGATTTATTTAAATTAAATATTTAAATTAGATATTGCGATTTTTAAATGGCAACCCCCATTTTTCAATTTTTAGATTTTCTATGAAGTTTTTAGTAACTTTTGTATAATAAAGTTTATACATATCTTCAATCGTTGTGAATCTATTTGAGTTTATAATAAAATTGTAGAAATTGTAATATAATATAATAATAATAAAAATAATAATCAATATTGTTCCCATAGTAACACAACTTTACTTTAAGATTATAACAAGTCTCCGAAAATTAAAAAAAACAAAAAACATCTTACAACATACACTCACATTAAAGTTAAGTAGAAATTATTTTGCTATAAAGAGGTAGGTCACTGTGGTAATAAGTACTCAAAATGATGTCCATTTTCCTCCATGCAGTATTAAAGATTTTGTTCGAATCTATTTTTTCAAATGTTCAAGCGTGTCTTGAGATATTTGTCTACATGAATGGAATCTGGCTGCATACTGAATACTTTACACATGCTCACAAATATCGGATAGAAAACTTTTCAACGATATCGATTGTGTAATATCGCCTGTTCTTACTAACAAGCAATATTTGTGCTTTCTAGCTACAATTGTTGTGATATGTTACATCATCCTCCACTCCTCGGCACGAGGTACAAGTAGCCTCGGATGAGATAACAAGAGGAAGTCGATCATCTGAATAGTAGTATGCCCAAATGTGTTTCTAAGTGCAGAGGCTCAACAATTTATAATTTTTTTACTTTTATTCAAACGAATGGATTATACCGAAATTCTTAACAATCACTCACTTAAACCTAAGTACATGAAAAATTATTTTAATGAGTTTATTATGGGTGTTCTTTTTCTATGTCACTTAGTACATTTTCAAAAAATCGACCTAATTTATTATTTGATATATGAATTACCAAATAAACTTACCTTTCGCGGTTTCTAGAAAAAAACAGCCCCAAAAGACAGCAAATACGCGTTTTGCATTGTGACCTGCTTTGCCAAAATACTCGTATGTTACAATGTCAGTAACGGAAATCCTACCAAATTCTACTTAAAAATTTCATGCTTGATTGTCGTCAGTCTCTCGCTTCTGGCAGTAACCTGTACAATATTTTTACTGCATTATATAGTTACAATATTTTTAGTATGGCCCAGCTACATAAGCTCTAAAATCGCGGATCTTCGCGGTGTCTCTGTTACACTGTTTGATAAAATTCAACTCTTGGAATATAATTCCGGGGTTTTAGAGATTGTACTCCTTGTACGTGGTACGGGAAGAGCTCGTTGTCTCGCAAGATTGACAAAATTCTCATAGATGACGCTACGGTATCTCATCTTAGATAATGTTTTGGACGCGCAAAAATAGTAAATATTAGGTTGGCTATCTTCAGGCGTAATACGATAATAAATGATGGTAACGTCCACAATCTGCGTGTTCCCTTTCCCTTTCATTTTCAAAATATCGCACAGTACAGTAAACGTGTCCAACTGATACGAATGTGTTATAACAAACTTGAGAGAATAAGGCGCAAAATATGGACAACTGGTCAACAAATTCAAATGTTTGTAAAGTAACATTGCTGAAAACAGATTTGTCCGAAGTATTTTTGAGTCCTAAATCCGAAAATGATATGCTAATTACTGTAGCACGTATAATTTTTTTGTTATACGGAGTGGGAGTGCAAAAAATGTACTTTTAGAGACATGCGACAACCTAATTTATAGGTTTTAAACAGTTCATCTATGAGGCTTTTATAGTCTTCATCTTTCTTGTTGCCAAAATCCTTTCACTACACGTACAAAACACGTTTAAGTTGCCAATCCCTTTTCATTTGAAAACGAAGATCATCTAGGAGCTTCCTTATCTGAGGTCCAATAGATATGTCGTCTTCTAATATTGCATCAGTTAGTTGAGGAAATATTTCACTTAGGTACTTCTATATCCACGGCTTTGACAAAGTCTTTTATTAGTGCAAGCTTAATATGGAGAGGCGATAGCAGCTCCTTTTTTGGGTTAACAAGGGGTGGAATATTTAATATTTGAAGTACCCGGTTCAAAAGAAGTTCTATGAGGCCAATCCTTTTTACTGTACTGTTCTTTGTTGCCCTTCTGTCCCATAGACACAAAAAACAGCAATACTTTGTAAAACCACCTTGAAGTCCTAACAATATACCTATGACTTTTAAATCTCCACAGATATCCCACTGATACTGTTCATACTTCAACACGATTCGTTGCTAAGTTGTCATAGGTTTCATTCATTGTCACTGAATGGGCTAGGATCATGTTCCATACTAAGGTAATTCATTAAACCATCAATATCACAGCAGACACATAGAGACCCTTCCATTTTAAATAAACTTGATAATGTTACATTCCGTTTTCGGTATAACGAAACACTTGCTTTTCTAACAAGTTCCACTGTTGAGGTCTGGAACCAAGAAGTTCCGATTTTTGTTTTGACAATCCAAGGTCACGTACCAAGTCACTTGATTCATTCTGAGTTAGTGTGAGGTTCACTGGTAGCAGTTGGTAAGCATTTTGGGTCACAACTGCTGTTCTCAGGATGCTATGGATCAGATTCTAATGAATTGGAATCACCGGGAGATACGATGTCCAGGCTTAAAGGCGCTATCGGTACCGGTAGTTTCTGGCAATGATGAACTGGCCTTCGCACAGAAGGCAAATTTGGATACTCTGTTTTGTCTCTATGCTTTTGAAATCCAGCAAACGGCATATAATTTTTCTTGCGATATATCCACTTCAGTAAATTTACGTGACTACTCACACAACAAACCTGAGAAGCCCAACTTTTATCTTGATCCCCAATTTGGCACTAAAAATATAAAAATAGGCTTGTTTGACTTTCTGAGATATAGATTTAGTTTGCGACTTTATAATGAATCGTCCACATATATTATGTATCAAGACTTATCGGCTGGATTTTTGCAACATCGACGACTCGAACTTGCCATTTTGTATCAAAATCTACTTAAACACTTGACTGGAGACAGAAACCAACCAAACTACAGAAAACAATAAAACTCTTACAGGTTCGTATAGTACTGTGACCCCCCTGCGGTCTTGTTGTACGTTCCGGTCCTAAGGCAGGTAACAATGATTTCAAAGATAGCATTATAAAAAAGAGCACTTACTTGTAAATGGGACGTGCTAGGTCATTGCTGGGAAAAAGCGTTTTTATACCTTTCTAAATGAAACGAAAAATACGTATTCTCATCGATGTTACCCAAATTAGGTCGACTTGTGAAGTTAAAGAAAAAGACGCAACTGGATTTGGAGTGAAAGGGAAAGCAAACGAATGTGGACATTCCTTTAGAAACTGCTACGTTCGATTTCTCTTCTAGGTTAAGTTACCTAATGACTGAGGTATTCTAGGAACCAATGAAAGTGTGCTGTAAGAAACAGGAAGCACCGTATCGTGCGTTTTCTGATTGTCTGACTGAGGAGATTCAAGAGGAACTGAACGAATGTCCGCTGTCCAGGGAAGCACTGGCACGACTGCAGCCGATAAAGAAACAAGCCCCTATTGATGATATTGCTTTACTGCAGCCCAGGGAATCTGATATAGGTATGTGTGCTTGTCCAAATATCCTTATTATTAGCACATATTGAGAGAAGGCAGGCGAAAAGATGAAGCGAAAGCAAGAAGGGGTTTTCTAGAGGCTGCGCATAAAAGGACTCCCAAGAAACCATGGATACCCTCCAGCATCCAGATTTATGCGGAAAGACTATTTCCATGTTTGTTGAATGCCCCCCCAAACAAGTCACAAGAAATTTGTTTTTAATCAACTGTTTCTTTCTAAATTTGACCGTGCCCTAGCTATACGCCATTCTAAGGCTCAAAAATCCTAAAAAGGGTATTTTCAATGCCTTAAAACTAAGGTACAAATTATAATCTTAGAGGTTGCCAAGAGTTTGTGTATATAAGCTGACAGAGGGCATACGTTTTTTTGTTTTGTCTCAGCTTCTTGAGAATGTTCTCGTGAACATACATAGAGGTCTTCCTCATTTGTGTTTGTTGGTCTACAGTACAAAACAGTAATGTCTGAAGGCACAACTGAAATGTCGACAGTATTTGTTAAATTTATTGTTGTATTTCCGGATAGTGAATGAAAGAAACGGTCCTCTATCACACAATTGAAGTTCGCGTACAAGAGCGAGTTACAGCTGCATTATGGATCGACTTGCGCGGTGTGCAATAATCCTTAGGAAAATTAATTTTCGCACATGATACGATTAGTCAAACTGTTGAGTTATAACAACCAAAAACCGTAATAAGATCTGTATATGCTAAAGCAAGGTTACTTAGTGGCTAGTAGTAGTAGTGGTGGTGGGGAGGTGGAGCGTGGCAACTAGGCCACCTTTACCCCTATGACCCCGTAGTACCAACATTGCACTATTCCACCAGCCATCTTCTGATCCACTAAAAATTATCTCTTTCCACGAATCATGTATTGAAAATAACTGTAATTTTACTGTAATATATTTTAAATATAAGCTTCTGAAGAGGATAATCTAAAACATAAACGTTTGAATCTTTTAAAAAAACTTGATCTTGTATTTATGAACACTCTGTTTAGATGATTCATGAAAATTGAAAACGCCCTTAAATTTCGAGAAACTATGGAACGAGACGCTCATTTTGACGAGAAGTTTGCTACTCTATATGCAAGAGTGACATACAAACTATGGAAGTTGAATGCTTTTCTTTCAGAAAAATTACCTCGTTAATCCAGAAGAATTATTTATAGGACACTATCCTATATCTAACTTCTTTCTTTGAAGCGGCCTTTCAGAATATACTAAAATATAAAGGGTATTGTATTTAAAAAAAAATGTTTGTATTACTATTCACTTACAAATCGCACACACATTCTAGAGAGGTTGTATCTTTTATTAGACCCATTTAATTATTACAGAGAAATGGACCGATTCTATATTAAAAACTCGCCCTGTATAAGCTAGAGATACGCGCGTGGCCCATAATGGGTTATTAACAATTAAATAAAATAACAATTTGGAATGGATTAAACCTAATATTGTTTTCAGTGTCTTGTATGGAAGCGATTAAACTTTAATTTTAACCTCAAAAATAAGAACTGCTGGCCCAGATTTTAAGCATTGCAGATTCCCTTTTTAAGGTTTTCAAGGAATTAAATCGCATCCAACTCAAAGATGGTCAGCCTCAGAGAACCTTTGCTAAAAAGTCTCTTTGTCAGGAATGATAATAAAAAACATTGCCGGGGAAACAGAATCTTTCGTAATGTATAAAAAATGATTTAAGCAAAGCACATAGTTACCACCCAACAATCTCTTGATTCATGTTAATGGGCATCAAAAAAACCTGCTTATGAACGTATAAAGCGACTTGGAAAATTTGTCCTATAAAATGCGAGGTTTTCTACGTGCTTTATTTGAATTTCAGTGCGAAAGGTTTTTTGGGGTACCTGATTTCAAATCTTGGGTTAGTTTTATCTATGAAGGTCACTCTTCAAGGTCATATCAAAGACATTTTCAAAAGAAGCCGAGCAGTTGATTCCATCCGCATATCATTTAGGTTTTTTTGTTCAGTAAGTCCGATTTAGAGATCAATTAGTTACTATAAGGGCACATGAAGATCAATTCAAGATCATTTCGACGACAAATTCAAAATACGTCCATCATTCGAATCCAGCCGTGTGTCATATAGGTTTCTGTGGCCGTTGAGTCCATATCAGAGATCAGTTTGCTTCTAGGGAGGTATTTGAAGGAAATTGGAAGCCACTCAAAGGGCAAATTCGAAGCAGTTGCATAACCGTTTCCGACCACCTGTCATAAATAATATGGCAGCATATAAGGTTGCATTTCTCATCAGCAGAAACTGACACTATATACTTATATAGCTTGCAGACATCATTTATATCAATTGGGGCAATGGGCGCAACTCTATTAAAATGCTCTCTGAATATAAATAAGAGAGGCTAAAAATATTGATCCGTTCAATTCACGTTGTACATGAAAATCATAATAATGAGAGATTTCCGTTAGGTTAAATGCAAGTTCGCGCTCTCTTTATCATGATCCATATTCAGAAAAAATATTTTCAACGCGCAACTCAATGGATAATACAGAAGCTCTCCAACTTCAAGTTTATTAGTATGCCATGGTAAAGATATAATAAGCAAAGTTCTGATTCCATGGCCAACTTATTGTTTAGAGTATTAACTTTAACATGAGTAATATCTTTCATTCATTTCGGTTTTTTCAAGTTTTGCCAGGTTTTTGCATAGATGTCTATCCGTGCGCTGGGGTATACGAGTACTACAGCATGTTCTCCGATATCGTAACGAAAGGAGTTGGTAGGCCACGATCTTTTCCGGCATTTCCGTGCGCAATGGAGAGAAGCAGCAGGATACCGATGGATGCTTGCGGCATCTCAATGCATTTTTATGATACTGTGCGTTTTAAGTATTGTCACGCTTTTGACTTTGGCTTTAAATGAGTAACCCGCAAGAACTCACAAATAAAGCTATAGTGAACCTGAAAGTATAAAAAAAAGGTTCTTACTCTAGTTGGCACTGTAGAAGTACAGCTGGATTGCCCCTCCTTTATGCCCTCTTCTTCCTTTTCCCAGCGAGCGCCAGCATTGAGTGGCAAATCGGTACAAGATCGATAAATATGCTTTATTGTCTGAAGAATACAATCATCCTAAATGACAAAGCTAACTTAAAACTAAATTATCATATAATGACATACAGGTAAGTGGATCGTAAGTAGATGAATTGTAGGACTCACACAAAGTATGAGATGGTTTACATATTAAAAAGTTTTTAACATCACGGCGGCTAAATTGGTAATTCCTTTGATAGCATCAAGGATACACATGTAAATTTTTAGACCATTATAAATTATTGAGTCTTTACTACTAATTTGAGATCTTGATCTCGTCTAATATTGTAACTTATATTTAATGTTTCAAATTTAGGTTTATTTTTAAAAGTAGGAGTTGCTGTTTCTAAAATGTACAACGATACGACATTATTTTAAGATTTACCAATTTTGTTGAATAAGCGCCTCTTTAAGCAATTTTGGGAAGAGACACACCAACTACCTTAAAATAAAGCAAAGTAACTGCTCAAGGCTGTGCTTTTTCCTATGTTGTAACTAATTGATCCTATAATGAAGGAAATCTCTGCTAGTTAAGTAAGCAATTTGTCTACATGATGAAATTTGATGGTGCCTGTTGTGTTTATCAATTCGTTATTTAAATTTCTAAAATCAAGGGAGCATTTTGTCTTATTAACAATGTCGTCAGCAAAAACTACGAATTTACCATTTATGCTTAAGTTCAATAAACCGTTTATATACAGGGTGACTTTGAAGTTGAGTCATTAATTTTCAGATAATGATTGTAGAAGGAAGATAAACCAAAATATGTGTGTAAAAATAAAAAAAAAATTAAAAAAAAATGGTTACCTTGTTTTATAAAGTATCCTCCCGACAAGTATTTCAGTGCGGACCTGTATTTGATCGTGAGGTCCCCTGTGAGGTCTTAAGTCACCTGATTCACGAGCCCGTTGTACTACATTAACAAAGGCACGAGGGGTTGGTTGCACTCGATTGGGAAACCGATCCGCATAAACATGTGCCATTTTTTATTTCGTTTGAGCCACGCAACAGACACCACTATTCACACGCGTTACCGACTGACACTGACTGTATGTATACAACTGAATAAAATAATTGTAAAAACATCGTTCCAAATTCTTTCGCTTTTTTGTTTCCGATGCGATGAACCGATAAGGCGGATTATATCCGTTGTTGCCAAACACGAGCACATGATATTATTATTGAGACAGGGCGGTACTCAAATTTCCAAAGGGCTATAACTTTGTTACTTTAATTTTAACCAGAAAAATGGTAAAGGAAAAAAATATTACTTTTGATCAGATCTACTCACTGTTAAAATAAATGACTCAACTTCGAAGTATATTAAGAATTGGACCGGACTTAATACTTATCCTTGAGGGACCCCTCTGTTTATATGCAATTCATATGTCTTTTATGAATTTGGATCGATTATTCAAATATGTTTTGAACCAATTGAGTGAAGTACCAGTAGAACTATATTTGTTTAAGTTTTTTATTGGTATATCATGGTTTACACAGTCAAAAGCTTTGGAAAAGTCGCAAAAAGGAGCTGTTTAAGTTTGTCTATTACTTAAAATTTGAGTTCAGCTGTTGGAGTAATGTGAAAATAGCATCCACAAGATTTTCTTGTTATTGAAATAAAAATTGGTTGTGATTTAAATTTTTTTGGTTTTTAAAAAGTCTAATTCTAATAAATCTAAATTGGACTATGTGCTATAACAGTAATTAAGCTGGGTTTATGTATTCCTGGTATATCGTTTGGACCTCCTTATAAATAGGAATAACTCTTGATCTTAAAAATTCTCGGTAAACACCTGTGGCAATAGAAAAATTTATAAGTTTGTGAGCGTATCAATAGCACCAAGTGGAAAATTCGCTATAACATCCAAAGGAATTTCATCAGTGCCTCATGATTTTTTATTTTTGATAGATCTTAATACTAATTGCAATTCATAAACGACAGGCGAATAAAGTAAAATTTTCTGTTCTACATGTTGTCCCAGAAATAGCACGCCAGAGTGACATGGCTAGTTTTGGAGATATTGCCACTTTTTTTCAAAAAATCCTTACCGTTTGCTCCTTTTTTGCCTGTTAAGAACTTTTAACTTATGATTTTTTTCCTGAACAAGCATTAATAGTTGGTTGACACCACCGACTATTCATTTCACTACATGGTATGCTAAAAATTATTATTACATTTTGTTTCAATGTGAAAACCTTTACTAAAGTTTGACTAATCATTGTGATAAAAAAATGTAGCAGTCTGAATCGGCAAATGATCTTAAAAACTAGCCTATTTAATACAGTTTTAAGAACAATATAACATTTGTAGGCTCTTTCTACTAAAAATTGAATAAGCCCAAGTTTTGTCGTTGAAGTCGTAATACTTGCGAAATACTGCAAATAAAAAATTAGTTCGGCCAACAGCCTTTAGTATCCAAATCATTAAGGAATGAAACGACCTAAACATGTCATTGACTATCTCAGTCTCACATTCACTGATCGGTCGGTAGCATTATGTCACCACGAGGAACTTTTAGCATCCCGTGCTAGTTTTCATAAAATGAATACTATTAATGGTAGCCCAGAAAAAAGCATACGTTAGTCTGTATAACAGGCAAAAAAGGATAAAAAAGTAAAGAAATTTTTTGAAAACACTTAAAGTGGCAATAAATTAGAAAGCTAAGGTCATGTTGATTTTCTCTGATTAATCTGAAGCCAATCTACCTACCGTCACTCTAGCGCGTTATTTCCGGGACACCCTGTATTTTTATATGGTCGAGATGGGTTAACGGATCATCAGTTTTGACTCTCTCCATTACAGGGAAAATTGACCTCGCCAAAGAAACTCGATGCATAAAGAAGGCGTTGTGTATAGATAATCAAGGACTGACGCAGGTTTGCGACAATTTCGGAAACCTAAAAAGGCTCTGAAGGCGAGGGAGGTGCTACCTGATCATTACAAGTGCCAAGACTGCTTAGAAGTTGAAAGAGAAAAGCGGGAAAACGTTTGTATAAGAAATTAATGGACTAGCTTTGACATGTTATAGTTGTTCTCTATTCAGTTGATATTTGAATCTATATTAGAAACAATAGCATTCGATTTATTTTTTCAGAAAGGAAGGCGGCCGAACCTAAATCCAACTGTTCTAATAAAGGCTTTGGAACTGTGAAAAGGCACTATAGTACAAAAGCCTACGGACCTGAGGACAATGAAGGCTTTGAAAAAGGTATACAGCTTGATTTTCCTAGCACTTACATACGAGTGACTTATAATTTAAAAATAACCATACTAGTCACAAAGAACAGAAAACGAGACAATGCTGTTCACTTGTTTAAGAAAAATATTCTCAAAAGCTTATCCACAATTTTCAAAGGTTTCATTTACAGACTTAGCTTGATCCACTGTTGTTCAAAAATTTGTTGGAGTTACAAAATCCAACTTCGACCTGGATCTTTTCCCCAATTGTAGTCTCAGTCTAACACAGAATCACTTGCAATTCAAGAGGATTTCGACGACAAAGAGAATATCACCATGAATCAAGAAAAGAAAGCACTCACTTTGGTGATCAGCCCAAGAAAGATGTACATGACGGCTTACAACGCCTTCGGAAGAAGCAAGCTGGCAAACTGAAGGATCCAATTGTAAAAATCAGGTGAGAAAGTTGAAAAAAGCACATAACACTGATCCTCTCATTCTAACCTCATGGACTGATATCTATAAAACTCAAATAACTCATTCCAAATGGTGAGAGCGTATTTAAAATAATTTTTATTTCCCTCTCGTTAGCGCATATTGGTGAAAGGGTTCCCCGCGATCAAAGAATTTAGATTAGGATTGTAACCAAGATTTGGTAGTCAGTAGTCATGTTACAAGTTCATACTACAAGTCGATCGGGCCGCCAATTTGACAGTTGTTGACATTCCTCATCAAATTCGTGGAGAAAACTATTCGTCATTTGTTTGTCTGGGCGGTCCGTAGGACCTTTGCCCATTAGTCACTGTCTAATGTACGTTAGTCGATTTTGTCAGTTCCGGTTGCCCAGAAACCAGACAATGTCAAGGAAAAAGAGAAAGGGAAGAAGAAGAGAATGGAAGAGCAAAGAAAAAAACAGAAGTGCTTAGTTAAGAGGAAACACCTAGGCTTTTTGACTGGTACATGGATTAATTTTGGAGGGTGAACTAAACAAATTTTGATTCAGGTTATGTTGTAATGAGTGTAATTTTGAGTTTACAAAAAGTTCGCGCTTATTGTTGATTGCAGTGCGAGCCGTGACCTTGAATGTTTATGGACTTTGCTCCACTGTGTAGTTCAATGAGTCCCGCAACAGAGGGTTGTTGTGCGATTCCGCTTGACTATAACGTCGCCGCGCCTGAAGCTGACATAATCTTGAGACATACCATGGAGCGTTGCAAATTGTTCGCAAAGTTCTGCTTTTGCATTACTTAAAGACTTTGCATGTGTGTCTTAGCAAGAAAACACCCGCACACACATAAGTAATGCTGATCTAATAATCATTTTATATAGTCGAATTTTGTTTATATCAAACTCAGTTGGTGGATCTACATAACAAAGGATATAGTTGCAAAAACGCAAGTTGGATTTTGTTTTCAAGGCTGCTGTATATTTCTGCCAGGTCATGCATTTATCAAAGGGTGAAACCGAGATACTTGGAAGAATTTGTCCATTGTACACGATTGCGTCACCAGAAACCTCTGCTGGGGGCCTTCGTTTTCGAATGATTAATTTTAATCAGCCACTGCACTCTAGTACTTCATCCACCGCACTCATCATGAACCAGATCACCAGTACACGACTGGGCGACAAGTGCACTGTCATCAGCATTAGAGGTACACTCACAGTTGGTGGGGGCAAGGGCACATCATGATAAAAAAGCGAATAAAGGATTGGTCCTAGGACCGAGCCCAGAGGAAACACCGGCCCGTACTGGGCCGTATTGTTGACAAATTTAATTAATTTTAGAAGCCAAAAAGGAAACCCTTTTGGATTAGTTTATGAGGAGGCCCGCGCGCCACACCTTGTCAAAGCCTGACTTGCCTGTAGCTCGGTCATCAAATTCGAACTTATCGGTGACGACATAAAAGTGACAATCCAAGAATTCTACATAGCACCAGAGCTCTGTGAATTGAAAATAAAGCAATCTTTCGATAAGTATAGTCATCGGGGCTGCGAAAGGGCATGTGCCTCAACAATGGCTTGTACCTGGACTTGTGAGGAAATATTGAATTATTTAATTTCCACTTCATGTTTTATTGAGCACTCGGTTCAAATTTGAGGGTTGCTAAACGAA